>CM053611.1:109209701-109243825 GCA_028646535.1 Procyon lotor
CCCCCACGTCCGCTCATCGGAGACACGAAGGGGAAAAGAGAAAACAGGGATACCTTTGGGGTGTTTAGAAGAGCTCATGGCATTAGGTCCAAATTTCCTTGCTGCTCAAATGCTCTTAGTAGTGATCTGTAAGGTGGGATATTTATTACCTTTTATTATGTTTTGTTTTATGAGCTCTTAGAAGAGTAAGTGCTTTGTTGGCTAGAAGATGGAAAGTAGCCAATGGACAGCAGCTCGATTGGACTCCAAATGTGTGTGGGGAGCAGCTCTTCGGCACAGCATCGTATGGGACACGGGTGCACTGAGAGCACATGCTCCTGCCTCGGAAAGACCAGTGGGGAGGCCGACTAGGGACTGTGACCAACACCTTCCATCTAACGGGGCACGTCCTGGGTTGTGTGATCGCGCATGCCACTATTTACGGTCAGCAGACTTACACCTGCTTCGAATGGCAGATGGGGTCCTTGTTTGTTTGTTTATTTGAGAAAGAGAGAGAGAGCACGAGCATCAGGCAGAGGGAGCCGCAGGCTCTCAGCTGAGCAGGGAGCCCCATGTGGGACTCGATCCCCGGACCCTGGGACCATGACCTGAGCGGAAGGCAGAGGCTTCACGGACTGAGCCCCAGCTCATGGCGGATGGGGTCTAAGGGAGGGATGGAAGAGGCGAAAACTGAGAGGCGGGGGGCGTGCGGTACCACAGATGAGACCAGCAGACTTCTTTTCACTTCCGGGCCCTGAGGGTCGCAGCCTGCCCGGCGCACAGTTACTCCCAGGGCTCAGTATTACCCAGCCACGGCCGGGAAGAAGTTCCAGGACTATGGTACTTAAAAAACCGCAAAGTAATTACTGATAAATTAGATTGTTTGCCCCATGAAACAGGCCTATGGAATAGAGACAGGCATTATTATTACTGTTGTTGTTGTGCTGCCCTGTTATTCTTTCAGACGCGATCGTGGGTTGCAGAATTCACCCACCACAGGGCGGAGCGGGACCTCACCACCATCTGGGGTCTTCTGCCCCCAGGTCCCAGACTCTCTCTGCCTCCCCGCGCTGTGACCAAGTCCCTGAGGCCCGACCGAGTGCGTTCAGCATCCAATAAAATCTCCAGAAATTGCTTTTCTGACTCCCTACTTGGTTCAATGACGATTATCCCCCGACCACCGGGATGTGCTGTGAATGTGTGATGTGGACCTACACTCACGTATTTCCTATCCCATACAGCCCCGTAACCTTGGGGCTCGGACCAGTCGGGCTTTAGCTCTGGGGACCTTGATTCTACATTACATAGGTGGGACTCTCTAGTCAACATCAGTCAGCACCGTAGACAGACCTGAACTACTTTCTGAAGATTGTTCTATCCTGGAAGAAGAGATGTGCGCCGGTGTTCGTCTGTTTTTTGATGCAGGCAGGGCTGCGGCTCAGTTAGGTGATGCCCATCGTGAAAGGGCTGAGTCCCTAGAACAGCCCCTGCGTCACCGACATGCTTCTGTTTGCGCTCGCGTGGGCTAAAAAGGGAACCCTGCAGCCCTAGGCAGAGTCAGGCAATTAAAACTCTGATGGAAAGTTAAATTATCTGGAACAACCAAGCCTAAAGTACAGAAGATCAATCACCCATAAGACATGGCAAATACGTACGGCCTCAGCGAGAAAGACGCGGTGGGGGTTAGGGACACCTCTCCGGTCAACCTCATGTCCACTTTTCTTCCCTTCTCAGGTAGGTGTTCGGGAGCTCAACCTGGGTAGAATGCTGAGTGTTTCCAAGGGACGAAGCTGTGTATTTATTTGCATAGAATACTGCTCCTGCACCCTGACTACACAGGAGAGTAATCCGGGCAGATCTCAAAACGGCCAGGCAGCCAGATTCGACCCCGTGAACTCTGGCTGAGACTCGGCACGAGCTGCTCTCTTACTGGGAGAGTTTCATTTTCATGGCGGGCGGAGCGGCACCGAGTTGGGCTCGGAGGACTCATTATTATGTTCAGTGGCATGGAAAGTGACCGTGACCACAAAGCAAGCAAATAGTCTGGCTTCTTGATGGTGTTCTTGCCCAGATGCCCCTGCAGGAGGGAGCTGTGAGGCTGGAAATTCACAAGCGTGGCTACAACCATCCCCAGAGGCAGCGGGAAATCCCGTCTGTGCTCAGAAAAGGTGGTCTGGGCTAAGGTTCATGTAAGGCACGTGTCTGCATGGTGCTTCCGGAGAGGAGAGCAGCGACAACTACCTTCGATGGCATTGTGTGGCACCGTTCTTCCTCCCTGTGTGTTAATCACATGACAAATGAAGCTGGATTTGCATTTACACGGCTTCCTATGATGTCAGCCTCCCGAAACGCAGCACGCGGGCGCCGCACTGAATTGCATTACCTCTAATGGTTCATCGGGGTCTGAAATGCAGTATTTGATCTTGTTTTATTATCTTTTCCAGCTATATTCTACACCTAATTTTTTCCCTGAAATGAGCATTATTGATTTGCTTATTAAATATTGTCTGCCTACTGTGAATTTTTCACATCAGCAGTATGATGAATCCTTCTTAGAAAATAACCATCGTCCGCACCACGATGCCTGACAGGCCAGGGTCTCAGGGAGATCTGGTTGGACTTGAGCTGCGCCCGGACAATAACAACCAACCCTGGCGTCTCCCGGATAAAAGCTTACACACTGATTCCATCTCGAGAAAAACAGTGATCAATAAGTGATTATATTCCCAAAGTAAATTACGTTTCAGGTTTTGTTCTGTCCAGAGCAGCTAAGGAGTGATGGCCCTGCGGGTTAAATCTAAGGGCAGACGAGGGACTGGCTAAGTTGTTTGCGGCCTGGGGGGCGGGGGAGTCCGGAACACCTGAGACAGTGGGACCTGCTTGTCTTCATGAGTCAGACGCCCCTTCCTGAAATATACCTCTGTCTGAAGCTCACCCTCCGTGGAACGGAAGGCGAAGACCGTCTCAGTGCTCTGGAGGATCCTAGGGCCTCAGGGCTTCCCCTGGACCTCCAGGGTCGCGTCTGAAGGTTCCCCCCACAAGGATGCCCCAGCCTCCGCTCTCCTCCTCGGCTGCTGCCCTGCACCGCAGACCTCCTTCAACACCATGGCTTAGACCTTCATCACGGGCTTTTCCTCGTGAGTCACAGCGGCTCCGTGGGGGGTCCGACCTGGATGCTGCGTGCTGCCTTGACCTCTGACCTCTTCCAGAAGATGAAAAATCAAGTTCATCTTAGAACCTGGCATTGAAGACTGGTAAAAGGGAATGAAGACCAAAACTCCACATTTATTGTTTCTGATCTCACGGGCAGCTGCGCGCCCCCAGAAGGGACGCTGAGAAGACAGAGATGGGTCCCGATTGCTAGCTCATTCCCGCTAGGACTCATATCTGCCGCAGCGTGTGTGCGTGTGCGTCTCCCCCAATGAGAAGCCCACCCAAGAGGCTCCAAGTCCATTAAAAAGAACAACAAGCAAATTGAAAGTCAAGCAACTCAGACTGGGAAGGATTATTTGCAACAAATCCACACAGAAAGCACTAATACCCAGAGTAGGGACCGAAAAAGAAAAGTAGTGGAAGGCTATAAAAAGACGATCAGAAGAAGAAATACAAATGGCCAATAAGCATACGAAAGGTGGGCAATGTCATTAATACAAAGGGGAATGCAAAATTAAACAAGGTCAGGATCTTTAGCTTACCATACTACCCAAAACTTTAAGCACTCATATATTATGAGAAAATAGGGAGAAAATATCCAACAGGTTTTTGTAAAAGACAGTTTGGTAATATTCATCGACATTTTGTCATTACATATTTTTACCATACTATCCTCTGTCGGTTGGATTTGTCGAGTGGAAAGGTGCCCCTGTTCCAAAATGTGTTCACTGCAGCATTTTTATTATAACCCAAAAATTAGACACCACGCGCCAACCACCAGAGCTGGATGAAATGGCCCAGACCTCGGGCCCACGTGCATTTACGTAGCGGGATGTGGCTGTCGTGTGTGAACAGAAGTGAACAAAAGCACAGAGACACAGGAAGGGCAGGAGGGTGTGAGCAGAGTAGGAGCTCACAGATTCGAGAGGCGTGGAAGTCAGATGAGAAAAATGAGCACAGAGGGGGTCGTGCCCCATCCTTGCGGAGGCCACGGGAAAGGGTTTCCTGCCTCAGCGGCCACTGGCCCTGGATGACAGAGCTGGGTGGCTCTTCCAGCTTCGGAGGGAAATCGAGAATCGGGGCTGGAATGCAGGGCCATGGGCAAGTCTGATGCCAGGGCCTCGGGGCTTTCTCTCCTGTCTCTGCTTTCCCAGGGACACAGGCAGGAAGGTCACCAACAGGGGGTGGGGCTCCCGCTGAGGGCGGGGGGTTTGGACAGCAGGGAGGCGAATGGGGTTGGAAATGGAGTGTGGGGGGCCACGGGCAGCTGAAGCGGATATGCAGGATTTTAAGGAAGCCTGTGAGCACGGTGAGTGTCCCCGGGCTCATCAGCACCAGTGGGGGCCATCCAGACCCGAAGGTGACGGGGGCGAGGACCTGGCGTCAGCCGGACGAAGAAGGAAGGAAAATGTGAGTACTGTGAGAAGTGGGGAAAAGGTGAGAGTCTGGGTTATAGAAGTCAGACCTGAGGAAAGCAGGCAAGGAAGCGGAAAGGTAGTGGTCAGAGAGGAGGCCTTGCCACCGCGTCTCAGAGAGCTTTTCGGTACCAGCCATGAGCACTGAGGACAGAGGAGAGAGGCTGAGGAATGGGGCGGCCAGGTCCTGGGGAGTCACCTCCAGACCTGAGCCAGACGTGGTGCTGAAAGCAATGACGGGAGCCAGGAGGACGGGGAGTGAGGACTGAGATCACAGGGGTTAAGGGGAGGCTTCTGGAGAGGAGTGACATGGAAGTGATCAGGGGAGAGAGAAATGCAGGGAAGTGACCAATAATCGCCCCACCCCAGGGTCCAATAGGAGGAGGTGTGGGAGACAGAAAATCTCTTGGGAGGGAGACACGTCCAGGGGAATCCAGGGTTCAAACCACTGCCCTGATAGGTGCCGCTGGCTTTGGGGGAAGCACAACTTGCCCCATGTTATGTGAGGATAACACACCCAGCCCCTTCTGTGATGTTCCAACAACACCATGCACACACTGGACCAAAAAATCTTCACCCAGACACTCTCAAGGTCTGCAGCAATGCAGCATGAAGGGAAAGGCAGTTTTGGGGAAGTGATGGGGACATACACAATGCTACAAGAGGAGCCGGTGGGGTGGGTGAGAGGGTGGAGCTATGGCTTCCTGACTGGCTGAGGAGGCACCCTCTGCCTGGGCGCATCCATGAGGGAGCTTCTGGGAGAGCTGGGCATCTGAGTCTCTGGACTGAGCAGAGGAGATGGCCCTCTCCAGTATGGGCTCCCCCACACCGCAGAGACCCCGAGGAGGACAAAAAGGTGAAGGAGGGGAGGACTCAGCCTCTCTACCTTAGCTGGGACTTCTCACCTGTCCTTCCCCAAAACCTCAGCCCCAGTTTTCAGACCTTTGGATTCGGAATGGACCAAGCCACTGACTTTCCTGGATCTCCAGTGTGTGGATGGCAGACCATGAGACTTCTCTTCCTCCAGAACCTCATACATCAGTTTCTATAATAAATCTCCCACCCATCCATCTATGTATCCATCCATCCATCCATCCATCCATGTATCTGTCTATCCATCCATCCATACATACATCTGTCCAATCACTCATCCATCCATCTATCCATCCATCCATCTATCCATCCATTTATATGTCCATCCATCTATCCATCCATCCATCTACGTATCCATCCATCCATCCATCCATGCATCCATCCACATATCATGTCTATCCATCCATCTATATGTCCATCCATCTATACCTCCATCCATCTATCCATCCATCCATCTATCCATCCATTTATATGTCCATCCATCTATCTATCCATCCATCCATCCATGCATCCATCCATCCATCCATCCATCCATCCATCCATCCATCTATACGCCCATCCATCTGTCCATCCATTTATCCATCCTTCTGTCTATCCATCTATGCATCCATCTATCTATCCACTCATCTATACATCTGTCCTATTGGTCCTGTTTTTCTGGAGGCCCCTGACTAACACAGAGAGCTGAAGGTAGCTAGGAGTCCTGAGCTCACTGTGGGACAGAGGACATGATGAAATTGGCCTCAATGGCATCAAGGTGAGTGGTAGATGTGGCTGAGTGAACCCAGATGAGCCTGAGTGCAGAACACCCACAGAGGAGGGTGGCCCCACATGGATGTGTGCACACAGTGAGGAGGGCGTGGGTGCAGGGCTTTGGCAGACCCTATTGCTGACGCCTGAGGTCCCAGCCCCACGACCGAGTGTGTCTGTCCGGGGTGGCCTGCTGTCGTTCTCCTAGTCACACCACCCAAGAGCATCCTTGCTCTTCCCTCTGCCTCTACAGCTTTTGTCCTCCAAGAGCACTGCTCACTGATCTTGGAGACATCACACAGGTGGTAAGGCCCCTCCTCCCCTCATTCTTGTGGCTGATGAAACTTCATACACATCCCTATTAGCTCTCTGAATGTGATTTTGTAGTTATCTCTTTTCTTTTTTTTTTTTTTTTAAAGATTTTATTTATTTGACAGAGAGAAACACAGCGAGAGAGGGAACACAAGCAGAGGGAATGGTAGCGGGAGAAGCAGGCTTCCCGCAGAGCGGAGAGCCCGATGCGGGGCTCGATCCCAGGCCCTTGGGATCTGACCTGGGCCGAAGGCAGACGCTTAACGACTGAGCCATCCAGGCGCCCCTAGTTATCTCTTTTCTTAATTACACTGACAGACTTGAAGACAGAGACACATCAGGCATCTCCACACCTTAACTGAGTGTCCAGCATATGACAGACATTCAGTAGATGATGGGTGCATGATGAGAAGGAAGAAAAGAAGTCAATGTCCATAGCCCTGGATGAGGTGGGGGAGAGGGAGAGAGAGAGGAGAGAGATAGGAAGGGAAGGAAAAGAAGCAAGGGAGGAGAGGAAAAAGGAAGGAAGGAAGGAAGGAAGGAAGGAAGGAAGGAAGGAAGGAAGGAAGGAAGGAAGGAAGGAAGGAAGGAAGGAAGGAAGGAAGGAAGGAAGGAAGGGAGGGAGGGAGGGAGCTAGAAGGAAGAAAAAGAGAATTCCATCCATTGGGCCCTTTCTAAATAACATAATAAGCAAAGCAGGCAGAGTATCTTCCTCCTTGGAATATTCTTTGCGGCAAACTCTTGCCCCCATACCCCTATTATGGTTCAAAATGTGCCAGGTTATGCTCTAGAAACAAATTACACCTGAGATCTGCAAGATGTGAAGGAAGGATTATTTCCTCTTTGCTGTCTCAGAGAGGAGAGGTGGGGAGGGCTCCGGTCCACGCTGTCACTGGGGCTCCAGCTGACGGAGGCTGCATTTACTGGTGGCCACGTACGTGTGGGGTGAGAGCCAAGGGTCCCAGGAAGGCTTCTGTACCTTTCTGCCCACTGGCCAGAATTAGTGGCAGAGTCCTGCCTAACTGCGAGACAACTGTTGGGAACCCACCACAGCAGGAGAATAAAGTATTAATGGAATGAGTGTTGGTGGGGAACCGCAGCCCCTCAGGAATGATTTCCATGGGAAGAGTGGACTTTTGGTGAAGAAAAGGTGTAAAAAACTAAAGCTTCAGGAAGCAAGATGCCTCGATGCAGAAATGTGAGCAGACGCGAGGTTGTCCATCTGGCAGCACAGACGGCATCCGGTGCCACGGGCACGTCCGGCCAGCTGTGTGCACATGAGAAAAGCACGCGGCAGCAGCAGGGGGCTGGCAAGAAGCAGGAGTGGAGGTGAGGGGCAAACAGGAAGCAGACACCCCACTTCACGCCGCCCTGTGTGTGAGGACCGCATCCTTTCGTGAACAGTAACCAATTAATTTTCCTGGCACCTCTGTAAGCTATCAGTTATTAAGAGCTAAGCAATTTGTGTGCAGGAGAACGAAGGCATCCAGCCAAAGCCCAGGCAGCGTGAAATTAGGGAGCACACAGAAGAGGCATCCAGCCCCTAATCCTTTCCAGAGGGTTCTGCAGAAAAATCATGCAAGTTATCAAAGACCCAGAGGAGATGCTGCTGATCCCCTAGGCATTCTGCCCCAGGAAAGCCCATTTAAGGTTGGGGATCGTAAGAGAGGAAGACCTCACGCGAAGACCTCACACGAAGAACAGAATGGAGTGTGCTGTGTGCTTCTCCTGCTCCTTCCTCCGGAGTTTGAGCACCCCTACTGCTCTGTGCTGAGATCCCACCCGCCCCGCCCCCGGGAGGAGGGAGGACTCCCCGGCATGGACGGCCGCAGGGAACCACGGTCAAGGGAAGCCTCAGCCTCCCCACCTGTCCCCTTTTAAGCCATCTCCCTCCTCCCGCCCTCTTTCCCGTCATGCTGTGTGGTGGTCTGAGGTTTCCTGACCCTTTGGTGACACTCCACACTCTGCATAGTTCCCTGTGTGAGGAATGCAAAATTCAGGACAGACGGACACGGAAAATCTCTGTTTTAGCAGATCTTCAGGGCTCCAGGCCGCCCTCCACAGGGACAATGATACCCTCCTTGTGATGCCGTCTGAGGGCTACAAACACTGTACGTGAAATAGCCAACACAGAGCCTTAGTGCAGGTGAGTCTTCGGTACCCGGGAGCTCTTATTAGCAAGGATCACCTGAACGTATCGGATTGTGTGAAAACGTGTTAATTCAAATGCACGTTTGCAAAATCATCCGGTCCCCTCCAGTGTGTAAGATAATCAACTGAACCAGAGGGTCCGGTTACAAACCCAGCTCTATGTTGCAAAACATAGCTGTGGAGCCGTGCACTAAACGGAATAAAACGCCAACGCTTCTCCCCACATTTTCGGTAAGACAGATGGTGCGCCCGTTGGCCAAGGCCACACAGCTTACCCGGGAGACGGGTGGCTTGGGTTCAAATCCTGAGTCATTTGGGGATTTGGCTACAAGACTATGTTGGAACAGAGGCCCTGGAACGCAAGAGGAAGAGAAGAGAAGGGGGGCGGGGGAGATTAATTAATACAGCAAATGGAGGAGAGGGAGGGTTGGTGCAGAACCTGAGCTCTCCAAAGAACCACACTGTTTATGGGAATGTCCATGAAATAATCATAAAAATGCATGATGTGAAACAGTGGGTACAAGTAGAAAACACAAACTTACCTATTGGATGTACTCTAGCCTGTGGTTGTTGGGGGCAAAAATTCCAAAATGACTTTCTGAGTGAAATAAGACACTCAAAAGTCATCCAAGAATATAAAGACATTTGTCTCACAAGAAGTGATTAGAGCAAACGAAGCACCTGGAAAAACAATACTTGGAATCCATCCAATGGACAGAAGATTAGACACAGTGTCCTACAAGCTAATAAATATGAGCAAATAACGTAAACAGGAAAGATATGATATTAACAATTTCCGGAAGAGAAAAATAAATGAGTGATAAGAATGGGGGAGGTGCAGTGATCACTCACTACTTAGCAGATGAATTAAATGTATTAAAAGTCAATAATTCAATGCAGTTGTTCCCTGAGAAGGTCACAGAAGTTTCTCAAAAATCCTAACATCAGTAAAGAGGAGACTGTGGTCAAAACGGTACTCTCATATCCGACACGTAGGGGGTGAGAACCGCTACAACCTTCTAGGAAAGCAATCAAGAGAATCACTAAATTAAAAGTGCACGGATGCCTTGACCCAACAGTCTTAATTTTGGTAAAAGCTCTTTGGAAAAAAAAAAAAGCTTTAGGTACAAGAATGTACATACGCATATTCTACTGTCTCCTGTAGTAGCAAACAGCACAAAACCCGAACACCTGTCTGTCGAAGGGAAAATGGGGGAGTAAATTGAAACTTCTATACCTGGAGAATATTAGCTATTTCTAAATCGAGTTGTCTGTTATTGACTTGGAGGGAGATGGATGGATGGATGGATGGATGGATGGATGGATGGACAGATGGATGAATACCATACTTCAGTGAGAAAAGTGTGAACTAATGTGAGTGCCCACATTTTTGCACAATAAGCTATAATATAAGCTGTATCTGCATGCGTGTGTGCATGTGCGTGTGAGTGTGTGTGTGTGCTTGCCTGTGTGTGTATGTGCATGTGCATGCCTCTGTTTGTGTGTGCGTGGGCATGCCTCTGTGTGTGTGTGCATGTGCATGCCTCTGTTTGTGTGTGCGTGGGCATGCCTCTGTGTGTGCATGCCTGTGTGTGTGTGTGCATGACTGTGTTTGTGTGTGTGCATGCCTGTGTGTGTGCGTGTACATGCCTGTGTGTGTGCATGTGCATGCCTCTGTGTGTGCATGCCTGTGTGTGTGTGCATGACTGTGTTTGTGTGTGTGCATGCCTGTATGTGTGTGTGTGTGTGCATGCCTGTGTGTGTGTGTGCATGCCTGTGTGTGTGCATGCCTGTGTATATGTATGTGCATGTGCATGCCTTTGTGTGTGTGCATGCCTGTGTGTGTGTGTGCGTGTGTATGCCTGTGTGTGTGCGTGTGTATGCCTGTGTGTGTGCATGTGCATGCCTGTGTGTGTGTGTGCGTGTGCACAGACGGATCACAAACTCCAGGAAGGCGTGCATCGTGACTCACAGCCCCGTCTCGCCACTCACCTCACCGTCACCCTTCCCGAAGGCACCTGCTGCACACCCACAGGATGAGCCCTCTGTCACCGGCCCTGCTGTCGCGCTAACCTTCCTCCACAGGGTTTATGCCTCCGGTAAAGACCGGCCCTGTGTCTTAGGGTTCACATGATTTTTTTTTCCAAATAGGATCAATTGCTACTCTACTAAAATACTGCTTTCCTCGTCAGGACTTGTGACTGCACAAGCCAAGGCCAGGCTGCAGGGAAGGCCTGGGCAAGGGCCCTGCGTAGCCAACTCCAGTGTTTTACAAAATAAAGTCAGTGATTTCCATCTTTATAGGGAAAACCTAAATGTCAGGCTCCCCTTAAAAGTCAGATCTCACCGCGGGGAGCCTCTCTCCCGGCAGGGCTGACGTCCAAGGGCCTGATCAGTGGCTCAGACGAGCTGTGCGCCTGCACCCTCACTCTCCCCCACGTGCTCTCCGGCCTTGTTTCCATCACGGCTTCCGTAGGCACCTGGTTGGGGGGGAGGCTCCCCTGACACGGATGATTCTCAGCAGAGCGAAATATGCCTCCTTGCGAAGCCCACGTCCCACAAACAGCTTCTAGGCTCACCTTAGACACACACCACAGTGCTTGGCAATAGTTAGGTTGACTCATTTCCCAATATTTTAAACTTTTCTTCTTCTGAATGTGACTCGTTAACCTAAAAGTTCGTCATTAGCCTGCTGTACATGTAAGTGGCTTCTTCATAAAATGGTACACAGGCCTCAAAGACCCCGGCCGGGTGATGAGGGAGATTCAGCAGGAACCCACAGCCTCCTGGGGTCTCTGTGATATTTCCAAAGGCCGCTCGAGCCATAAAAGACATTACATGGCAATGCAATTCGTGATTTAGGACTTCAGGCAAAACAAGAATTTTGCCTGCAAGATCTATGCACCTTCTTCGGAACTGTGTTCTCTCAACTTCCAGAAGGAATGAATGCACACGTCTCAGAAGCACATCGCCGGGAGGCCGACTCAGTTGTTCCATACATGTCTATGCTTTTCTTTTTTAAACCTAAGAAGTAAAAACTACATGGCTAACAGTGTTCTGTGAAAAGAAGCCTTATTATTCTGAGAGTGTGTGTTCCCATACACAAGACCAGGAAAAAGAGCATATTTGGGAGCTTGTTTTAAGGAAAGAAACAACAGCACGGGACGATTAGTATTCGGCAGTTTATGTTCTGTTAGGGAACTAGATCGCAAGTTAAAAAATCATGACCGTAATTGATAATCCTGTTTCTAAACTCACCGGTCTTCCAGGTTGCTTGTGAGACCAACAAAGGGAACGTTTGTGACGCATAATCATTAAACAGGCGCCCAATCATTACAGAGAAATATTTCTGAAAAATGGATGGGAAGGGGGGTTCACACATTGCCTCTGGCAACAGTATTTATTAGGGGCTGGGTGGAAGAAAAAGTCTATTATAATGCACCACAAGCTTTCAGCATACAACAGAGCGACAGGAATTTTTTCTTAGCTATTGATCTAAATACATATTCACTTAAAAAATTACTCTTGTAAATATCATTCTGTTATTTCTACAAAGGATATTCCTTTAAACGGGCTACAACTCAAATGTCAGCTAATAAATATAAATAAGGCATAACTATTAGAGAATATATACATTTGGTTCACGTATAGATGATCACCTAATGTTCTAATAAATTATTTATGGTCATCGCCAACTGTCAACAACAGGAAATAGGCTTAAATGGTACAAATAAATGGATTCACAGGTAACACCACTTTCTTGGTTGAGGCTCATTTTTGGAAGCATTTTCAAGGTCTGTGTTTTATTTTGTTTTGTTTTTCAGGGAGGAGTAGCAAGGAAGGTGCCCGTGCCACTTCATTATCTGCCAAAGGAAAGATTTTCATTCTGTCCCTAGCTTTGCTTCTTCATCTCTAAGGATGGTCGCTGCTCTTGGGGTTAAAGGACACTACAAAATAAAATGCAATGTCTTCAAAATTGGGGGGCCAAAAAAGCTGAGGTGATTTTTGTAAAATCGTGTCCTATGCCAACACTTCATAAACACACACGACTCTGACAATTTGGGGAAGAAATATTTCTTCAAGCAGCTAGAATCACACGCTTGACTTCCCAGCCATCAGATGTGGGATGGGAAGCTCACTTAGGACAAATGAACTTGGAGGATTCAGAGAAAGGCGTGTTGAGCGTGAACCCCCATTACTCACCTCGGAAACTCAAAGTCCCTCTCGGGCTCTGAGAGAAGGGGCAGCAAAGGGCTCAATCAAAGCTGTGGGAGCAAGTGTTCCTAAGGAGCAGTGAGTCAGTCTCTGGGATCAAATCCCCAAGGGTGAGCCCGCCTCACACCCCCGCCCAGATGCAGGGAGGAAACACCTCTGTGCACGCAGAAGCTTATGGGAGCCGCTAAATGGAGCCACAACTTTCCATGCAAAAAACAATCTGGGTGGATTCTAGTGTTGGAATAAACGTCGGGCTGACCGTGGAGCTCCCGATGATATCCACGGCCGTGGCGAACTTCACCAGACGGGGAGAAAAAACTTCCTTGTTAAATACGTTTGTATTTGTATTTTATTTGTAAAATAAATGCATGCTCACTTTGCAAGACCTGAAATGAATACATCTGTACATATTTTATGTATGTTTGTGTGTCTGTAAGAATGAAAGTAAATTTCTCTGCTGTGCCCAGAAATAACTAGTGTTATCTTTCTGGAGAGTTTCCTTCCTATTAAGAATATCCTGAATAAGGCTCCTGTTCATGAAGCCTTGTATCTCTTCTTATTATACTATATTAGAATCTTGACCCCAAGCAGTTTGAAATTCTTCCAAATAACCACTGAAATTACATAACAGGCAATCATATAGATTCACTACATTGCACCATCTTTTGTCAGACAGATTTTCTGCGTTCTACTGAAAATGAACGATTTCACAATGAACATCATGGGACACAATTCCTGCCCTGAATTTGAGAATATGTCCTTTTATCGAATACTGTGAAATTCTTGAGTCAAACCATGTCCCAAATGCCCGTTGCCTCCTCCTCCAGCACCAAGCGCTTTCCTGAGAGACAGACCACTGTCTCCCAGCAGGACAAGTGTCACCAATGGGTTGTCACTTTATAAAATGTGGCCTCTGTGGAACTTCGGTTTTCGTAACGTCCTATGCGCACAGCCACGGGGGCGAGCAAAGTGAAACACAGCCGCAGATGAGTGGGGGATTGGCACTGCTGGGGGAAGCCACCTGCCCCTGTCCCCAGCCATCCGTCTGGCACCTACAAGCCCAGACCCCACAACCCACCGGTACTGGACACAACGACATGCCGCCTGGGCCATCCCTGGAGAAAGAAACACGAGGCCATATTACCATCATGCAGAAGGGAGCTGCTTCTTAAGGTTGTCATCGTTTCCAGGGATAAAATAACAGCTCAGTGACCCAAGTGCCACATGGATGGGGAAGCGGGTGGGGGGGGGGGCTCCCAGGAAGGACACTCTGCAGGCAGGAGGCAGGGGAGGGCCTGGCGGGGGAGCTGCCCTTCTGGTCTCCACCGGATGAGGCCACTTCCCTTCAGCTCCCTGCACGGCCGGCCTGCTCCCTGTGCTGCTCACGGGCACACGGGGCCACACCAGGGCCACACCGGGGCTACACGCAGCAGGCCGGCCCACGTCAGCGGCACCTCCGGCTCAGATGTTGCCAAGCACCTAGATAGGTGGTTTAAAGTCCCCGCTCTCCACAGGGAGTGGGCAGTCCAGTCCTGCTTTCTTGGGCGGCCCCGGGAGGGGTGAGGACACAGGGTCTGGGCACACGGATCCTCTGGTCACCCAGAGAGACCTGGGAGGGGCCCGTGTGCCCGCCGTGTGTTTATGGATGCGGCCAGAAGGCAGGTGTCTGCGGCCTTACGAGGCCGTCACATAAAGACTGGAATATGGTGACAACTTTGCCTCGTGCTCCGGGCTCGGGAAGTGCTTTTCCCAAAATCTACACAGTCAACCTCTGAATCTTTTTTTTTTCCCCAAATATGTTTATTTTATTTCTTCGGTGTTACTGGGTGTGGTGCATGAACAATAAACCTCTGAATCTTAAGGCCATATTGTAGTAATGGCTCTAAAGGGACACTAAAAACTAGGAGGAATTTAAGTTAAATATTAATTAAAATTCTGGGAGCTTTGCCTCCTTAATGGTCTGGCTTCTAAACACCTTCTCTCTGAAATTACCCCAACTGATTATTTAACCAATAAATGCTGTGAATAATTTTAAATTTTTCCTAGCCCTAGTCTCAACTAAGAAGTGTGATGTGCTGATGATAAATAACAGGAAAGATTTTCCTAAATCTTTGCTACTTTTTTGGAGGATATTTGATACAAAAGATTGTCGTTAGGAAGAATAAAGCTACATTAGCATGTATTAGCTAACGATTTTGAGAAGAGAAGGGGAGCATGTTGGCAACTTAGGTTTTTCTTGGGAAAATATCCTGAAGATTTTGGGGAAACCCTCTTACGAGGGTGGGACTCATCTCCCAGGTTGCAAATTGAAAAGTTTCCCACCAAAAGGCATTTTCTGAGGTTTAGTCGGGAGCTGAAGTGAGATTGGTAAACTCTGGGAGGTTCCTGAGACCTTGGACCAAATTTCAAAGTGTTGTAAATTTAAGAGACAAATCCCCACATCATTAAGGTCCCATAACTCCTTCCATCGAAACTTTGCCCAATGTCACCCAATTTTTTAAAGTCTTAGTTCGTAATGGATGGTAGGACCAGGGCTCTCCACTCAGATCTCTAACTGTTTAAACAGAACTTTGTAAAACGTTTTACAGATGTCGATCTCTCAGCAGTGTGTAAGCGGTTATCTGTGCCAGGAAAAGCTGGTTGAGCTTGACTAACAATGTGTCTAGGAGTCGTCTGCACTCCCTCCCAACAGCCTGAGGGCAAGCGTGCTCACAAAGTACTTGCTAGCTTCATGCACATGTACAACCAGGCTTGCAAACACGCCCCATGGCCTCACATGTGGGGTAGCGTCATTGAACATGCATAACTTACTATAACGTTCTACCATCTCCTGTCTCTTCTGTAACCACAATTACAGGAAATCAGTGTCTGAGGCAGGGCAGGCCGTCGAGAAAGTGTCCGTGGATCCCAGGAGAGAGCACAGCCGTCTTTGCTCCTGCTGCTGGTTTCCGAGTCCACAGAGAGGTGCCAACACCATTTTGGGTCCCCAAGGCTGTCCTCCAATGACAGACCCCAAACCTCCATGAGACCGCGGTAGCCTGTGGGGCGACCCCGGATCGAGGCAGTAAGATCCACTGACCAAATAAAAAAGCCCATGGGATGCCCTGTTTTCAACAGCTCTTCCTGGGACTCCAGATTTCCTGTGTCCTTACTGGAAAAAAAACCATCAAAGAGATCACGGATTTAGTAAACACTCTACTAAACTGAATGTGCTTGTGTTCATATTAACCACAGACTTTGTCTCAAGGGCCCTTCACAAAATAACGGAGTCTGATATTTCCTGCTTTTAACTTTTTTAAAAGGACCCAATCCAGGAAATCCAAAATGGGTCACTCATGTATCAGTCGTCGGTATGCTGGGTAATCATTGATTGTATCAGTAAGGAGTAGAGACTTAGCCTCCCTTGTTTTTCTGACAACCACCGTAGAGACAACCACAAGATCGTGGCCACGCTCATCATGTCACTTAGAACACGTTTCCTCTAAGAGTGACAGCTCGTTCCTGATGTGCCCGCGTGCGTGTGTGGATGTTACTTCCCTCTGGCCCCACACGAGCACGGCGTGCACCTGCCTGCTGGTTTTCCATGGATGGTTATTGGAAATGGTGACGACATTAGGAGCCCACTGAGGATTTAATAAACCTCCTGAGGCTGAGGATTGAACCCCCTCGACCGTCTTCATTCTTGACTTGAAAAACGTTGCCTTCAATCACAGGCAGCCTGGCTCCTTTCTCTGTCTTGTCTTTATGGCCCTCCTCTCACTCTTCGGAAACCTCGAGTTACTTACTTACAGTAGAGAGGTCAGCTCTGAAGACCAAACACCACCAATGTCCACAGCGCGCTGAAACAAATGGAAAACTTGCCGTGTTTCGGGTGATTATCCTTTGAAGACAAAATAGTCACTTACATAACGTTACGTGCCCTTTGAGACATTTGTCTGTGGTTACCAAGGACAGTGGCCAACGCCCATGGAACGTGCACTCGGGGTTTTGCATGAATTGGCCCCTCGGCCCCCAGACCTCGCTGCAGAGGGGGGTGATGGGAGCTCCCACGTGTTACACTTGAAGAAACTGAGGCATATTTGATCTCCCCGATCTTTTGCTTCATACCCAGGCCCAGGGCTTCTGAGCATCAGTTGGGAGAAGCAGGTTGGATTTTCGGGAGACTGGTGAACATTCCACTCCCTAGCCTCAAGTGTAGGATCCTATAGTATAGGATACTGGGTCCGGGAACTGGGAGCGGGGTAAGGGACACAGAGATGCTCACAGCACCTGCGAAAACTGCTGCTTTGCGTTTTTGGTCCACTGAGGAGACGGCTACAGAGGTTCTCCTGCACAAATGCTATTCTCACACAATTTAGATGATGGATCTCCTGGGATATTGGTGATCTCTCTCTCGAGCTCTGTCTCTGTCTCTGTCTCTCTCTCTCTCTTTAAATTTTCTCTCAATTTAATTGTATTGTCTCCTTTTAACTTTTCTTTCCTACAGTTTACTGTTTACTTTCTACTCTGACAGTCGGTGATCTGGGACTGGTCTCTAAGAACCGGCCCCAAATTCCGTGGGCGAGTGCCCACACGCCTCTCCAGCCCTGCCCCATCCCCTCCTGCGTGAGCCCCCCACTCTGGCGCAGGGCAGCCCCCCACGACCAGGACTTGCAGTTCCTCTGAGAGGAGACTTGCTCTCTTGTACCTCCGTCTCTTTGACAGAATTTTGCACTTGGAACCCTCCCTGGCGCTCCTCGTCTGGATCCTGCCTTCAATTGCCAACATTTTGACGGACTACCTTCTCCTCTGCCGAGTCATTCCTGACTGAGCAAGGTGGCCTTATTCTAGGGCTTCAGCGAGAAGTGTTTGTCTCTCTTCTGATGGTTCCCCCATCAGATGTCTGCCCCCCAGACAGATAATTCCTTGGGACCAAGGGCTTCCATTCACTTCCATTATCCCCAGCACAGGGGTAGAAAACCTCAGGAACTCGGTAAGTAGAAAACCTCTGTTGGATTCAATGAAACGCCAACTCAAAGAGAAGAAAGTCTCTTAATACTCAGAAATCTCTTAAATAGCAGGTAAAAAGCCATGTTTCCATGGCCAGGGAACCCAAGAATTATGGACAGAATCATCAGTCCCCCATCTAAAATCATAGTCCTAAGTAATGCCGAATTGTCAGAACTAAAATAAGCGATCAACACATACCCTCAAGGGCACCTCAAGAAAGATCCCGAAGCAAGGTCATTTCCTCGTGCCTCTTCTCTACCATGAAGATGTTGATGAATGAAAGCTGTGTCGTACAACCCGCGTGCGTTTGAACCTCAGCAAACCCTTTCAGTCTGAGACGCGATGACAAAGTACCTGGAGCAGCACCCATACAAATTCCCAATTGCAACTCCATCACAATTTAATATTAGAACATTATTTGTACGTTCCTGGATATTTGCATATTATTATATATTTCCATAAGGCTTCTGAGAAGGAAATCCCAAGTAAAAACTCTATGCTCTGCTCCGTTCCTGAAATAAATCATCCACACCCACATGTGTGTCTCCATCAGACATGCTTCTTAGATTTCTTCTATTGCACAACGCTCCCCAATTGACTCTGCTTATCAGGAAGACGACGGAGAATTTGACAAGCACCCATCTCATTTCCAAAAATGTCATGAGTAGCCAAACCCAAATCCCACTCTCTAAGGGACAAAATCACTAACTATTTTAACGGCTAAGCGTCCTTTCCTCTCCTGCACCACAGTAGGGAGGCAAAAGGCAAAGTCTCCATTGTGAAGACATTCCTTTGTGATTTCAGTAACATTTTATTTTAAAAGATGTGCTATTAAAAATCAAAGCCTCTGTTCAGAGCTGTTTGGAGGTGATAGGAAGAGCTGAGAACGTCAGACCAGATCTTCAAGTAGCCTCTCCTGTGGGGCATAGTGTGTGAGATACCTGATTTGAGTGTAAAGAGATAAAAGGACTTCGCCATGGAAGATTCACCTGATCTCAAAATTCTTGAGCTATTAATTCGCAGTTGACATCAGAGAGCAGTTGAATTAGTGCTTAGTGTTCCATAAAAAAATGAGCGACTTTATGGGAGAAGGGGTCTTTTGGAGATCAAAGACGTTTTCCACATCAGATCACAGTTTCAGAAAATAGCAGTATATTTTTCACGAGAAAGCCTTCTCTATTCAATCGTTGGGGAAATCATGTCACCCCTTCACTACGGCCAAACTTTTCAAGACTTTAATATATTCCTCTATGTTACAAACCTACAAAACTGAGACATAGTGCATTTTCTTCCAGTTGTTACCGACCAGCTAATGAAGGGGAAGGGCAGCCCCGTTACGCAACGTTTGGGGGTTCCGTGAGGAAGAGGCTTAATTCTCAAAAACATAAGAAGAAATCAACTGTAGGAAATTTCACAATGATAGATTAGGAAATAATAATAAAAAAAACAAACCTTTTTTTAATGTTCTTCATGCCACAGTTTTGTAACTCTCGTGGGCGCGGCATTTTTGTAAGCCAAATCAATTTCTTTCCAGGTGGATAGGGAAGTTCTCACAGCCCCAGATTGAAAACTGTCCTTATAAAATGTAGACACGCAAAAGTCAGAGACAGCCTGTATTTCATTCTTTGCTTCCTTCGTAGAAAGATATAAATCAAAGTAAGAAAAAGAAAGGGAGCCAACCACCTCCAGTCACACACTGCACCGAAAATCCCTGACCTACGAGCACATTCAGCAGACTGATTGAGGGACATGAACTTACAGCCCAAATGTGCCCTATCACCGTGTCTGTTGTTGCCTTGTTTCCTTGTCAGAAAGAATTAGGAAGTACTGTACACAACTTGTTAGGTCTTTAAAGAATTTGCAACCACTTGCTCCTAAGGGAAAATGAGGGACGTGGTATAAATGTTCACAGAGGTTTCTGTGAACAAGTATCGGTGCGAACCCAAGAACAATGTTCCCCCAACCATAGATTTTTCCACAGTAAGTCACTTTTATTGTACCGATTCAAGGCCTTACAGCCATACACTGATATTCTTTAATTCAGTCTGCTAGGACTGCTGTGAAGTTGTTAATCTTCACTTAACCTATTGGTGAAATGAGCAAAGTGTAAATTCAATTCAATTCAACTCAATTAATATTTATTGAGAACCCATAGGGTGCACAGCACCGCACAAAGAACTGGAAGGTCAGGCAATGAATCAGACACGGGCTTTTTGACAAGCGTTATATCCTTCATCTCTGGGGAACATTTACTCTAGCTTACAACAATGTGAACAATCAAAATTAGGGTCATGTCAGAAAAGAACTCCACTGCTTAAAACCAGGATAGGTTGACCTGGAGCCATTTACATGGAGTGGGAACCAGGGCAGGGGAGCCGTCTCTGCCCAACAATGCCGGCCACGGGGAGGTGCGCGAGCCGCGGAGGGCCGAGGACAGGAGTGGGAAGGGTGTTCAGCAGGCTTCCCAACTGACCCGAAATCAGACAATTCCTTTGAACCTTGAAGGTCTTTGCTCTTCAAAGGCACCTGCTAAGTACATGCAGTCGGAAGAGTCTGGGAAACAGTCGCTGCAGCCTCTCCCCCTGTCTCCCACAAAAGGAGAGAACTAAAATACCCAGCCTCGCGTCCGTGGACAAGAGCTACAACAAAAGGAACTGTCCATGCTTCCGCCCAAACACTTACGTACACGCGGATGGGGAAAGCATCAGTGGAAAATCTGAATGGTTCAGTGGCTCGGTAGGGAAAGTAGAGCAAAGACATGAAGCCTCACGTGGAGCTCGCGGTCCCCAAATTTCCAACCCTGGAAGCCCTGGAGAACCAGTCTGAGAACCGGAGCTGGACATGGGGGCAGTTTTCAAACTCCAGTTGAAGCTGTGTCCATAACACCTGAGTAGGGTCTGAAGAGGCTAGAGGAGTCTGGGTGTAGGAGTCCGAAAACTTTGACATCTGACTTTGGCTCCAACGTAGTAAGAGCCTAGAAGTTATCATGATGGGCGTGCCTGGTTGGCTTAGTTGGTAGAGCACGTGACTCTTGACCTCGGGGTTGTGAGTTCGACCACATTGGGTACAGAGATTACTTAAAAATAAAACCTTAAAGAAAAAGAAGTTATCATAGTAGTCCTTATAAGAAAAACTGGACAAATTAAAAGTCAAAGACTATTTACGGACTCATCTGAGATCTTAGGTCCCAGAAATCTAGATAGACAGGCACATTAAGAGACACACAGTCTTTTTTAAGGCTGAATAACATTCACTGTGTGTTTTCTTTGTCCATTGAACTGTTGACAGACATGTGGGCTGTTTCCCATCTTGCTTGTTGTGAATGATGCTGTAAGAAACAGCAGTGCAGATGTCCCTTGGACATCCTGATTCCATTCCCTTTGGGTATACACCCAGGAGTGTGACTGCAGGACAGCATGGGAACTGAAGTAGGGCAGACACAGAAAGACAAACGCTGCACGATCTCACCAATGTGTGGCATCTAAAAAAGCCAGACTCGTGGAAGGGGAGAGTAAGATAATGTTTGTTCAAGGACCTGGTACAGGTGCAAGGGAGGGGAAGGATCAGGAACAGCAGAAGTTGGTCAAAAGGTACAAAGTTTCAGCTGTAAGACAAGTAAGTTCTGGAGATCTAACATACAGCATTGTGACCATAGTTAATAGGACTGAATTCCACACTTAAGATTTGCTAGGAGGCACCTTAAGTGTTCTCACCACACACACTACCAGTAACTGTGTGAAATGATGGATGTGTTAATTAGCTTGAGTGGGGTGTTCATTTCACAGTGTAAATGCATACCAAAACACCAAGTTGTATGCCTTAAATACATACAATTTTCATTTGCCAATTAGAATTCAGATATAACAAGGCATCCAGATGTGACACAGAGGTCGAAATTATCTGACAGGGAATCAGAAAGGCAATGGCAGCAATGCTAGGAAAGCTCTAGGGAAGAGTCACAAGAAAATGCTACCAAGGATTTCTCAAAATTAACCCATCAAACTCCCCTCCTGGACAAAGGCTCACACTAAGAAAAAATTGTTGTGGAAAGAACTCACATCGAGTAGCACATCAACAGAGACCTTTGCCCAAAAACATCCAGATCAAAATTAGGACACAGAAAGAGAGCCCAGAGAGCATGCAATCAGATGTTGAAATTGCATGAATACACAGAAAAGGAAACTCTAGAGCCATGAAATTAGAAAAGATGTCCTGACTCTCGAATTCTTCCAAAAGTTCAGGAAAAAAATCTTTCACATAAAATAAGCAACAGAAACAATTAAGCACCAATCTCATGCAACATCCCTGAAAGAAGAAAGTAAGAACGTAATAAATGCCCTGCAGTCAATAAAAGCACACCAGGAAGGCATGCCTGGAAAGCAAAATTTACAAAAACATTAAGAGAGGAGTACAGGATAGAAAAAACATCATAAATCAGAATCATAAAAATTCAGGAGTAAGATTTATAAGACCAGGAAAGAATTAGAAATAGAAGAGGAAAGCATTTCAGAAATATTGACTAAACTGAAAGAAACAAAACAGCAAAGAAATACAACCTCTAATGCCTTCAGATAATGAGGAGGGTAAAAACAAGAAGGAAAATTTAAAATAGAAGAGAATTAAATGAAGAGATAAAAGAAGTTAAAGAGCCACAGCCCATTTGACAGATAAGCAAAGATAATTTAATACATCTATAAAAGGAATTCCCAAAGCAGAAACAAAATAAGATAAAGGAATAGCAGAAATACTGAAACCTTTATTTAATCTATCTTTCCTAAAATAATGATAAAAAATGGAGCTAAGTGTTGATGAGGCACCCTAAAACCTGAGATGGTTCGTTCAGAATCATCGGCACCAAAACATACTCTAGCAGAATGACAAACTTAAAACAAAATAAAACAAAACAAACAGTCCTTTGGAAATTTATGCCAAAAGGCCAACTAACTCAAAATCAAGAGAAAACCTGATTGTTACCAGACTTGTCATAGCATCATTTTTTGAGAAATGAAGTCATTTTTTTTTAACATATTCAGGAAAGAAAATGTAACCCAAAGAGTTTTATATCCAGCTGAACTATTCCCAAGATAAAGGTCATAGAACAACTCTTAACAATAGGCGGGAACTCAGAGGATACTGTTCCCTCGAATTATACTTCTGAAGAATATGACAGAAATAGGCTTCAAGTGACCAGATGACCACTGTGGCAGTAGGGTAGGGACTAGAGGTCGGCAATGAGGTAGACTGACAAACACAAGGCTCCCCAAGGGCTGCAAGAGCGGGAGAGTCGTCTCACAGCCAGATGGTGCGATGCTGTTGAAACTGGAGAGACTGAGTTAGGGGAGAGCGTACACGACAAACACGTAACCATTTTAAGGGACATACTGTTGATGAAAAAAGAAAAGGGTCAGAAGGTGTTTGTGGAATTCACAAGGGAATTCCATTACAGTGGTGACTTCCTAGGCGACCTTTCTAGCATCGCAGGGGCTGACCCTCCCTCTTCCCGGTGCCCCATCTTTGTCTTCACCATCTTCCTTAATCATACCCCACAGCTTCTCTGCTCCTCAAAATTCATCAGTGTCCCCCTGCTGCCAAAAGAACCAAGCCTGTCATCCTAACAAAGCCACCTGCCTGCTTTTCTAAACATATGTCTGGGAGTTGCACCAATTTCTCCTTGTTTTGTCTCCATTTACAACTCCTTCCTTCCTCTGTCCTCACTTCCACCTCTAAAGTCCTTCTGCCTCACTGCAACTTATCTGAGTCCCATTCACGGCTCGGGGCCCAGGTCAGCGTCAGCCTCCTGATATGCTTCTCCGTTCCCCACCCACCAATTGGATAATTTTTTGCTTATTCTCTTTCCCAGAGTATAAATTCCCTGAGTGTGACCCTGAGGCAATCCTGCACTAGGTCTTGGATGTCTTGACCATTCCCTTGCACACACCAGTCTTTTAGTTACTTGCTGTATTACAATCATTCCCTAAAAATGGCAGAATCAAAGTTGTACTGGATGCCCATTTTTGTTTGGTCATAAGCAAGCCCCTATAAATTTTAGGAAAGTTATAACCCTTATGCTCAGGAAAAGTAAAATACACATACACACACACACACACACACACACACACACACACACACACAGTACTTTCCATACAGTTACAAGCCAGCCACGTTACACTTGTCCTTAAATCTGTGAGGTGTTTCCTTTCGGGTAGATCCAGTTTCCCTCCAAGGAGCAGACATGGTGCCCCCACCCATCCGAAGCAGACCCTATTCTGCCTTCACAGAAGGTGCCTGCCCCCAACAGCACAGGGGACGTGATCTCTCCTACTATGTAGAGCCGCTGCCCGACACCCACCTGAGATGTTTCAGCGCTGGTTGGGGAGAAAACTCTGCTAATTTCTCATCTCTATCCCTCTTTCTCATGTCATCAATCACCCAATCCCAGCCACCAAAAGGAGGACGGAAGAGAAAGCAGCTGAAATATGAGAATGCATTGGATTTCTCCAGATAGGTGGCATTTTTTTCGACTTCCATTATTTTCCCATTTTATCTCATTTTTTAAAAATCAATAATTTTATTCTAGCAGCCCGGACAGTCCTAGTATATGCTGTTTGAACGCAGGAGGGGTGTGGTGTAGCTCCTGGGCGTGGTGTCAGAGAGACGGACTCCAGTCCCTGCCCGTGTTTTGCACCTGCTAGATGAGCTGAGCAGCGCCTGGGGGCTTTTGAGACACAGCTTCTTCATTTGTGAAAACCAACGGTCTATTCTACGTCCAGACTTTGGAGATTGGAAGGAAACTGTGTAAGGGAATGTTTTATGTTAAGAATGACACAGAACACAAACGCTGACGTAGGAGCCCTTAATAGAGAAAGTAAAGTGGATGCATGTACGGTGCAGGGTCAGCAAACACTCACGTGGACGGGCTGTGGAAGCTGATGAGACAGGAGAGGTCCGGTTCAGGACGTGCAATCCCTGATTTGTGTGAGGACATCACCTGAGCACCCATTATGTGCCCGGTATCATGGCTGGCTCTGGCTGCCAGGGCAGTAATCCCATGAGGCCCCGCCATCACCAGGCTCCTGCTCTACCGTGGGGTCAAGAAACAACAGAGTATGGACAGTTATCTCGATCATTTAGATACTGCAGGTGCTCTAAGGAAAATGGACAGGTGTCTGCCCGGAGTGGAGGGGAGGTTGTTCCTTCTCGGGGGACATCAGGAAAGGCTCCTCCCGTGGCTCTGGAGGTTTGAGGCCAGCAGGCGGGACAGGAGTTTCCAGAAAGAGTTCAGACAGAGTGGATGGCAAAGGCTTGATGTGGGAGGGAGGCTGATAGCAAGGCCAGATGTGGCCCAAGCGAGAGGGACCCAAGCTGATGATTCAGAGAGACAGGCCCCTGTGAGGACTGTAGATTCTATATCATGGTGAGGATGGAGAACGTAGATCCCACAGACCATTCTATTCCACAGACAAGCAGAAAAAAAACCCCAGAGAATGTAATTTTACAGCCCGGTTATTGTTCAATGAGCTAGTTAATATCCTTTATGTCCTCTGAAGGAAAATTCCCCACTGAAGTCATTCTTCAATTAAAAATTAAATATATACCTGTTTGATTATTAATTAAATATATGCTTATTTGATTATTAAGTATATAACTTTAAAATATAAATATATAAAACGTGTATATAACTTCATGTATGTATATATAATTATATCGTTTTTAATTAATGTAATTTTTAAAAATATTTTATATTATGTATTTGAGAGAGGGGGAGAGAGAGTGGGGAGAAGGAGAAGCAGACTCCCCTCTGAGCAGGGAATTCGACGCAGGACTGATCCCAGGACCCTGAGATCATGACCTTAACTGACTGAGCCACCCAGGCACCCTAATTAATGTAATTTTTAATTAAAAGCACTTTGCTCATTGATAAACACATATATTTCAAGTGACCAAGAGGTCCAGAAATCACATTCCTTATGCCACCCTGCAGAGAGAGAAATCTGAGTGCCTGCTCCGAAACCTTCAGCGGCTGACCAGTGGTGAGTCGGGCAGTGACGTCACCACGGAATGCTTGTGCCCAGTGGAAAACGTGCTCACCTTTGTCCTTTTACTTCTCTCCCTTTTCTCTTCCGTCTCATGCAGATGACAGACCCCAACCGTTGAGACGTGTGTGTATGTGTGAGTGTGGGCCTGGTCTTGTAAGGACGCCAGTCCTAAGGGGTAGGACCTACCCTTCTAGCCTAACTTGGACGTAATGATCTCTCCACAGACTTCAAACACTCTCATCCTGAGGGCCTGGGGATGGGTCACAACACGGGAATTTTGAGAAGATGCGGTTCCCCCCTAACATGAGACGTATATATTATTCAAGGGGGAAAAGAAAGAAGAGAGAATGGGAAGGACTGAATCCCAGGAGAGCGGCCCCGTGGGGAGCCCCGGTGGGAGCCACAGCAGGGTCGGGTACCTTCCTAGTGTTTCCTCCGTGTGGGGTATTCCAGGGGTTGATGACCAGCTGTCTGACCGCACACGCACGTGCACACACACACACACAGATGCACGCATGCTTGTGTTTGGAACACGTTACAGAATCTTTAAAGATCTGCTGCTTGAGGGACTGTCCAGGGTCCGAGCAGCCATTTTTACAGGAAGCCGCTTCAACCCACAGGAGAGAGCTGCCCCTTCTCTACTCCGTCGGGGTGTCCTCAAATGCTCAGGTTCCTCTCCATCTCCGCAGTCCCCTCCTTACCCATAAATAGAACCACCTTGCATAGGCAGGTGTCAAGCTTGCGAAAGGTAATTAAATTATTTCATGGTTTCAGCGTCTCAAAATAATCCATTTTGATGGAAGAAAGGAAATGGGAGGGACAGAGGAGGGACAAACCCGCCCGATGACGGGCATCCCGTGGGGCCCAGTGACTGCGCGTGACACACGCCCAGGGCTGGGCAGACACCGTCTCCTGAGGGTTTGGAACGAATTCCGGGTTTTCGTGAGACGATGGTTTCTAGCAGGGGAGCCGAGAGCCTTCCGCTACCCGTCTTCTGGCCAAGGGTGAGCGTGTGACCCCTGCCCTCGGCTGTGCTCCGGGGGGCCCTCCTCCCTGTCTGTCTGTCTGTCTGCCTCCCTCCCCCAACGACCCTCCCACCCTGCTCCAAGAATCGAGCCCAGCATTCCAGTATCAGGCGTAAACAGGACCATGTGGAGAATTTTCCACGGTTTCCCTGCAAACTTGATCTGATGTGGTGTCTCCATCAGGAACAGCCTTCGGTGCCATTTTCTGAAATGTTACACCTTCAAAAAACCTGGCTGTTTTCCAACTTGTAGAGAAAAAACACTGGGAAACATAATTACTTGTTGATCTTTAAGTTTTGCTCCCATGACATATCTTTCTTTTTAATTTTTTTTTTAATTTTTGGAAGCTGCTAACAAGAGTGAAAATTTAATCGTGAGATGTGATAGATACAAACATCACCAGGCAGTGGGGGTGACTAATCCTTCCCACTGAACATAAGGAGCTCATGTGACTTTTCTTACTCTACCAAGGGATGCCTTGGTTTTAACAATTACTTTCCAAGTTTGTACAGTTCAGCCACACGGTCGTGTACCAGAGTGGTCTCCCGCAGACAGACGTGCGTCTCTCATGCCACACTATTACGTGACCTGACAGGTGGGCCCCTCCAGAGGACAGCTCACAACTTGGCCTTTTCTTTTTAAGAACTGGAAAGGGAATTTTTTTTATTTTTAAGACTTTATTTTTTAATTGTTTTTAAATACTGTATTTATTGGGGCGCCTGGGTGGCTCAGGGGGTTAAAGCCTCTGCCTTCGGCTCAGGTCATGATCTCGGGGTCCTGGGATTGAGCCCCACATCGGGCTCTCTGCTCAGTGGGGAGCCTGCTTCCCCCTCTCTCTCTGCCTGTCTCTCTGCCTACTTGTCATCTCTCTCTCTGTCAAATAAATAAAAAAATCATTTTAAAAAAAATCCTTTAAATAATGTATTTATTTATTTGAGAGAGAGAGAGCACGAGCAGGGAGAGGGGGAGGCTGACCCCTGCTGAGCAGGGAGCCGGATGTGGGGTTCGACCCAGGATCCTGATATTATGGCCTGAGCCGAAGGCAGATGCCCAACCGACTGAGCCACCCAGGCGCCCTGAGGACTTTATTTTTAAAAGCAGTTTTAGGTTCATAAAAATGAGAGGAAGCTACAGAGATTGCCCATATTTCCCCAGAGCTCACAGGTACACAGACCCCCCCTGTTGTCAGCACCCCCACTGGATGGTACGTGTGTCACTGTCATCCACCGACCCCGACCCTGAGTCCAGGGTTTACACTGGGGTCACCCGTGGTGTCGTACGTTCTGTGGGTTTGGGCAGATGCACAATGACATGTGTCCACCCTGGTGGTGTCACACGAAGTGCTTCACTGCCCTAAAACCCCTGTCCTCCACCATCCACCCCTCCCGTCCCCAACCCTTTACAGCCCCTTCTCTGTTTTTGTCTCCTAGTTGTGCCTTTTCCAGTACATCGTACGGTTGGACTCACACAGTGTGGGGACTTTTCAGATGGGCCTCTTTCAGTTCCCAATAGGGATGGATTTCAAGTTCTTCAAGGTCTCTCCATGGCTTGATGGCTCATTTCTTTTTATCACTGAATAATATTCCGTCGTCTGGATGGACCACAATTTATTTGTCCCTCACCATCTGAAGGACATCTGGGTCCCTTCCAGGTATTGATGACGATGAATAAAGCTCCTATAAACATCTGTGTGCAGGTTTCTGTGTGGAAGTAAGTTTTCGGCTCCTTTGGGTAAATACCAAGGAGTTCAGTGCCGGATGGTGTGGTAAATGGCACCTTGCTTCATCAGAATAAGAGAGGGCAGGACAGAGTGTGGAGTGTGACCAAAGAGTCCCTCTCAAATGGCACGTCTGGTCACTCTGGCCTTTATCCACTCATTAGGATCAAATCAGTTGGTTCACCCCACACTCGAGGGGATGACATAGGGAGCAAATTCCAGAAAGCAAGATCATTGGAGCCATTTCTGAAGCAGCCAGAAACAGTAAACAAAAATAAACAAATAAATTGCAAAAAATAATCTTTGAAACTGTATGGTTGAATCGCTTATGGTATCTTATGATTTTGTTTTCAAGTCCATTATATGAGAGTGTGTGTATAGATATAGATATAGATACAGATATAGATATAGATACATAATTAAATTTTAACAGGCATTAGGCATCCAAGCACTTGGACTTTTCTTGCTGACAACAAATAAGGAGACAATCATTCTTACAGGCAGATAAAAGTTACAAATGTAATTTTGCTTGTATATCCAGGTAATTCTTATTTCAGAGCCAAAAACAACTTCATGTAATGTTACTTTCCTTCCTTCAATCTAAAGCAAAGTATATCCTATTTATATCTGCAATTATCTTTGAATTGCCAATTTCTTAAGCTTTTAACTTCATTTTAAGGCATTTGGAAGTTTTATAAAAATGATTAACTGATTAAGATACTATTTTTTTCTCTTTATTCAACCCCTAAAAGAAGAATACAAAATTTTATTGCTCCATGAATCCACTACAATTGTTTCACATCCTAATTAAGTTTATTTTTAAAAATCAGAACTTGCTTCTTTACTTGAGGTCCATAAATCACGGTGATTTTTAAGATGCAATGAACATGTGATAATAAAACAGCAAATAATATTTCAGTGACTGCTTTGAGTATATCAAGCTATGAAGTTATCATGCAAGAGCTCCCAACGCCTCCAAAATAAGATACCAGGGGATGATAATGATGGCAATTTTAGTCCAAGTACTGATTTTGAACGTATTACACAAATTAATTGTGGAATATAAGCAAGCTTACCTGGAAATAAATCCTCTTGCTGTTGCAAAAAAAAAAAAAAAAAAGCAAGCTTACCTCTTATTTGTCCCTGTGAAACAATACATGGATAAAATGTATCCATTACCAAATTTCAAGAATTTGGCTTTAGAAATAAAGCTTATTCCTATATTCTCGGTTACAAAAGGTATACTTTAGTTCTTCAAGAGGAACTCTGGAAAAACAAATAGATATTTCGTTATCGTGTATACCCTGCCTCTCTCTCTAAATGTAACCTAGATTGCTAAAAGGAAATATTTCACAAAGCTATCAAACCAAAGCAGGCAAGGCAGCTGGGGGTTAGGGGTTAGGGATGGGGTGGCTGGGTGATGGACATTGGGGAGGAGATGTGCTCTGGCAAGTGTTGTGAACTGTGTGAGCCTGACGACTCACAGACAGGGACCCTGGGGCAAATAATACATTGTATGTTAATAAAAATTTTTAAAAAGAAAAGAAAATTAAATCACCAGTAAAGGAAGCACACTGACAAGAGTATTTTTAAATGACTTTCCAGGGGCACCGGGGGGGGGCTCAGTCAGTTAAGCATCCGACTCTTGATTTGGGCTCCAGTCATGATCTCAGGGTCGCGAGATCAAGCCCCGAGTCGGGCTCCGTGCTCAGCAGGGAGTCTGTTTGGGATTCTCTGTCCCTCTGCCCCTTGCCCGACTCATTCACACTCGCTCAACTGAATAAATAAAATCTTTTTTTAAAAAAATGACTTTTTAAAACTGAGTAAATTATCTAAACTAACTGGAAGTTTCAGGATAATAAAGACATGCTTTATATTAGAAAGGGAAGGGAAGGGAAGGGAAGGGAAGGGAAGGGAAGAAAAAAGAAAAGAGATGGAAATCCAGAGTGGAGAGTAGCAAATAGCACATGGGGCAAAGGAAACCAAAGAAGAGGGAAAGAAAGGAAAGGAAATCAGAAGAAAGGAAAGAAACCAAGGAGGGTGAGAACTCAAAACGTATGTTACACTTTGAAGGCGGAGAACTGAATGTAACTTCTGAGCAAGTGGCTTCTTTGTAGAGGCAGAGTCGCTCAGCCTGGGGTGGGGATGTGGGCAGGGAAGCAGCCTCTCTAGGACTGGATGAGCAGGCAGCTGGAGTCCCCGGGTGTTGGCCCGTCCCTTTTCACCGGTCCTGCCACTGCTCTGAGGCCCTTCGGAGACAGCACAGCCGCCCACGCTCCGGCAACAGGACCGGCCCTTTCGTCCCGGGCATGAAGGGACGCTTGAAGCCACCTCTTCTGTGCATCCAGTCCTGCAGAGCGGACTTGCCACGGGGCCGTGACTTCACGGGGACAGGGCGCTGGGTGACAGCTCCGTGGCTGGACCGCTGTGATGCGCTGTGAGGCCGACCCCCGGCAACCATCACAGATAAACGAATTTCCGTAAAGCCTCGGGAGTCTTTCTGCTCGTTACGGTGATGAGGTCATCACAGCCAAGAAACGCAGTCGGAGACAGAAGCAGCAAGCTGAGCGGGGGTTGTTCTTGGTGACACTGTTCCTTTCCCCCCAGCGTGCAAAGACCTCTATGGAGACGTGTTTTCCTAACTTAAAGAATTATACCATTAATTTCCTTATAAAAAAAAAAATAAAGTCATAAAATACAAAATAAAAATCACTTGTGATGGTGCCACAAAAGGATAACTTAATCTTGACATTCTGCTGTCAAAGTCATTCATTTTTATTCTTTGCTTAGATTGGATGGATGGTCTTACAAATTAAAACTGTGTCATTCTTATAAAGCTAATTCTCTCATCTAATATATCAGGGACATAGTACATCATCAGCCCTCTTCAAAGAATTTTATCCTTTCTGATGATTTTATCATCATAGAGGAATTTAGATTACACTGCTGTTTTGTTGGTAAGCAGCACTGCACAAGATGACATTTCTTAGCCTCAAGTTTACAAGATTATGGACTTAATAGTCCCGATTTCCAGATGCACCTTCAGCCGTTGTTTCTGTAACACAGGAGGAGAGAGAAACTTGGCTACAATAGATTAAACAAACGTCCTATTTATTAACCCGTATTTAATCATCACAGCCAAGCAAACAACTTTAATAAAAAAAAAAAACCACGGAACTGAAGTTCAATATTTAAACTGTGCATAAAAATATGGCATTTAATCTAATCGAGTTGGCCAACAGCGAGCACGCTACATTCCGTGTTTGCTCTTCAAATCTGGAACTCATTCCTTCTGTCACTCTAATTCCTGAACCCCATTTGGAAATGGTTTGCATTATATGCTCTCTCCACGCTGTCTGTGTTTGCTCGCCACACAGAATGTGTTTGAAGACTCAGTCTTCCCCAATGTGACATTGTTAACAATCGAAGGCACCCAACAGTTACAGCGGCACCAAATATGGAATACGGGCAGCGTGTCTTAAATGTAACATAAAAGTGCACACACGTGGAAACAGGACTGATTCTTTCTCTGCTGAGTCAGGCTTTTAATAAGTGAGGTTTAAAAAAAAGAAAAAAGATGTATGTATTTCTTCTGGGCTGATGGTACCTCCAGATGGTCATACTGATTAGGGGTTACGCCGTCGTCTAAGTCCTCCTGCACAAAGCAAGGGTTTCCAGGTAGAGGAAATGTGTGGGGACAGAAGGAAAAAGAGATGGAAACGGCACAGCCCCATAGCAATTTTCTGGATAAACGAAGCAAAATGGGCAGTGTGGACCTCAGGATTTTCTCTTTAGTTTTCCCACCCCATTATTAGGAACTTGCGAGTAAATCCCATAAAAAAGAGCGTCCTGGAGGTCCTCCCTCTAAGCTCAGGGCGGCTCCTGGCAAGTTAAGGGCAACAGAGGTGCGGACCGTGTGCGGGGGGTCGGGACCGACGGCCAGCACTGTCCTGTTTCCTCAGGGACGACGTGCACTTTCTAGCCCATCTTCATCCAGAAACACTCAACTGTGGCTGATGGGACGATGGATTCTCTTTACATTTTTAAGTTTACTTTTCTTGGGGCACCTGGGTGTCTCCGTCTGTTGAGGGTCCTACTCTTGATTTTGGCTCAGGTCATGATCTCAAGGTCATGAGATCAAGTCCTGCATTGGGCTCCACGCTCAGCGTGGAGTCGGCTCGAGATTCTCCCTGTCCCTCTGCCCTTCCCCTCTCTAAAGTAAGTAAATAGATAAATAAATAGATAAATAAATAAATAAATAAATAACTTTTTTAATGATCAGCTGATTTTTAAATTTAATTTTATCTTTTCAGAGTTACAAGATTCATTGTTCATGCCCCACACCCAGTGCTCCATGCAGTAAGCGCCCTCCTCAATACCCACCACCAGGCTCGCCCAACCCCCCACCCCCTCCCCTCCTAAACCCTCAGTTTGTTGCTCAGAGTCCACAATCTCTCATGGTTCATCTCCCCCTCCAGTTTCCCCCCATTCCCCCTTCCTTTCCTTCTCACAATGCCCTCCGTGTTTTTCCTTATGCTCCACACATAAGTGAGACCATAAAGTAATTGGTTCTCTCTGCTTGACTTATTCCACTCCGCATAATCTCCTCCAGTCCCGTCCATGTTGATACAAAAGTTGGGTATCCATCCTTTGTGATGGAGGCATAGTACTCCCTTGCATATATAATTCTTATTAACATTTCCCACTGAGCACACAGTGAGCCGCTGACTTGAGCCTGATGGGGCTCTAGGCTCCAGAATGCAGCGGTGAGCAACAGTGAGACAAGAGCCAGAACACCCCGCGGAGGTGAGAGAAGTCTGGGCTCCGTGTCTATCCGAGGTACGGCTGGGAGGACCTCTCAGCAAGTTCAGGGGAGTCACACAGGGCACTGCTCGTCTCGGCTAAGGGAACAGGAAGACGGGTTCTCCTAACAACCAGGCAAAGGAAGCCTGAAATCTGAGCGAGGCAGGGAGGTCGGAGAGGCCATGGCGGAAATGTTGGGTTTGAGATGTCTACTGCTCACCCAAGGGAGGCTTCAGGCGGGTGTGGGAATGGATGATTGTAGAGACGGGGAGACGGTGGGCGAGGGAGACCCGAGACAGGGCGAGGGGCATCTACACGCGGGGACTTGACCTGGAGCCTGCCAGAAACGCGGGCAGGAGGGAGCACCCAAGAGCAAAGCTCCGGGCTGAACCCTGCAAAGCCAGAGGGTGGAGGCAGGGAGGCCAGGGGGCTGGAGAGAGAACCCGCAGAGTGTGGTTCCCTGCAGTCCAGCGAGGGAAGGAGGGAGCAGCCAACAGCACAGACGCCAGCGGAGCCTGGGGACGGAGACCCAGCTGTGGCGTGTGTGGGCATCGGGTGCACCTGCTGGTCAGAGGGAGCAGGCGGGCAGAGCTCGTCTAGAAGAACTGGGGTAAAACAAGGAGAGGCCGTACTCTTTCAAACAATTTATATTTATAACTGATTTTTAAAAAATCACCCAACATCAAATTTCTCACCAAAACCATGT
>CM053611.1:109244325-109261686 GCA_028646535.1 Procyon lotor
TATAGGATTATTCGTAGCTTGCTCTTTTAATGGAAATTGATGGATACCTTCTCTTGAGGCTTTCTGGGGATTCTATTGCTTCCCCAGCCCATTTGGCTGAATAGGTGCTAAATGAAAAGGCTGACGTCTGCAGCAAATGCTACAAACTGAATGTCCAACACCTAATAAGAGACCGAAAATTACCTCCAGCTTTCAGATGCCACAGACTGTAAAAATACAGATTAGTTTGCAAATGCAGGCGGCCATCGTTAGCGCCCCGATTTCAGATAATCAGGCTCTCCTCTATGGGGTCCGCTGGAGGAGATGGTGATGAACGATCGCTCACTAATCATTATGTGACAACTACTCCTGTGGCATCGATCTGCTCGGTCCTGTCTGTTTCGTGGGGCGCCGCGCACAACCGCTGAAAGGTGGTGATCCGCCTCCAGAGCTGCCCCCGGGCGATGCCAACCTCTGCTCTGAGCTCATCTGCACGCGGCCGCCTTCACTTTAAATCAGGGAAGCGGGGAAAATAAGACTGGATGGCTTTCAGTTGCAATCACATCTTGTTTTACGTCGCTCCAGCCGAATGCGTTATTGGGAAGTAATGAATTTTTATCTGGGAAAGAAGAGCAGGTTTAAGATTCTCAAATTTAAAAACGTTCTCCTGCGGCCTTTTAGGCGGGAGATGGGAGGCTCTCTTGATGGAAAGAGGAAAGTTTCATTTTATTCTAATGTGAAAGAGTTCTTTTGCGATAGAGAATCCGGTTGGTTTGAATCCCAAGAAAAGCAAGGCCCTTGCTCTGAGTGGAGGCTCGGCAGAGAGGTCGGCTCTGTGTCCCTAAGGTGCCCTTTGGAGGGACGACAGTCATTGCTGTTTCCTGCCCCTTGGGGAGCAGTTGGGGGCGCTGGTGAGACAACCCAGAGGTCGCTGGGGGCAAGCTCTTTCCTTTCTTTTTTTTCCTTTTCTCTTCTCTCCTCTTCTCTCTCTTCTCTTCTCCTTTTAGATTTTATTTATTTGACAGGGAGACAGTGAGAGCACAAGCAGGCAGAGCGGCAGGCAGAGGCAGAGGCGGAAGCAGGCTCCCCTCTGAGCAGGGAGCCCGACGTGGGACTCGGTCCCAGGACCCCGAAATCACAGCCTGAGCCAAAAGCAGACGTTTAACAGACTGAGCCACCTAGGAGTCCCAAGCCCAAGCTTTTTTATGACTATTTTCTTCAGAGTAGTGTTGGGTTCCTACCAACACTGAAGGGAAGGCACAGAGACCCCCAGCAGTCCCTGCCCACCCCCCGCACACACGGCCTCCCCGTCCCCGGACAGTGGGCTCCTACCCTCAATGAACCCGCCGGCACGCCGCCCTCACGCCCCAACCCCACCGTGTGGTCGCCGACTGTAAATTCTTACTCATTCTCTGCATGCCTGGGATATATCGCCACGAGGGAAACGCAGATGCAATATTTCCTGAGATTCCCCAGGTTGGGGACTAAGATTCTGTTTCCTTCACCTGTGAACACACATAGATTCGGTTATAAAATGCCCAGGTCTCGCACGCGCCCCTCTGATGCGCGTTTATGCCACTTTGTTGCTTTCATGTGTTTACTGTTGCCAAGGAGGTTTACGCTGGCCTGTTTTTACTCCTTTCATACAAAACAAAACAAGAAAGCGAAACTTGATTTTCTCTAGGTAACCTGGGATTTTACACACACACACACACACACACACACACACACACACACAGGATTTCCCATATGTGTTCATGGGGCTAAGTACTTTTCCTCTGCTTCCTGTGACAGCCTGTGCTTCCCTTGGTCGTCAGCACCATACCTACCGTTCTTGCCTTGGGTCGGGTGTTGTGCTTACTTGCTGCCTTTATAAAAGGTAGGGAAAGGAGAGCCCACCCAGTGCTCCCTGGCTGAGAGGAAGTGACGGGCCCTTGGCAGTGCTTCCCACAGACACGGTCCACACCGAGCTCCCCTCCGGGTCCAAATGTGTAGTGAGTCTATTCGTGTCTCCATCACAGCAAAATCCCTTTTTCTTACTTGTCTGCTGTGGGTCTACAGTGGGAGCTCGTTGCTTGCAAATCCTTGGCGCTGACCATTTGGATCCGCGCTCACTGCAACCTGTCCCGAGGTCCAGAGTGTGAACTCTATTTCCCTCCACGCGAGGTGAGCCCGTGTCGCAAGCCCTGCTCTGGATGCTTTCGCACTGCTCGCTTGTTATAGGCATCCAGAGATGCTGACATCGGGTGAGGGGCCACCGGGGGTCATGCTGCACATCAGAATCTGACCTCGTATCGGTTAGTCTGTGTTGATAAACACTGGCATAGTCATGATCTCAGTAAGGGTCTGAAAAGCAGATTTCCTAGACGGATCCTTCCTTCTGCGTTTACTAGCTGTGATCTTCCGAGGGAAGCAGGCTCCGAGACTGAATTGGATGTGCAGGAGCTTAACTGGGGGACACGCCTCGGCGTCCAGAGCAGCTGGGGAAATGCTGGGAAGCATCCAGCCCTGGGGACGCTGAGTGCCCGGAGCCCGAGCTGGCCGCAGACAGCGCGTCCCGGGAATGAGCTGCTGCTCTGGGTCCGGCACACAGTGAAGGGTTCGGGGAGCAGCGGCCGGGGCCCAGGGTCTCCGCTCCCCCTGCCACCCTAGGGGCGAGAGCTGGGCACCAGCACTCTCTGGTGCGAGGAGGTGGCCTGCAGCCACAGAGGAGCAGGAGACGAGGGCTCCGTTCTGTCCTGTATTTTCCCGTTGTTCGGGTCTGTGTTGGTGGGTTATGAACTCATGGCGGAGAATCCGTCGGGAGTGTCTCGGTCACTGCGGACCCTGTGTTCTTGACGCATGAACTCCTCCTGCCCAGTCGGGACCCCTCCCAGCAGATTTCTGCCCTTTTGACGTGGTCTCCATGGACTTTGATCAAGTCCTTGCCCCCGCCCCGTGTTACCGAGCTATGAGTGACGTCTAAAATTCTATTTATTGAAAGTGCACAACTGCATTTCTGGACACGCGCACACACTGGGGACCGTCGTCGGAGTCTAGTTAGCACCCCCCGCCTCACATAGTTACACGGTTTGTTTTTTCCTTGCAATGAGAATTCTTAAGACCCACTCTCTCAGCAACTTTCAAATTCCCCCGGCAGTCTTACCGACTTCAGTCACCGTGTGGGACGTGACATCCCAGGACTCACTTGCCTTAAACCCGGAGGTTCGTGCCTCCATCCCCCTTGCTCAGGTCGCCCCCCCGCCCCCCCCTCCAAGCTGCTGTCCATATCTTCGAGTGCGGACCTATCGGATGCCCATGTAAGTGAGACGACCACCCATCTGTCCTTCTCTCCAAGCTCTTGTTTTCCACGTGACACAGTGCGCTGGCCTCGGCTCATCTCAGACCTGCCATCACCCTCTTCTCCAGCGCTCCGGACCCTGCACCTCGGGGTGGAGGACCGCCTGTGTTCGTCCTCTGCCATCGGGCAGCAGGGACGCTGGGAACGAGGGCTCTTGAGAGAGAGAGAATCCGTCACGAGCTCCTAGAGATGCAACCAGTGCACAGCAAACATGGAAAGGCTTTTACTGATTTTTTGTGATTTCCTCCCATCGTAACTTTTATTCCCTGTGAACATGAAAACCTTTCCTCATAAACGCGCGAACAGGATCACTCATTTGTTGCTCCTAAGAGTTGGCAAAAGGCGTTCCGAGCAGCTCAAGACACCACCACTAACCAGGGCCTGAATGCACCTCATGACGTCTTTGGGGTTCTTTGTGCTTTGCTCACCCGGGGGACGAGCGGTCCTTATCAGGTTTCGATGGCAGTGGAAAGGCAGCTTCTCTCGTGGGGGAGCCCCTCGCTTGGAATACACTGGCTTAGTGGGCTTTAATTTGTGTTTCCTTTTACAAAAATATTGCTTAGGTGTGTTTTCCCCCAATTTGATTTCACTTGATTTAAAAAAATTATGCACCATTTTTACACGTTTCCATCCTTAAAATTATAAAACAAGACACGAACAGATGAGTCTCCTTCTCCTCCCTGTCCCCACCTCTTTCCTCCCTCTCCGTTTTATTTATTTCTTTGCGAAGCACTTTAAGTGTTTTGTGGCAAATAGCCGGGGCTCGGTGAGTCACGGCAGGGCCGGCAGCCGCGTCCCTGCGGACCCCCCACGGGGCGGCCAGAGCACGCGCCGCTCCCTCCGCTGTCACCCGCGGACGTGGCTGTGTCCCAGGGCCCTGGCGTGCCGGACACGTCCGATCCCGCCCTCTTTCTTGTCCCCGTAATCCGATACTGCTTCCTGCACTTCAGATGCAAGTCTGCATGATTCCTGTGACAAGTAATGAGAGGGTGAACCTTTCCCGGAACGTTCTACTTCATATATATTTGATATGTAGAAATAGAGAGTGGAAATTGCTCTGAACTAAGTTCAGGCCTGAAAATTGGTCATTTTTGACGGTCGAGTTAACTTCCACTCACCACTCGGGCTAATAAATCCTCCTCAGCTCTTGACAGAGCCGTGAGCGCGGCCGATGTGCGAAGCAGAGGCTGGTAATTGGGTTCCCACCTGCGGGAAGTCCCCTGTCCCCGGCAGGCTGGGAACACATGCTGCACGACACGGTTCGTCCCTTTTTTCCGTGCAGGGCAAGGTGACCTCCTTTTATGACATGACCTCCAAATTAATTTCCTAAGTAGGTGACAGGGGCACAGGGCTTCTCATCTCCAGGCCCCCGCCCGGTTTTTCTTTCTCATCCTCTGTTTTCCTTCTCGAAGCGAAGACCACACCCAGACACGCCTGTTTGTAATTAGTAAAGCGATTTTTCCGCAACGTGTTTGCAACCCTCTCATTTTATGGCTGAGGAGAGCCGGTTCCAGGGTCTCCCTCCGTAGATGAATCCACTTGGACTTCCTAAAGTGAATCAAAGTGAAGATGTTCTGGATGATGGTGTCAGTGCTCGGCAGGGGCACAGCACTCTCTGTGTGCTGGGGACCCTCCCCTCCCCGTCCTGTGCACTGGGGACCCTCCCTCCCCGTCCTGTGCTCCGGACAGCCCTCGACCCCCCGGGGCACCCCCGGTCCTGTGTTGATGTGGTTACTCATGTATCGATTTTGTCCTCACAACCAGCGCCCACCCATACTGCGACCTCCCTCTACTCTACTTGGACCTGCATTATTTAGGTTTGTTTGCTCTTCCTTGGGGACTCATCACCTACCTTATTTTCCACCCCCCATTTTATTTATTTTGGTTTGTCTTTCACAGTATCACTAGAGAGACCCGCCCGGTTGTCCCCGTCTGGTTCGTCTGTGCTAAGCACTCCTGACAGATGCTGACAATGCCCTTGGTCCTGTCCTCACTTCGTGGGTGATCGCTGTGACAAGGGGAGGGCGGATGTTCAAATTCTGTGTGGCAACGGCATTTCAGGGAGCGTGAACCGAGGGAAGCCCACAGAGGAGAGAGATCGCAGTTTGCCGTTGGGCACAGGCCGGATGGGGATTTGGGGTGACCCTGAGGACCCAGTCTCCATGGAAACCCAGGGTCAGCACACTCTACTGACGAGCACTTCCCACCATCCACATTTTAGTCTTAATGTCGCATCTTTACCTAGGAGCCAACCCTCCATCTTGAAACAGCGTCCTTGAAGTCTATAATGGCGCCGAAATGAGGCCGACCGTTTTCCTGCTATTTGGGTTGTGAAAATGGACTTTCTCATTATGGGTCAGTGTTTTCCTCCACTGTGTGCTCGTGCCATCTGAAGAGCTGGTTAGCCGAAGACACAGACGCCAACGCCAACATGCTTGCCGTGAGGCCGTCGGTGAGTAAATTCTTTAAAACACCCCAATCCATGTCTAATTATCAATTCAAGAAGAGCTACAAGGACTCCACGTGCTTTATCTTGTAGTCATACTTCTCATGACTTTAAGGGAGCTGGTGTGTTTTATGTAACTAATAACTATACTTCAAAATACTGGTCTTTCGGATGAAATAAATAGGTTGAATCAAGTCTTAGGGTATTGCTGTCACTTTTATTTGAAAATTGAAAAATATCTCATTATTCTGATCATTGCCACTTGGGTGGTAGGCTTAGATGTTTTTTAAGTGAAGTCTTGGAAAAATATGATTGACGCTCTCAGTAATTAAAGATGTGAGGGACAGCACAGTGCGTTCTCGGTGGAAGAGCAGTGTCTTCAAGGCGGAAGGGCCGCCAAATAAACAGCTGCTTCGTTAAAGTTGGCATTTAATGTCTCAGACCTCATTTTTTCTCTTAGGAAATAAATAAGGCCAATCGGGTGGTATTTAAGACCCTTCCTAGCTTCTTGCTGTATTTCTTTTTTTTTTTAATATTTTATTTATTTATTTGACACGGAGAGGGAGATCACAAGCAAGAAGAGAGGCAGGCAGAGGGAGAGGGGGAAGCAGGCTCCCTGCTGAGCAGAGAGCCCGCTGTGGGGCTCGATCCCAGGACTCTGAGATCATGACCTGAGCTGAAGGCAGAGGCTTTAACCCACTGAGCCACTCAGGCGCCCCAACTTCTTGCTGTATTTCTAGGAAAATAAACGATAATGTAGTCTGAATTTATATGACTAGCTCACTAAATCTGGGGCTGCTGACATTAGAGTCATCTTATTAAACCTGAAAAATGTGAATTTAAAGCCCCTCCCCCACCAAATGATAGTCTTATTTTCCAAGGTGAGTAACAGCCTTTTGGAACTCATGATTTCCACAAGGGATTGATCAGATCTTCCCCTCTTTCCTGGGGTACCCTGCTAAGGTGATAATAAAGAATAGGATAAATAGGCAAAGGACAAACAATGCGAGCCGTGAGATTTAGCGGGAAGCTGATGGAGGGAAGGTCCCTGTGCCCACAAACTGGAGGGTAGGAATGCCAGAGCAAACAAAAGCACTTCACCAAAGCACCCCCAGGCATCCAGGGAGGTGTGTACTGAGTCAGTGCAGACAGGTGCATGGGTGGTGGGTGGTGGGACCTCCAGCCCCCTCCCTATGCTGATCCTGGAACCTCAGCAGCCAAGTGAATATTCCCGGAGCGGAAGAGGGCAGAGATTTGTCTCTGGACTGGAATCCGGAGGGACTGGGGACCTCCAGGGAACCTCCAGGAGCTACCGAGTCCGCTCACATGCATCAAGCTCACTGGGAAGCCCGGAGATCAACCACCAGCGTCCACATACTCAGAACTTCCGTCAACGTTTAGGACTTAACCCTTGATAGCAAGCTGACAGCCGATGATAACCAGACATGAAAAGAGAGTTAACGAACACGAAAGACTAACCTTACATTAAACCGAGAAAGAAGCACCACGGGAAACAGAGACACTAGAGAAGAGAACTCTGATTTTTACCTTTGGAGGACTGAATTGAGCAAGGTGCTGTAAAATGAGGGGAGATCAGGACGTAAGAAACATCTCTTGGAAATTTAAACTGTGATAAGGAAAATAAAATCAATATAAAAGTTGGAAGATCTAGACCGATGTATCTCTTACACCACACGGGAAGGACAGAAAGAGCAGGAACTTGGGGAAAACGAGGGGAAGAGCACAAGGTCTGAGACCTGACTGAGAGTGATTCCAGCAAAAGGGAACCAAAAATAGGGACAGAGAGGGAATTACAAAGTGTGGGGTAGGATCTGAGAATCCAGAAACTGAGTTTCCAGCCTGGAAGGGCTCACTGGGGGCTCCATGTGGGGAGACAAAAAGAAACCCAGTAAGTGTAAATTAACTGTATAATTTGAGAACGCCAACGATGAGTCGAATATCCTTCTAGGGAGAGCATAGCGTTGGAGAAATAGGAAGCATCATGGAGTCGGATAGCTCAAAACTAATTCTCCATGGTATAGCTGAGCAACTCACCGCCAGAAGTTGTGCACCCACCTAACTCCCACTGACGCATGACAAACGGAGACGGTATTTCGATGTTGCAAAGGCTTACCAGTTTTCTTTCCATTCCCTTTTTCTTAGGAAGCTACCACTTCTTTCTTTCAGAAATAATAGTTATTAACCCAAGAAAAACTTGGAAAGGTGGCTCTCACTCAGTACAGTCACACGAGCCATTCCGAGGAGGAGAGCAGAGTGGCAGGGAGGCCTGCAGAGGAAACGGAGCATCCTGCTCGAAACAAAGGAGATAAATACAGAGCAAATCAACAAAAGTGGTCTCTCCTCGCGACAGTATCTGCAGCATGGGTGGCGGGAGGTAGAGGGCTGGTGCTCACAAGGATAAGCCTTATGGAAAGCAAGGAAGACTAACGGTGAACCCTGAAATCCCAGCGACTCAGCACCGTTGAGTTGATTTCTCATCCAGAGTCCTCTGCTGGTACACCTCTCTGGGAAGCTCCCCTCGGAGTGGTGCATCTCCACCAATTCAATATGGCGCCATGTCGCCTCGATGGGGGAGGAGGAAAGAGCTGGAGAGGCATGGGTCTTTACCTCCTTAGGCCAGAAATTGGGGCTCCAATGAGCCACAGGGCAGTGAGCTGCTTGAATTGTGTATGCCCAAGAAGGCAAGCAAGAGCGGGATGAGTGGTGTTGCTAGTCTCTAGTCTTTCGACGCCGTGGAGTTTTAGCAACACGAACGTGCTGTTTTCATTAAAATAACAATAAAATAGACTCTAATAAAAACAAGTTCACAGGCAGATGCATGGTAGATTATTAAAGTAAATTAAGACACTGGAGTAGATAGCAAGTCACACTCATGCCGTCCCCCAGTCCCCGCTCCATGTCACAGCCACGGCATGTCAGGGCACGCGGAGCGAGGCCCGAGCCCAGTTCATCGCTGAGCCCCGTACATGGTCTGGACTCTCCGCAGATGGGAAAACACACTCAGGGATCACGTGTCTTACAGGGTGAGAAGTGAGCCATGACAACACAATGAATGAGCAGACCCCTTTTCTCTGGCTGTCACATTCCAAAATACTAGTGACGGGCACAGTCGTGCCTCATGGTTCACCCTACGGATGGCGTGACCACCGCTCCAGCGGGACCGAGACACCCCGCCCTGTCAGGCCAGGCAACCTCTGATCTGCAGGGACCAACGCCCCGAAATCACCACCTTCGCTTCATGAAAGAGGGTGACTCACCCCCCCTTTCAGCCTCCTCTGACGCCCCGGGAGATATGTCTCTATTCACACTGAACTTGTCATCTGCGGAGGTAAGTTGGCATTTCGGGGCAGAGCAGAGCGTCACTCTGTTCCTGTCTTGTGAAGTTCTTCAAACATTTTACATTCTTCTCACTTTCTCGTGCTGACCTACCATCTGCAGATCAGCCTTGTGAGCTCCGTCGGGGCAGAGGGTGGGTGCCTTCCTCCCCTGCACCCTGGCACCCATACTGTAATGCTCCTGCTGGTAAGAGATGCGCAGACTCACAGTCCGGGGGACGGAGACGTGTGGCCCACGAGCAGGCATGTGGACAGCGGCTCTGCAGCCGGCCGACTCCGTCCCTCGCTCCTGCGAACAGTTCCCGCAGGTCCTAAGGGTCTCGGTGCCCGGAAGGCTCTGTCACCGCCATCGCTCATTCTTGCTTTACTCTGCTTGTCAGGATGTTTTCGCCTCCCTGAGTGGAAGAGAGCCTTTGCTTTGAGCAACAGTGGTCCAGTGGGGCTTTCTTTCGAAGATGCTAGTCGTCCGGCGCTGAATTGTAAAAGGTGCAAATGCCTGGCGCGCGGAAACTGTCTGTGGCGGCGGGGGTGTCCACAACCTGTTGGAGACGAGACGTCTCGCGCGAGGGCGGGACCGAGGAAAGAGAGGCCGAGGCTGAGGACGTAGGGAGCGCCGCCCTGCCCCTCCTGTGCCATTTCCTTCCGTTCAGGCCGTCTGTGCGCCCCTCGAGCTCGCGGCCAGCGCTGAGACACGCAAGCGTGCGTGGGCGCGGGCCCTGCGTACCTGCCCGTCTGTAGGGTGGACGCAGGGGCACGCGCACGAACGTGGGACACACACACACTGCTGTCCTAGATTCTTCAAATCTTTTCAGGAACGTGCTCACAGACAAGTGACAACCAATTTTAAATTAATTTTTCATTTAATTGTGATTAAATTAATTGATATGGCAGAGGGCGGCGTTAAATGATTGTATTTGAAGACACTTCAAAAGGGAAATCAGAGGAATGCATTCTCCAAAAAAGAACCTCACCCTGGCCCCGCTGTCTCCTCTCTGTTGGGAGAGCGACCCCTCCACGTGGTGGGTCACCCCGTGAACCTCTGTGGGTCGCACGGCAACGGCGGATGGTGCGGGGAGGTTCCGGGTGCGCCCGGGCTGCAGTGGACGTCCGCGTGGGCGTTGTCTCCCCAGGTCTGCCCAGGGGCGAGAGCAGGGTGCATGGAGTTGAAAATTAGTTAGCAACTTAATTAGGAATTTGTCTTTAGGAACTATCCTAACATCCAGTCTTTGGCTTCTACGAGGATGTTCGTTACTATTACTATCAGCATTTTGGGGATCCACTGTTAGTTTTATGATTCCTTATTGTATTCTATTATAAATGGTATAAAGCCAAGTTCCCGTCATTTGGCTCATTTTTTTTTTTTAAGGATTTTATTTATTTATTTGATAGAGAAAGAGAGATCACAAGTAGGCAGAGAGGCAGACAGAGAGAAGGGGAAGCAGGCTCCCGCTGAGCAGAGAGCCCGATGGGGGGCTCGATCCCAGGACCCTGAGATCATGACCTGAGTTGAAGGCAGAGGCTTTAACCCACTGAGCCCCCATTTGGCTCATTTTAAATAGGCACAGAAACCTCCCTATTTGAAGTCAGTGCTTCTCTAAAAAGAACCGTCCTAAGACTCTAACCTTAGTGTTTGCGATTGTTTGTGTGGTTCAAAGAGGCACACGTGGGGAAGACCTGACCAGCTATTGTTAGTTACTTCTGATTTATTTCGACTGATTTAAATTAGCTGTAAAAGGTGGTTTGATAAAATGGCGAGGTATCAACAGGGAAGAGTGCAGATAAAAGGTGAAACCCTTGCCCATGCCCTGATTTCCTTCTCTCTCCCACAGTCATGGCCACAGAGGCTCTGAGGGCGAAGGTCTCTGCTGTTTTCATGCGTGCCCTTAACCTTGACTCAACACTACTTCAGCTCATTACTGGGATTCACTTTAGTGTTCTCACAACTGACCCGCCTCTCTACCATTTTGATTTTTTTTTCAATAAAGGAAAGGCATAAAGAGATTCCTCTAATGGCTCTGATTTGCTAATAATGGGTTTTGTTCAAATCAGAAGCTCGTCCTGCAAAGGCGGTGACCTCGTTTGCTCCGTGAGCTCCTCCCTGCAGAGCGGCCTGGCCTGCTGCTCGAGCTCACTGCACCAGGAGAGGTAATTACAGGGAAAATCAAATCTATGGACTGTGTCCCATTGCCTTTTACCTGCACAGAGCGCGAGGAGGCTGGCTGCCGCGTGCTCACCCCTTGTTTAGAAGATTCATGTTTAGCTAATGGGAAGTCAATATTATTGTCCCGGGAAGAGTCGGGGTGTTGCTAACGACCCATCAGGGATGCCTCCTTCCCGGCTCTGAGGCCATGCTCTGGTGGTTCAGAAAGCACTCAGTGGCTCTCCGATGCCCTCCCCCTCCCGCGGCAGCCCATCACTCATCTGTCCTCAGATGCCCGCGGTGTCCTGACAGTGGGTCGAGCTGCAGTGCCGTCCAGAAGGGACTCCGTGGTCGACACCCCACGGCCAGCCCGTCCTGGGTCTAGACCTCACCCCCTGTCCAAGCACGGAGCTGGACACCATGGAGAAGTGAGGGGGTCTGGGTTTCATGGAACCATGGACCTTCCCATGTCATGGCCCTCTCTCCTCCAGCTCCCGCTTTGGGCACGACCCGCAGAATAATTCGTGTTTTATACTGAGGCGGCACCACGGTATCGTGCACCACGACATCATAGGAGCATCTGACTCTTGGTTTTGGCCCAGGTCGTGATCTCGGGGGCGTGAGACCGAGCCCCACATCGGGCTCTGTGCTCAGCAGGGAGTCTGCTGGGGATTCTCTCTGTCTCTCCCTCTGCCCCTCCCCCCGCACAATCTCAACATAAATAAACATTTCATTTTTTAAAAAATCACAAGAATGTACTATGATCCATATTCTAGACCGAGACAAATGAGGACGAAGGGACTTGGTCACAATGACCTATCTATCGTGTCCGTCAGGGTTCCCGGTGAGCCAGAACCAAGGGTCAGCAGTACTGTTGTGCTGGTCTCGGGGAGACAAAGACTGAGGCTTCTCACCAGGAGTCAGTTTATGGGCTGGTGGAGGCTGACGAGTTGGGACCTGCAGGGCGTGCCCGTGAGTTCCGACTCCGAGAGCTGGCGGTGTGGCTCCCTCTGGAAGGCCGGGAGCTCAGCCCCAGAGAGGAGCGAGGGTTTCAGCCTGACCTCGAAGGCAGGAGAAGAGCCACCCTCCCAGTTCAAGGGCCGTCAGACAGGAGAGTTCTCTCTTAACTCCAGGGAGTATCGGCCTTTTGTGTCATTTATTCCTTCAACTGATTAGATGAGGCCCACCCACACTGTTTCACTAAATCCACCAAGGCGAATGTTGGTTTCACCTGTAAGCGCCCTTGGAGACACGCCCAGAGGGATGCTTGACCGAATATGCGTACACCCGGGGGACCAGTCAGGTGGATGCAAAGTTAACCCCAACATGGACTGTTTCCTCTCCTTGCCCAGCCACCCCTTGTCCCCCAGCCTGGAAACATGTCCTTCTTCTCCCTGAAGGTCACTATTACGGCAGAATGAAATACTGTAACGGGCTGCAAAGACTTATGTTTCACAAACCCTCAGAAGGTCCCCCTTTCTCTCCCCATCACCCCCATCACTAGGACGCCTTCCTGGAGAACCCGGCCCTCTTCTCCGCTACCCCCCGACCCACATTCCTCCCCATCGCATGTCCCGCGCACAACCTATCAAGCACATGCACCGTCCTCTGTGCCCCACGGCCCTGTAGCTCTGTTTTCCAGGATCGGAGCGGTATTTTACAGTGAATGGACAGTCATGACTTTTCTGGACGGTGAATTAATGTCACCCCCTCCTGAGGGATCCAGTTCCACATTAATTCTCCACCCTGTTTGCTTCTGACAGCCTCTGTGTTTGGCGTCGTGCTCCCTGGAGTGAGGACCCCGTCCGAGTGGTCTTGGGAAACATGCTGCCCGCGCAGGATGCTGGGGACCAAAGCCGAGACCTGGCGACGGCACCTGTTTGTGCTTGTGCCATTCCCACCACACCCAGAGCAGGCTGGAGTCGGGGACACTAGAGATCCCTGGGGAAAGATGACGGTCCCAAAGGGCGTTCACGACAGGCCGACAGCAGCAGTGCATTCCCTTTTCTCGAATACATGACAAGGTGGGAGCTCTCAGCAGGAAGACCCAGCAGAAGCAGCCCAGAGAAAGGATAGTAGGACCACAGGATAGTGCGAAGGAGGATTCACAGGGATTTTGAGAAGCAGGAAGAGTGAAGTGGTAAACACGACGTATTCTTGGGGAGAAGAGAGAGGCACGGATTCAGAACCAGCCCAGGGGCCCGACTGTGCCATCCGCGAGGGGTCGCCTGCCCGCAGGGCCACCAGACGCGTGCCCACTGCGGGGACGCTCGGCTCAGTCCCCGGCCCAGCCTCCTCTGGGCCTGTTTGCACGTTGGCATTCATCATACACGCTGGGCACCTCCTGTTTAATCACTTGGCAATTATCCGGTTTACCTCTTCTGTTTTCATCTCTGAAACAAGATCTGCCTCATCAGATCTTAAAATTGCATTTGACATGGTAACCAATAGTTGAATTATTTGTTCCCTACAAATGTCATTATTTACCATGTAATTTCCAGGAAGGCACAGCTTCCAAGTGCTCATATAGGATTTACTGTGCAATTATTGGCACCCTCCCTCGCAGCGGCATGGCCGGCAAGGGCAGGGGTGGGGAGAGTGGAGAGGTTCCGTCCAGAAAAGGGCGTCGTGTCGGAGGTGCCTTCCTTGGGGGACCACGTGCTGTAGGCGTGTCGGGAACCCCACTTGATGTCTCTTCAGCCAGAACATAAGGTCACGAGAAAGAAGCTGGTGGCAAATAATGACAACAGAGAAGGAACAGGCAAAGGCACAGATATGACCCGTTTGTGCTGTGCTCCCCCAGCTCAGAGGGGAGAGAAGGTCGGGTCCCCATATGGGTGGGGAAATGGGGAGCCCGTCCCAGCCTCTGTCAGGAGTGCGGGATGGGGCGGCCAGGACCACGCAGGAGGCAGGCCCGGGGGATGCTGAACAAGGCCCCAGAGGCCGTTCACTCTCTGAGCCTGGAGGTTTCTCTCCGATGGGGGCAGTCTGGGTTTGGGGAGCTCGTCCTGAAGATGAAGACCAGGCTCATAGCTTTACAAGTGCACCTAAGGGCATCTCCGGATCCCGGGATGGCAGACCACCGCCCTGGTCCCTGCAGCTCAGGTTACTGTCCTCCGTTCCACTGCAGGGTCCCCGTGGGTGTGTCCACACGTGTGTCCCCAGGACGCCATCCAGAGCCACAGCTCGGCCCTCGGGCCAGCGTCCTAGATGCCTGGGTTCCTTCCCCGGCTGAGTCCTGGCCTCCTTCCCTTGACGCGTCTCCCAGAGCTTTCTCTTCTGACTTTTAAACTGAGAAGAACAGGGCTGTGTGGTGGCCAAGGGAATTAGCTCCGAAGGGTGGGCGGACGGGTCCAACGCTTAATCAAACCCTATTCCTGGGCAGTATCTTTAATGAGGATCCACAAGGTTCCCGGCCCAGCACGGGAGCAGATGTTGGGCCTCCCCTGGTCTGGACACTCCTGCCTTATTCCTTCTAGCCGAGCTCGGGCAGAGCTGGCAAACTTCTGGGTGTAAGTGGTTTTCCAGCCCGACTCCAGATGCCCCTCGCGCTTCCCCGTCTAGCCGCTGACCCGGGCCCTGCCGTTTCCTCCTTGGTCCACGGGACAAGCCCAGCCCATCTCCAGGCTCCCATCCTGCCGCATGTCACCCTCCTCGACACCTGCTGCGAGCCACGGGTTCCCGAAACACAGTGGTGCCCACGCTGACAGGGGCTCTCCGCCCGCCCGGGGACACTCCGGGTCTCAAGGACTTAGGCTGGGTTTGTGACAGACGCCCTGCTTGGCTCACACCACACCCTTCCCCCTCCTCCCTTCCTTGGCTCTTCTACACCTTGGAGGCCACGTGACCAACTGGACGGCCCCCTGCAGCGAGGACTGCCTGCCGCACGCAGTCGTGGCCGACGAGGGGAGCCGGGTGAGGGACCGGGCGGTGCTCCCTGCTTCCCTTACTGAGCAGTTGCATCTCTGTGACGATCCCAGCCCTGCTGCCCTCCTTTGCCCCCGGCTGGTCAGCGGAGATGGTGCCCGGGGTGCGGCGATCATCTGGAGAACACAAAGGGTCAATGAGGACAGAATCAAGCTAAGGCTCCATGAACGGCGGGCAGACGGGATGACATGAGCCCGGGTCCCCGCTGGCGTCCCCAAAGATACAGACGCCGCGTCGCACGGCCAGCCACGTGGTGACCCCAGACAAACGTCACAGCGGGTCTGCACAAATGTGTTCCTTCTCTGCCTACCAGCATCCCGACTCTGTCCGTCTGAATCCAAAGCATCTTCTAAGCTGGAGCCCTGCCCCTTCCTCCCGAGCGCTTCTGACTTCTTGCTAATGATCCTGCTTTCATCATTTGGAAACTTCACGATACTGCATTGTAACCCCTTTTAAGGAATGTGTGATAACTGTCTTGTGTAGAAGCTTGTGTGTAATTGTCCTGTTTATGTTGGTGGGTGCAAGGATCTTCAGTATTTTTTTTTTTCTTCAGGCACAAAATCTTCTTTAAATTCTGCCCAAGGTGCGTGCAGAGCATATGTGTGCAGTGAGGCCTTTGTGTAAGACTTCTTCCCCGGGAGGGCCGAGTCACAGCGGCTTGCACAGAGGGGAATAGGGGACACGAGCACTGGCGTTCCCCCCCCCTACCCCCCTGGGTCATCGCCATCTCTGTGAGATCAATACAATGGTCCCTGATGTCCTTTTGCCGCTGTTTGTGCTGTCGTCTGGGGCCTGGGCTCCAGATCACCCCCAGCTCCTCGATCTAAATCCGCACGGCTCCCCACCCCAGTCCCCAAGGCCCTGCATGCCCTCTGCCCCTGGCCGGGCGTGGCCGCCCATCCCCCATCCCCCCTCCCCCGCCGCCAGCAGAGTGCCCCCGACCCTGGTCCTCCCAGGACGCTGCCTCCACGGCCCTGCCCAGGCCTGGCCTCACCGACGACCACTCCCCCCAGCATCTCAGGTCCCCACATTTCTGGCCACCACCCTGTCCTGCGACACCGTGGCACCAGCCCCCTCTGCCCCCTCGGGAACTAAAACTATTGATTCTGCCACGTTCCTCCCTTTCCGTGGCCGATCATGACAGCCGCCGCCTTGCCCTTCTCCCATGCTGCACGGTGTGGGACGTCCTGCGAAAGCACAAGAGAAGTCAAACAAAGCTCGCCTATTGCAGGCCTGCCCTTGCCCGGCGCACGGCGGAGTGAGAAAAGGCGCTCGCCCCGAATGCCTTAGCGTCCTGACCACACCCTGCAGCAGCCGCTTCTCCACGTGACTCCTGCTCTCAGGATCCTGAGAGACTTTCCCACCTGTTCTCAGCACCTTGGAAAGCTCACCTTCTCCCTCCCTCTCCGCTTCCCTGGCTTCCCTTTCTGTTTGCGTTATTGAAGGAATCAGGAGCATTTCTCTAAGGTCCCGTGTCCCACTGCTGCCCCGCTCGCAAGCTGGCTTGCAGCCAGGCCCTCTGTTTTCTTTTTGGAAAACCTTACTGTTTCTCAACTTGGCTGCAAACCAGAAATACCTGGGAGCTTCTAAAATGGTCAGTGTTCCAGCCACGCCTCAGGACCATTACATCGGACCCCCTGATGTGGGTTCCAGCCCTCAGAACGTTTGCAGAAGCTCCTGGAAAACCTGGTCGGCGGCTGTCCAGCCAGACTGGCAGGGGCAGCATCAGCTGGGAACACGACAGGCTGGAGATGCAATTTCTGGGCCCCACTCCTCCTCGCAGAAGCGCGGTAAAGACGTGCCCACCTTTCACAGTAACAGCAAACAGAGCCCTGGGTGCAGGGGCTGGAGGAGGGAGAAATGGGGAGTCACGGCTTCGTGGGCACAGAGCCTTAGTTCTGCAAGATGAAGGATTTCTGGAGATCTGTTGCACAAGGACACGAATATTCTTATCACCAGGGAACACACACTTCAACATGGTTTTGGTGAGAAATTTGATGTTGGGTGATTTTTTAAAAATCAGTTATAAATATAAATTGTTTGAAAGAGTACGGCCTCTCCTTGTTTTACCCCAGTTCTTCTAGACGAGCTCTGCCCGCCTGCTCCCTCTGACCAGCAGGTGCACCCGATGCCCACACACGCCACAGCTGGGTCTCCGTCCCCAGGCTCCGCT
>CM053611.1:109262186-109282554 GCA_028646535.1 Procyon lotor
TTCCACGAAGACTTTTGGCTCGGGGTGGAAGAGAAGGACTAGCCACGGAGAAGGCTCTCATGTCCAACTAGGAGACCCGTTCCCTGTTGTCACAGAAAAGTTGCGGGAAGCAAGCTACACGTGAACTGGTGTTGCTGTTCCTCCAATGTCTGTCGCTCCAACGTACGCCTCCGCTGCCGCTCACGGAAAAGCCAGTGAGAAGCTGCACCCCCATGCCGGCTCGGTCCTCGTCCCTTGGACTCCGTCCCGATCTTAAGGTTTGCTTTTAGTCTCAGACTCCACGTGGCCCTTCGAGGGGAGCTTCGCACCCTCAATGGATACTGCTTAAGCCGTACCCTTTGCTAACTCTATTACCAGCCCTGGATGTTGGAACTGGTCTTGAAAACACCAGTGTCCCAGCTCGGACATCATTTCAAAGGTGGTTGCTCTCCCTCTTCTCAGCTACACCACATTCTTGGTTGGGGAGGCAGAGCAGGAAACCCTGATGCTTAACAGATGCCTCGTGTTACCGGAATCCCAGAGTCTCCCAGCTTACACATGACTCATCCACACTGGCCACCACTGTCCCCGGAAGGCCAAACCTGGGGCCCGAGAGACCCCGTCACGCTAGTGCCCTCCACACAACCCTTAGCCTCCCGTGGACTCTGCAGGGCTTTGGAACTGGCTCATGTTCTCTTCCAGTCCGAAATCCCCACGGAAAGGACACAGTGCATTTTGGACGCCAAGGCAGTACCATGGGCGTAAGGAAGGCTAAAATGAACAATGAATACTCTAGCTTCAAGAACGTTCACGGAGACCTCTGGAGACTATGAAGCCGGGAAATACCCGAATTCTCCATGGCTAGTAGGAGCGCCTCAGGAAAGCCTTTGCAAAGTGAGGTGCTCACCCTCATGCCAGCTAGGCCTCCATTCTGTCCCCAAGACCCTTCACCCAAAGGCAAAATTAAAGGAGCCTAAAAGCCCTCGGGTGATCCCCTCAGCCCTGGAGTCACTCTGGCTCTGCCTGGGAAAGCCAGAGCAAAAGGCTATCACCTTATTTCTGAGAAAGAAGTCGAGAGTGAGAACCCCCACCCACCGGCGCACTCTATCAGGAGCAGAGAAGCCCTTGCAACCCTGGGCGTGCAAGGCCACGGAAAGGGCCTTCCATGCCTCCCACCCTGAGAAGCAAGTTTCACAGAAACCAAGCGCAGGGTCGCATGAGGACAGAAATCTGCTTTTTGTTGTTGTTGTTTGGCAGCGGATGTGCGTTTGCAGCGACAGAATTCTAAGAAGCAACAACACGATTTCAAGAGTAACCCTTTCTCCGCATCCTTTCCATGACAACAGGAGACGCGTGTCCTGTGAGGACAGAACATTCTCCGTGGGGCGGCTTTTCTTCCACCCTGAGCGAAAAGCCTGTGTAGAAGGAGCTAGCACCCTTGTATCGCCTTTCAGGAAACGAGGAGCAGCTTTCTTTACCTCTTCGTGTGCATGCCTTGTGGGTGAACGTGCCTGTTCCTTAAACATGGGAACTACTTCTGGATAAAAGGCCACTCAGCTCTCATCTTCCACGAAGATGGGAGAGTCGTGGGTAGGAGAAGACTTAGGGTATGGAGAGGATGGCGTCCCATGTGTTTACTGATCGAAGGAAAAGACTGTGTAGCACGGTTCCCTTGGCGGTCATGTCGTTTCACGAGGACGCACGTCTTCTGAACAGGACACGTGTTCCTGACTTTTCCACCCTTCCCTGGGCAAAGACTGGGCGTGGAAAGAGCAAAGACATGTAAAATTTACACGGCCAAACATGGGTGGCCAGTGTAAGCGAGCGAGCGCGCCTCACGGTGTGGCTCCTAGAAACAAGACAGAACGGGAGCAGTCCCTCAGGAACTTGGCTTTCCAAGAAGAGACACTGCACCAAGGCTCGGCGGGTGGGGGGGAACCCAAGAGAAAGGCGCCATCTGATTTTCTCTGAGTAAGGCAGAGGCACTCAGGGTTCCGAGGGACGCCGCTGGGGAGTAACCTCCCTTCCCTGGGTGGGCTCTGACTAACTCCCAGGGCCCAACATTCTTCCTCATGGCCAAATGCAGAATGGACTGGGAGCCTGTCTTAGGTTCTGGGTGGTCCTGGCTTGGACTCGCGCCACAGGGGGCCGACGAGAGCTTTCAGCCAACAGGAGGAGGACAAGCCAGCCGCTGGCAACGCCCACCAGTTTCTGGAGGATAGGTCTCTAGCCACAACCCTGAATCAATACCAGGTTCGTTGCGTTCCCCTCCCAATGCCAAACCAGACGCGGGAGCCTCACCTGGCCAGCGAGCTGCCATTACCCTACCTTGGAAGCTAAACGCAAGACGCCCCCTGGTGGAGCCGATGACCTAATCGGGAGAGAAGCTGCACCACCATGCCGGCATGGCCCTCGTCCCTGGGACTGCCTCCCGATCTCAAGCTTTATCTTAGGTCTCAGACCCCACTCGGCCTTTCGAGGTGAGCTTCGCACTGCCCTTGGCTACTGCCTCATCTTTACCTTATCTAGTAACTCCATGGCCCGCCGTGGTTGTTGGGACAGTTCTGAGAGCACCAAGGTCCCTGCTTAGGCGTCATTCCAATGGTGGTTGCGATCACTGCTCGCCACTACACCGCCTTGATCATTGAGGAGCATAGCAGGAAACGGGGCCGCTTTGCAGCCGCCTCGCCTTACGGGAATCACGGAGTCGCCAGGCTTACTACACCTGACTCATCCATCCCGCGAAGCGCAGCAGCTGGTAGAGTGTACACGGGGGCCCGAGCCTCCCCGCCTCGCTAGTGCCGTCCACGGCACCCTCAGCCTCCCGTGGACTCTGCAGTGCTATGGAACTGACCCACGCTGTCTTCAAGTTCCGCATCCTTGCTGAAAGGACACTGTGCATGCTGGACGCCGAGGCAGCATTTCGTTACCCAGCAAAGCTAAAGATGGAAACGCTAGCGCCAAGAATGCTCGCCGAGACCCCTGGGGGCTAAGCAATCGGGAAAGACTCGAATTCTCCGTGGCTACTCAGAGCTCCTCAAGGAAGCGATTCCAAAGTCAGCTGCTCACCCCAATGCCTCCATTCTGTCCCCAAGGCACGTCTCCATCCTGAAGGCCAAAAGGGAGGAGGCTAAATTCTCTCGCTTGCTCGCCTACCCCAATAGTGGAGCTGGCTGTGCAAGTGAAAGCAAGAAGAAGGGGCTAGCACCTTATTTCTGAGCTAGAACTCGAGAGGGAACATCCACCCACTGACATCCTCTTATCACGAGCAGCGAAGCATGGGCAAACTTGTGCTCTCCAGGCTACAGAGTAGCCTTCCACGTCTCTCGCCCTGACAAGCAAGTATGAGAGGAAAAAGAGCCTACCTTCCCGTGAGGACATAAAGCTACTGTCGCTTTTCTGTGAGTGGCCCGAGTTGGAGCGACAGACTGCTAAGAGACAGCAACACTAGTTCAAGTGTACCTCGTGCCCCGCACCTTTGCTGTGAGAGCAGGGGACGTGTCTCCTCTTTGGACATGAGCACATTCTTTGCGGCGGGTCCTTCTCTTCCACCCTGAGCAAAATGTCCTTGTAGGCGGCGCTTACCACCCTATGCCTTTTTTCAGGACGGGAAGAGCAGCACTTCAAAGCTCCGCGTGCACGCCTGGTGGGGTAATGTGCCTGTTCCCTCAACGTACATCATACCCGAGAAACTTGCCACCCAGCTCTCCTCTTCCTCCACGAAGATGGAAGCGTCCTGGGTAGATGGAGATTTCGGGCGTGGGGAGGAACAGGGCCTATGTGTTTAACCGACTGGAGGACAAACCTGGCTGGAATGATGCTTCTTTGACGGTCAGCTCGTTTCAGGAAGGCGGGCGTCTTCTGAAAAGGACCTGCGTTCGTGGGATTACCACATGTCCCTGGGCGAAGGGTGTGTTTGGAAAGAGCGATGACAGTTAAACACTTTCCATGGCCAAACATGGGTCGCCGGGCTAAACGAGCACGCCTCGTAATGTGGCCTGAAGCCAAGCTCCAAGAAACAAGAAGAACAGGAGCAGCTTCTCAGGAACGTGGCTTTCCCAGAGGAGACGCTGCACTAAGGCTCTGGGGGCAGCAAAAAGACAGCGTCACCTGATGTGCTCCGAGAAATGCAGAGGAACTCAGCGTTCCGAGGGGCTCCTGTGGGACGTCACCTTGCTTCCCTTGAGGGGCTCTGACAAGCTCCCAGAGCTTAACCCTCAGGCTCTGGGCCGGGTGTGGGAAAGAGTGGCCTAGGTCCTTGGTGGCCCTGGCTTGATCTCGCGCTACAGGAGGAGGACAAGCAGGCGGCTGGCAGCGCCCAACAGTTGATGGCGAACAGGTCTCTGGCCACAACCCTGAATCGATGCCACGTTTGGAGTGTTCCCCACAAGGCCAAACCAGACACAGGAGCCTCACCTGGCTAGCTGCCGTCACCCTACCTTGGGCACAAAAGGCCGCTCCCCCCGATGGAGCCGAGGACCTAATTGGGTGAGAAGCTGCACCCCATGCCGGCACGGCCTTCGTCCCTGGGACTGTGTCCCGATCTTAAGGTTTGCTTTAAGTCTCAGACTCCACGTGGCCCTTCGAGGGGAGCTTCGCACCCTCAATGGATACTGCTTAAGCCGTACCGTGCGCTAACTCTATTACCAGCCCTGGATGTTGGAACTGGTCTTGAAAGCACCGGTGTCCCAGCTTGGACATCATTTCAAAGGTGGTTGCTCTCCCTCTTCTCAGCTACACCACATTGATGGTTGGGGGGGCAGAGCAGGAAACCCCGCTGCTTAACAGATGCCTCGTGTTACCGGAATCCCAGGGTCTCCAAGCTTACACGTGACTCATCCACACTGGCCACCATCGTCCCCAGAAGGCCAAACCCGGGGCCCGAGGCCCGAGGGACCCCGTCACTCACGCTAGTGCCCTCCACACAACCCTTAGCCTCCCGTGGACTCTGCAGGGCTTTGGAACTGGCTCATGTTCTCTTCCAGTCCGAAATCCCCACGGAAAGGACACAGAGCAATCTGGACGCCCAGACAGTCCCTCATTACTAAGCAAGGGTAAAATGGAAACTCTAGCACCAAGAACGCTCACGTAGACACATGGAAACTAAGAAGCAAGGAAAGACTCGAATTCTCAATGGCTACTAGGTTTTCCTCAGAGAAGCCATTCCAAAGTCAGGTGCTCATTCCAATACCAACTATGCCTCTATCCAGCCCCAGGACTCTTCTCCATAGGACCGAATCAAAGGAGACTAAAGGATCTTGATTTATTCCCTACTGCAGTAGTTGCTCTGGCTGTGCCCGTGAAAGCAAAAGGAATGTGCTATCACCTTATTTCCGAGAAAGAACTTGACAGTGAAAACATCCACCCACTGATGCCATTTATTATGACCAGAAGCATATGCAATCTTGTGTGTTCCAGGTTACAGCAAGGGACTTCCATGTTTCCTGCCCTGGCAAGCAAGTTTAAGAGAAACAGAGCCCATTGTGTCGTGAGGATATAAAAATACTTTGTAGTGTTTCATTGTCAGAAGCTGCTGAGAATTTGGAGTGATAAAATTCTAAGTATGACAACGTGAGTTCAAGAGTGGTTGTTCAAGGCTAAAACTCCAACGTGGGAATCCTGATATCCCGTGCGAGGGTTAGGGCTTGTGTCCAGGGCATGGCAGTGGATCCAAAACGAGCAACCCAGGCGGCATAGATTAAGGCAGGTTCTAAGCTCTCAGCCTCTGTATTTGGCACTGTCCGTCCAGGTGTGGCTCATGGGAGAATACATGTTTCTCCTGGCCTGAGGTTTTGCTGCTCTTCTTGACAGCACAGTTCCTTACAGGGTGGAGGTCAGAGTCTTGCTGCAGGACCCCAGTGTCACCAGGCTGCAAGGCTTGAGATCCAGGCCTCCCTGGAGGAAGCCAGAAAACCCAAGCTAATATTAATGTAGGGCCCAAGGCCCTGGCAATCCCAATCTGGCGGTGCCGAGGAAGATGCCCATGTAGACTGAGTTGAGGGCGTGTGCCAGGCAGAGTGTCAGACTCCTGATTTTTGCCCGCCTATGTCTGGTGAAGGCAGGGGTAGCTTTCTGGGGGCATGTAGCTTTCTCCTGCCCTGAAGATTTGGCACTGTTTAGCATGGCACGATTAACTGCAAGATAAGGGGAGAAGTCTTGCTGCAGGGATCCAGGCTCCCCAGGCTCCATGGTTTGGTGGCCAGGCCTCTGCAGACAGAAGTGGGAAACCAGATACAGTTAACGTTAAGGTCCTGGGCCAAGGCATGTCCAATCCTGTGGTTCCAAAGGGAACTCCCCCATGAGCGGTTTCCTGCAAAAGGCTGGTGTCTCCTTCCGTGAGGGTTGGCACCAAGTATCACGGCATGGTTTCCTGGGGGTTCATGAGCAAAGTCCTGCTGCAGGCCTTGGGGTTACAAAGGCTGCAGGGTTTTGGCGCCAGGTCTCCTTGGATGGAAACAGACAAGCCCACCTAAGGTTATATTTAAAGCCCAAGGCTAAGGCAGCCACATCTGACTGGGCCAAGGCATACGCCAAGGGGTTTGAGTTGAGGGCAAGAGCCGGGCTGAGGGTCAACTTCTGGATCGGGCCCTGGTGGGCATCCAAAGGCTGGGTTGGCCTCCTGGGGGCATGTGAGTTCATCTTTCCCTGAGAGTTTGGCCCCCAGTGTCCTGGATCAGTTTCCTGGTTGTCCAAGGGCAGAGTCTTGCTGCGGGGCATGGAGGTCCCCAGGCTGCAGGGTTGGGCGCCAGGCCTCCCCAAGCAAAAGCTGCACAAGCTAACCTAGGGTTAGGGTTAGTGCCCATGGCCACAACAGGCCCATTCTGGTAGTGCTTGTTCCTAGGCCACAGAGGGTTGAGTTGAGGGCAGGGGTCAGGCTGAGTAGCAGCCTCTGGTTTGGGCCCAGGTGGGCCACTGAAGGCTGGGGTGGCCTCCTGGTGGCATGCAAATTTCTCCTGCCCTGAATGTTTACAATGCACATAACTGAACAGTATCCTTTAGGTTCATGGTTGGAGTCCTGTAGGGCAGCTTAGGGTCCCCAGGCTGCAGGGCTTCAGCGCTAAGCTTCCTTGGCTGGAAGCCAAAAATCCCAACCTAAGGTTAGTGTTTGGGCTCAGGGCTTCAGCTGGCCCAATCTGGCAGTGCTGTAGCTACGCCAAAAGGGTGTTGATTTGAGGGGAGGGGATAGGCTGAGTGTCAGCCCCTGGATTTAGGCCCAGGTGGACATCCGTTGGCTGAGGTAGCCATCTGGTGACATGTAAGTTTCTCCTGCCATGAGGGTTTGGCATCGACTCTAAAAACATGGTTTTCTGTAGGTTCATGGTCAGAGTCTTGGAGCGGGGCCCAGGGGTCTCTAGTCTGCAAACATTGCGTGCCATGCTTTCTCAGAGGGAAGCAGGAGAACCCAACCTAGGATTAAGATTAGGGACAAGGCCACAGCAAGCCTGATGTTGCTGTGATGATGCATACTCCACGGCGGGTTGAGTTGAGGGCGGGTGTCAGGCTGAGTGTCTGCCTCGAAATTTGGGTCCAGGTGGGCGCCAGAGGCCTGGGTGGCCTGCTGTTGGCGTGCAGGTTTTCGCCAGCCCTGAGCGATTGGCGCCGACTGTAAAGACACGAGTTCTTACTGGTCCATGTGCGGAGTCCTGTAACGGAGCTCAGGGGTTCCCAGGCTGCAGGGTTGGTCTCAGGCCTCGTAGGACAGAAGCCAGACAAGCCAACCTAGGGTTAGGATTAAGACCCAGGGCCACGGCAGGCCTGATCTGGGGTTCCGAGGCATATGCCATGGTTTTTTGAGCTGAAGTTGGGGGCCAGGCTGAGGGTCAGCCTCAGGATCGAGGCCCACCTGGGCCTCTGAAGGCTTGGTTGACCTCCTGGATGCATGCCGGTTTCTCCTTCCCTGAGGGTTTGGCTCTATCATGCAGGGTTTCCTGGGAGTCCTAGATTACAGTCCTGTTGTGGGTCTCAGGGGTCCCCAAGCTGCAGAGTTTGGGTGCCAGGCCTCCTTGGACAGAAGCCAGACAAAACAACATAGTGGTAGGGTGAGGGCCAGGCCACAGCAGGCCCGATCTGTCGGTGCCGAGGTGTACTACACTGGGCGTTGAGTTGAAGGCTGGGGCCAGGCTGAGGGTTAGCCTGTGTATCGAGGACCAGGAGGGCTCCATAAGCTGGGGTAGCCTTCTGGGGGCATGCAGGTTTCTCCTTCCCTGAGGGAATGGTGCCTTCATTCGCAACACGTTTTCCTGGGAATGCATTGGCAAAATCTTGTTGCTAGTCTCAGGGCTCCCCTGGCTGCAGGGTTTCGGCACCAGGCCTCCTCGGATGGAAGGGTTAGGGTTAGGGACTAGGGCCAAGGCAGGCCCATTCTGGCAGTGCCGAGGCTTACACCACTGGGTGTTGAGTCGAGGGAAGGGGCCAGGCTGATTTGTCAGTCTCTGAATCAAGGGCCATGTGGGCCTCCGAATGCTAGTGTGGCCTCCTGGGGTATGGGAGTTTCTCCTTCCCTGGTGGTTTGGTGCCTATTGTCACAGCTCAGTTTCCTAGTCCATGGGCAGAGTCCTGTTTCAGGACAGAATGGTCCCTAGGTTGAAAGGGTTTGGGCAACATGTTGCCTTGGATGGAATCTGGAGAAGTCAACCTAAGGTTAGTGGCTGCACCAACTTGCAATCTCACCAAGGGGTAAGAAGTTTCCACTTTCTCCACACCCTCTCCAACATTTGTTGCTTACTGTCTTGTTGATTTTGGCCATTCTAACAAGTGTAAGGTGGTATCTCATTGTAGTTTGATTTGAATCTCCCTGTTGGCTAAAGATCATGAACATTTTTTTCATGTGTCTGTTAGCCATTTGTATGTCTTCTTTGGAGAAGTGTCTGTTCATGCCTTCTGCTCATCTTTTGATGTGATTATCTGTTTTGTGAGTGTTGAGTTTGAAGGGCTCTTTAGAGATCTTCTTTATCAGACCTTTGTGTGTGGTGTCTTTGGTGAAGAGCTTCTTCCATTCTATGGGTCGCCTGTTTGGTTGACTCTTTCCTTTGCTGTGCAGAGGCTTTTATCTTGATGTAGTCCCCAAAGTTCATTTTCGCTTTTGTTTCCTTTGCCTTTGGAGACATGTCCTGAAAGAAGTTGCTGTGGCTGGTGTCCAAGAGGTTACTGCTTATATTCTTCTCTAGGGTTTTGTTAGACTCCTGCCTCCCATTGAGGTCTGTTATCCATTTTGAAGTTATCTTGGTGTATGGTGTAAGAGAATGGTCAAGTTTCATTCAAGTTTCTAGAGCTGTCCAATTTCTCCCAACACCATTTATTTATTGAAAAGACTTTGTTCCCACTGGATTTTTTTCCAGTTTTGTCAAAGATTTGACCGGGGTTACCTAGGTGATTCAGTGGGTTAAAGCCTCTGCCTTCAGTTCAGGTCATGATCTCAAGGTCCTGGGATCAAGCCCCACATTGGGCTCTCTACGCAGCAGGGAGCCTGCTTCCCCCTCTCTCTCTGCCTGTCTCTCTCCTTACTTGTGATCTCTCCTTCTGTCAAATAAATAAATAAAATCTTTTAATTAAAAAAATGATTTGACTGTAGATATACAGGTCTATATCTGGGCTCTCTATTCTGTTCCACTGGGCTATGTGTCTGTTTTTGTGCCAGGACCATGCTATCTTGGTGATCACCGCTTTGTAGGAAAGCTGGAAATCAGGCAATGTGATGTCCCCAGCTTTGTTTTTCTTTTTCAACATTTCCTCAGCAATTCGAGGTTTTTTTCTGGTTCCATACATAGTTTACAATGGTTTGTTCCACCTTTGAAGAAAACAGGTAGAATGTTGATCGGGATGGCATTGAAAAATATAGATTGCTCTGGGCAAACAATATTTATTCTTCTGATCCATGAGCATGGAAAGCTTTGGCAACTTTTCATGTCTTCTTCAATTTCTTTCATGAGCTTTCTGTGGTTCCTCAAGTACATATCCTTTACCTCTTTGATTGGGTTTATTCCCAAGTATCTTACGGCTCTTGGTGCTACAGTGAATGGAATCGATTCTCTAATTTCCCTTTCAATTTTTTCACTGTTAGTGTATAGGAAATCAACTGATTTCTCGGCATTGATTTTGTATCCTGACACATTACTGAATTGCTCTATAAGTTCTAGTAGTTTGTGGGTGGAGTCTTTTGGGTTTTTCCATTTAAAGTATCATGTCATCTGCTGAGAGTGTTTGACTTCTCCATTGCCAATTTGGATACCTTTTATTTTTTTGTGTTGTCTGATTGCTGTCACTAGTACTTCTAGCACTATGTTGGAAGGAGTGGTGAGAGTGGGCATCCTTGTTGTGCTCCTGATTGCAAAGGGAAGGCTCTCAGCTCTTCCCCATTGAGAATGATATTTAATATGGGCTTTTCACAGATGGACTCTAAGATGTTGAGGAAAAGTTCCTTCTAGCCTTATACTTTAAAGAGTTTTAATCAGGAACGGATGCTGAATTTGGTCAAATGCTTTTTGTGCATCAATTGAGAGGACCATATGGATCTTCTCTCTTCTCTTACTGATTTGCTCTATCACATGGATGGATTTGTGAATGTTGAACCACCCTTGCATCCCAGGGTTAAATCCCACCTGGTCTTGATGAATATTCTTTTTAATGTGCTGTTGGGTCTTATTTGCTAGGATCTTGGCATCCATCTTCATCAGTGATATTGGTCTGAAATACCCCTTTTGTTGGGGTCTTTACCTGGTTTGGTGATCAGGATAATGCTGGCTTCATAGAAAAAAACCTGGAAGTTTTCCTTCTGTTTCTATTTTTTGAAATAGCTTCAGAAGAATAGGCATTATTTCTTCCTTGAATGTTTGGTAGAATTTCCCAGGGAATCCATCAGGTCCTGGACTATTGTTTTTTGGGAGCTTTTTGATTACTGCTTCAATCTAATTACTAAATATTGGTCTAGTATGGTTGTCGATTTCTTCCTGTCTCAGTCTTGGAATATTATGAGTTTCCAAGAATGCTTTCATTTTTTTCTAAGTTAACTTATTGGCATAAGCTGTTGATAATAATTTTTGATGATTGTTTCTATTTCTTTTGGATTACTCATGATCTCTCCCCATCTTTTCATAATTTGTTAATTAGGGTCCTCTCTCTTCTCTTTTGGATTAGTTTGGCCAGTGGCTTTTCAATCTTATTGATTCCTTCAAAAAGCAACTTCTGGATTCATTGATGTGTTCTACTGTTTCTCTAGTTTCTAACTCATTGATCTCTGCTCTAACGTTTATTATTTCGCTCTTTGTGCAGGGGTTGCCTTAATTTGTTGTTGACTTTCCAGTTCTTTAAGATGTAAAGAGAGCTGCTGTATTTGAGATTGTTCAATTTTTTTTGAGTAAGGCTTGGATGGCTATCTATTTTCCCCTTAGGATTGTTTTTGCTATGTCCCATAGGTTTTGGACTGATGTGTCTTCATTCTCATTGGTCTCCATGAATTGTTTAAGTTCACCTTTGATTTCCTAGCCTTCTTGAACAGGTTAGTCTTTAACCTCCAAGTGCTTGAATTCCTTCCTATCTTTTTCTTGTGATTGAGTTCCAGTTTCAAAGCATTGTGGTCTGAGAAAATGTGGGGATTTCTCTCAATCTTTTTGTATTAACTGAGTCCTGATTTGTGACCCAGTATATGGTCTATTCTGGAAAAAGTTCCCTGTGCACTCGAGAAGAATGAGTATTCTGTTGTTTTAGGGTGAAATGTTCTGTATATATCTATGAGGTCCATCTGGTCCAATGTGTCATTCAAAGCTCTTTTTTCTTTATTGATTTTCTGTTTAGATGATCTCTCTGTTACTGAGAGTGGCATGCCATGATCTCATACTATTACTGTATTGATATCAAAATGACTCTTCATTTTTATTAACTGTTGGATTATGTAGTTGGCTACTATTATATTGGGGGCATACATGTTTACAATTGTTAGATCTTCTTGGAGGATAGACATTTTAAGAATGATGTAGTGTCCTTTCTATCTCTGTCTACAGTCTTTAGCTGGAAATCTAATTTATCTTATAGGAAAATTGCTACCCCAGCTTTCTTTTGAGGCCCTTTGGCATGAAAGATGGTTCTCCAGCCTTTCGCTTTCAGTCTATATGTATATTTTGGTTCCAAATGTCTCTTGTAGACAGCATATGGAAGTCTACAAGATGCATATGGACGGGTTCTGTCATTTTATCCAGTCTGCATCCCTGTGCCGTTTTATGGGAGCATTTAGGCTGTTCATGGTGAGAGTGATAAGTGTTTACTGACATAATGTTGCCTGTGTAGTCTGTCTCTATAGATTGAAAATTTCTGTTCTATGTTACTCATGGATTCTTTCTGCTTCTATAGAACCCCTTTTAATATTTCCTGGAGTGCTGGCTTGGCAGTCACATACTGGTCTAATCCTTGCCAGTCTTGGACTTTTTTTTAATCTCTCCATCCATTTTGAATGTCAGCTTTGCTGGATAAAGTATTCTTGTCTGTATGTTCTTCTCATTTAGTGCCCTGAATATGTCTTGCCAGCTCTTTCTGGCTTGCCAGGGTTCTGTGGAAAAGTCTGATGTTATTCTAATGGGTGTTCCTCCATATGTAAGGAATCTCTTCCCCCAGCTGCTCTCAGGCCTCTTATCTAAAATTATAATTTGCAAATTTTACAATTATGTGTCTAGCTCCAGAATCATTGATCTTGGAGAGTGTCCTTTCCACCTCTAGGACACGTACACTTGTTCCCTTCCCAGATTGGGGAAGTTTTCATTAAGAATTCAGTCAAATCTATCTTCTAGTCTTCTGTTTTGCTCTATCCCCTCTGGGATTCCAATAATTCTGACGTTGGGATGTTTCGTGGTGTCATTTATTTCCCTAAGTTTCTTCTCATGATTCCTGAGCAGTTTGCTCCAGCTCTCCTGACGTTTCTTCTCTACCATTTTTTCCTCTAAATCACTAATTATATCCTCTGTCTTCATTACTCTAACTGTTAGACCATTTAGATTGGATGGATCTCACTGATACCATTTCTTACATCAGCTATACTCTTTCTCATTTCTGCTTTTAGGGATTCTATGTTGTCATTAATGTTTTTCTCCTTCCTAGCCATTGCCTGAATTATTGTCATTCTGAATTCCCTTTCTGACATACTGTTAATGTCCATGTCTAATAGTTCTGAGGGAGAGGGCACAGTCTCTGGGTTTTTCCTCTGTTGGGTGTTCTTCCTCCTAGTCATTTTGATGGGAAGTGGATGCGAGGATGTATAGCTGGATATATCACCCACGATCCAGGCAGCGTGCACCCTGGAAGGTTTAGGAGCAATTGGGGTTCACCACCAAGAAGAAAGGATAAGGATAAAAAAAAATAGAAATGAAGAAATCCCAGCCAGAATGAGCCCCCCAAATAAGATTCATACAGTATGTAAACAGACATGAACATATGTATAGACCGAGAAAAATAAATGAGAAGAAATAAAAGAACCTAGTCAGAATGAATCCTAAGAATAAGATTTATATAATACCAGAACAAATGCAAATATGTAGAAACATTGACAGAAGGAAGGATAAGTTGGGAGTGTGCTTGGCAAGGAAGGTTATTATAGGTCTTCCTGGGTTTATTGGGGTATTAACCCTCTAATTTTAATGTTAAGTAGTTTAAAAGTAATTTAAAAAAAACCTAGAAATGTGAAAATGTATGAATAAAAAAATAGAAAGAAAACGAGAAAGAAAAAACAACTTGTATCTATGAAATATATGGGTTTGAAGTTATTATCAGATCTTTAATATATTGATTTCCCCTGATTTTGGGGATTTAAAATTTTATGGGGACCATGTGGTTATTGTCCTTTTTATCTGACTTGTCTTGTGGAGGAGGGGTCTGCTTCTTTGTTTTCCAATCTTGCTTGGGTTGAATCACCCCGACCCCCAATCAAGGGGCTGAACTCAGTAGAAACCAGTTTCTCAGTCTTTCACTCTCTGAAGGTTTTTGACCTTTTGTAGCTTTTTCACCTTCTTGAAGAGTCCAAGCAAGGAATCTGTCCCTACATACCCAGAACTCCGCATCACAGAGAAGCCTCAGTCTGCTCCCCTCTGGGTGGTCCAGAAGACACTCTCCCCTCCTCAAAATTCTGCTCACAACTCAGCCTGTCACAGGTGGTGTGCACCCCCAGCCACAGTTCAGCGGCTCCGCGAGTGCTTTCCAGGCTCCAGGCCCCTACAAGATGTGCTCAGATTCCTGCCAGAGATTAGGCCGCCCGCCTGCATTCTCTACAGGGCTGGCTGGGAGCTTGCTTCAAGCCACGAATATCTTCAGGTCAGGGGTGCACAGTCCAGAAAGCACTGCACAGAGAAAATCTGCAGGCTCCTGGACCACACCAGACTCTCTAAGGCGCTTTCGGGAATGCATCCCGCCCACAAACAGGTGCAAAGGGAGGAAAGCTGCAGGTTCAGGAACCATGGACTGGACTCCCCCTCCCCCTCCAGTCTCTCTTCTATGCAAGTGGTGTCCTTCCTGGAAGCATGGGCCCAGGCCTGTGCCCGTGACCACCACCTTCCACTAGTTGATCTTCAGAACCTTTTCTCTTTTTAAGTGTTTTTAACCAGACTCTAAGTTAATGCTGATCCTCAAACACCGGGCACTTTCCTTTAGGATTTTACTGTTTTGGATGGTTCTGGTGGCCCCCTCCCCATTTTGTTTATCCTCTGATATCAGTTTGAGGGTTCCCACTTTGCTTTACCTCTCCACTGCTGTCTTTTGCTCCCACAGAGATCCAGAAGTGAAAAATCTTGCTCCTCACCCTGATTTCATAGGTGTTCAGCATGGTCTGGTAGATATGCAGTTAACCTTAGGGGACAGGTTGCAACAGGATCTCCTACTTCTTCGCCATCTTGCTCTCCTCCTTCTGCTGGGAGTTTTTTTTTTTTTTTTTAAAGATTTTATTTATTCGACAGAGAGAAACACAGCGAGAGAGGGAACACAAGCAGAGGGAATGGTAGTGGGAGAAGCAGGCTTCCTGCCAAGCAGGGAGCCCGATGTGGGCCTCGATCCCAGGACTCCGGAATCATGACCTGAGCCGAAGGCAGCTGCTTAACGACTGAGCCACCCAGGCGCCCCTGCTGGGAGTTTTTAATCAGAGGAGGGTGTTAAATTTTGTCAAATGCATTTTGGTCATCTGGCAGGATGATGGTGTGATATTTATCCCTTATTCTGTTATTATGGTGTAACACATTGATCGGCATATATTGTACCTTCCTTGCATCTTATAGATAGATTCTATAAGGTCATGTTATATGATCCTTTTAATGTGCTGTTGAATTTGTTTGTTTATTTTTAGAGAGAGAGAAAGATCAGGGTGAGGACCTAGGGTGGGGGGAAGAGTCTCAAGCAGACTCCATATTGAGCAGGGGACCCCGCTTGGGGTTCCATCTCATCACCCTGAGATCATAACTTGAGTTAAAATCAAGAGTTGGATTCTCAACCAACTGAGCCTTCCTCCCTTCCAGACACTCCAGTAGTTTTTGTTTCATTATAGAAAATGTTTTATTTTGTTTTTATCTATGAAATGTAGGATCTTGTTTAGATATATTCAATAATTTAATAATTGATAGTTTTCTTAGGTGTATATCTTTTTCAAATTCTTTTTAAATGGTACTTAGAGGGTTCTTTAAATATGCAACATATTTAAACAACCTGTCCCACTATGGTTGGGGAAAATTTCTTCCATTTTTCTTTGATAATTGACTTTTACTTTTTTTCTATATTTTTTTCTTTTTCTTGAAAGTCAGGTACTGTATTTCTTAGTTTAATACCTTGTGCCTTTTAGCTTAAGTTCTTGGAAAGGTTCACTTTTATTTTCTCAGTGATCTATTGGTTTTCATAATTTAATCAATTATACCCTTCCCCTCAAGACTGCAGTTTTCTTCATATAGTTTTCTTTTTGCTTTTTCTTATGTTGATTTTTCTTTTATCACAAAATACTTATTGAAACTCACTAAGTAGAAGTGGGTTTTATTGATTTTTTTAAAGGTCTTTTGTTTACATGGATACTTGCTTCTTTTGAGGTTTGTTTTATCTAGGCCTTTATCTTTTACCCTGAGGTTTTCCTCAAATACCTAGTTGTCTTTTTTTTCTTTATAATTTATATTGAGAGGTTAGAATCAACAACAAGCTTGGAGTTGATCCAAAAGTGCTTTAGCAGGAGTGAGCAAGAAACTCCCCTTTTTCCTAAACTTTCTAAAAAAAAAAAATCCCAGGATCATTATTGCTTTTTTCTAGGATGCTAATAGAGGTGCCCTAGCTTTCCCAAACTATTTGGCAATTTTATAGAGAACAACTCTCCAAAATGCTGCTGGTGGTAAACTCCTGATCTGCCCAAGAAGGTGAGATGAAGCATGAAATGACAGAAAATCTATGATTCCATTTTTATTTTAAAGAAATTAATTTATATTTTAATTTTTCTTGTTATTTTCACTTTCACTTTATGTTTTTCTCTGAGTCTCATTTAACATGTAGACTTTTTTAGTTCCCACCTCTTGTTATAAATTTTGCATTTTACCTCTAGTTTAATCATTTCCATCCATTTATCTCCTTTTCATCTTTTCCTAGGATTCCTTCTTTCTTGGTCTGTTATTAATGGCTTTAGAACCTTCAATTCATTTATTGTCACTTTAATAGTGTCTCAGTGGAGGTCAGGAAAATGTATAGGTTGAGTCAGACATCTTGAGCTAGAAGACCTCAAATCTATAGTTATTTGGTGACTTTAAACATGATTTGAATCTTGCAATGTCTTTGTTTCTCTGATTATATTGGTATTTAAATTGATCTGAGAGCACAAATACAATCTTCTCTCAATAGACTATATTTATGCAAATACTACTTAATTTATTTATTCTTATATTTAACCAGCTTCAACTTTAGCTTTTATTTATAGAACTTTGGAGGAAAGAAAGTTATTCCAAACAAGACGACCCTGGAAAGAGTGATATTCTCAGTTAATTCTTAGGATAATAACCTACTCTTCCTGTGGCCTGGAGAGAAGTCATTATCCAGCTACAGGGCCATCTAGAGCTTCTAAGTGAAACAAGTTCAAGGAGTATTTGGTTTCCACACAACAGTAGTTATGCACAGAGGTGATGGTTTAGAATTGGAATTCTTTTTTTTTAATTGAAATTCTAATTGCTTGTGTCAGCATGGTTAACACAGGAAAAGATGCTATCAATGATGTTTTTACAACATTCATATAAGCCTATCCCAGGGGATGTCAGCCTTGAAAGATATAGCATCCTTTTATGCTGGTCCTTATATAAATTTAATTATCTGCCCTAGAAGGAGATAAAAGAAGCTTCATGAAAAGAGATAGATTGCTTTCATTGTTTCTTCTCCCTGGCCACTTTTACTTTTTTTTTTTTTTTAAGATTTTATTTACTTATTTGACAGAGGGAGAAAGATCACCTGTAGGCAGAGAAGCAGGCAGAGAGAGAGGCGGGAAGCAGGCTCTCCGCTGAGCAGAGATCCCCATATGGGGCTCCATCCCAGGACCCTGAGCTCATGACTTGAGCAGAAGGCAGAGGCCTTAACCCACTGAGCCACCCAGGTGCCCCTCCCTGGCCACTTTTTAAGGTAAACCTTATGTTAAACCCATTAATAAATGTTAAACCCATTTATTAAAGTAGTAAATAAGTAAGCAAATGCAAACACAGCCCTTTGCTTCATTCTTCCCCTTCAACCCTTCCTCATGAAGGGAGCATTTCATGCACAGAAATATCTGGCTGGACAAAAGTCCAGAAATCCGGAAAGTGTATTATGTGGGATCCCCACAGAGAAGCACTTGCTTGCCAGCAGCTCTGGCTCTAGGTTTCCACACACCATCAATCTGGTGCCTGGCAGTCAGTGCTCCCCTCTTCTCCTCATCTTATGCAGAGAGTACATAGAGAGCAACTATTAGTCTCATGTTGCAGCAGCCAAGCCATTTAAGGAAGGTAAAAAAAGAGAGGGGGGGAAGAGAGAGAGAGAGGATAATGGGGGAGGGGATAATGTAAGCGCTCAAAGAGTGCTTACAACTCTATTTTACCATCAGATTTCTTGTTACCAGTTTTAACATAGACATTTGGATGTAGATGGTAGGAGGAAATAAAGGGAATCGACTCATAGTGGACGGGCCAGTATCTTGACCAGCCTTCAAGAATCTTTTTACACTAAAACTAAGTGAAACTTCAGGTGTTCCCAGAAAGGATGGCAAATTGGGGAAACAGCACCTGAAGATACTTTGCAAGTGAAAACAGCAGCTAAATCTTTCACAAGTCCCCCTCTGATTCTGATTTACAGCCTTGCACAGAACAGGAAACTGAAGCACGCAGAGGTCAATTCAGCTCTGAAAATCACACACATATCACCAAAGCCAATAACATATATGCTAGTCATTCTGTTGTTAGAGTGAAATGCATGTGTTTTCTTAAGTTTCTGAAACTGCCTTGACATTAAAAAAAAACAATAAGGAAAATATTTCTGTAAAGGGAAAATTTTCTTAAGCTTTTTGATATCTATCATTTGGAAAGTTCTTACTTCTGGTTTTTCCAGAAGAGTGCTCTGCATGGTAGTGCCTGTGAAACTAATGTTTCAACAGTGGCCAAACCTCCCTCCCATAGTATGATTCAGAGTTCTTGAAAACATCTAAATTCCTGCTTTCACTTGCTTCATCTTTGTCTTTGGCCATGAATCTTAATATTTTTTTTACAATGAAAAGGGACCCAAACTGGCTGAATTAGTTTTTCTATATCTGGTCTAAGACCTGAGACCTGAAATATAAAGCATACTTGACTAGTGAGTGGAGTTATTTTTCAATGATGATGAGTGCAAATTATAATAGTAAAGAAATTTGGAATAAATACCAGACACTTCTAATAATGAAATATAAACATTTACATATACTTTAATTTCCCTTATTCAAATCAGAGGTTTGTGTCAGAACAAAACAGTTTCAGTGATAGTAAGGAACACATGAAAACATAGATTTTCCCTGAAAAAAATATTATTTCATGTAAATGTAGGCTCAAATACACTTTTTGCTAAAACTCTTGAGTTTATGCTTTCTGGACATAGCCTATGAGTGTTCTATCTTCAGAACTCATGACAGCTACTCAGATATTCTTACTCTTTCATTAATGCTAACTTCATTTTCTTCTTTGGAGACTCTAATTTTATATTGACGGATGTGTGTGAAATTTCATTGTTAGCAGAAAACAACCTTATTTGGCCCATGGCTATTTAGTTTCTCATGAGCTTAAGAAAATTGCAATACTTGGCCTAAATACCTAAGTGTTTGGTTCACTGAGCTCACATGTTTTAGTTTGCAAGAATATTGTGAAGGATTATTAACAATTATTATTATTTTTGTTTTTAGAAGATTTATTATACTTTTAAGCTTGGCAGTAGAGGAACTTTTAACCTGGTGGATCTAGAGTTAATGAAACAGTGAAAATAACACAAAATAAAAAAAGGTTCAGTAGTTTTAAGGTTTCATTTATTAAAAAAAGAGAAGTGATATTGTAAAAAAGGTTAACAATATTTGTGTTAAAGCGTTGCAAAAATTTTATCTTCCACACACAGATAAAATGGGAATGAAAATTAGCTTAACTTTAAAAAAAGGATAATTTTGCCAGCAAGCCTGTTTTATTTATTTGATAAAGATATTTTAACATTTTACCACGCTTTACACTGAAATATATGGTCTAAGTATTTTGCCTTATAATCAAAGATAGTAAAACATTACTTCATTCTTTACTATCAAGTGATCAAGATGAACAGTTCAAAAATGAATATATTTACAAGATTGGGGGCAAGATGATGGAGAGGTAGGAGACCCTGTTGCAACCTGTCCCCAAAAGCGAGCTGGATATCTGCCAGACCACGCTGAACACCCATGAAATCAACTGGAGGAGCAAGATTTTTCACTTCTGGATCTCTACGGTAGAAGAAGACAGCAGCAGAGAGGTAAAGCAAAGCGGGAACACTTGAAATGGTATTGGAGGATAAACAAAAGGGGGAGGGAGCCACCAGAAGCAGCGCAAGGACAGTAATACCCCAAAGGAAAGCTTCAGGTGGTTGCAGGGCGGCAATAACTTAGAGCCGAGTTAAAAACACTTAAAAAGAGCTTAAGGTTCTAAGGAGCAGCGAGTGGAAGGGGTGGGCGGGGGTTCGGGCCTCGGCCCACACTCCCAGGAAGGACACCACTCTCCACAAAGAGAGACCCTTGGGGGGTGGGGTCCCGCTCCCTGCACCATTTTGTGGGCCAGGTGTGCACGCTCCTGAAAGCACCTTAGAGAGTCTGCTGGGGTCCCGGAGCCAGCAGCTTTTCTCCAGATACAGCGTTCTCTAGATGGTGCACCCCTGAAGGCAAGAACTGCGCGACCTGTGC
>CM053611.1:109283054-109301389 GCA_028646535.1 Procyon lotor
AGAAAGGGGCACCCTCTTACACTGTTGGTGGGATTGCAATCTGGTACAGCCACTTTGGAAAACAGTGTGGAGATTCCTCAAGAAGTTGAAAATAGAGCTACCCTATGACCCTGCCATCACACTACTGGGTATTTACCCCAAAGAAGCAGATGCATTACAAAGAAGGGCCACATGTACCCCAATATTCATAGCAGCAATGGCCACAATTGCCAAACTGTGGAAAGAACCAAGATGCCCTTCAACAGATGAATGGATAAAGAAGATATGGTACATATACACAATGGAATATTATGCCTCCATTAGAAAAGACGAATATCCAACTTTTGTATCAACATGGATGGGACTGGAAGAGATTATGGGGAGTGAAATAAGTCAAGCGGAGAGAACCAATTACCTTATGGTCTCACTTACGTCCTGAGCATAAAGAAAAATATGGAGGACTTTTTGAGAAGAAAGGGAAAGGTGAATGGGGGGAAACCAGAGGGGGAGATGAACCATGAGAGATTGTGGACTATGAGCAACAAACTGAGGGTTTAGGAGGGGTGGGGGTAGGAGGCTGGGCGAGCCTGGTGGTGGCTATTGAGGAGGGCACGTATTGCATGTTTACTGGGTGTGGTTCATGAACAATAAATATTGTAACACTGAAAAAATAAAATAAACATTTTTGGGGAAAAAACAAAAAACCCACAAAAATGAATATATTTACTTATTACCAATAAAATTATTATAACTCCTCCCTTCAACTCTGGTGTGCCAATCTTTTTCCACTAACTTTTAAAAAATGAGCTTCTGTTAATATTTTGTTTCATCACATTACTTTATCATTTCCTAATTTAAGAAGGAATATTTTTGGTGCATATAATTCAATAGATTTGAACTCTTCTATCACACCTGTTGGACTTGACATGAATCAGACTCAGATAAAATGACAAGTAATAATTTTGTTGTTGTTGTTGTTAAGGGTCGGGAGTGTGGAGGTAGAAAACAAACTGGAATAAAATAAATCCAGCTCTGCAAGGTTTGCTTAGGAAAACTTAATTATTATAAAAGGCCATGTCAGAACAGTTTATTATAGATAATTTTGTATGTGCTTGATTCTAATCAATAGAGGTCAAAGATCCTTATGAGTATGTCTTTTGTTTTTAAATGACTAGGACCTAGGTCATAAGATGTTTCCTTTTCACTCCTCAGTTACTATTAACTGATGTTTCTCTGACTGAATACTTGTGCGAATTTCTTATACACTTGTAACCCAGAATGAAAGAGTAGTCAATAAATATTTACTGATTTTGTCATCTGTTTGTGCTCTTGCAAGTTACTGTTAAAGAATCAGTACTAGTTTTAATTTCAAAGAGTATATTCTGGGTTTAGTTCAGATGTATATCCAAAAGCTCAGTTCTTGATATGAAATCTCCCTAAACTTAGCCTGAGGACTTGATAAAATTAGGGTAGCAGTCATAAGAAAAACACCTAAATAAGTTCTGTCACAATTTTTTTAAATCACAGTTTAGACATTTTTACCTGTAATTAGTCTATTTTAGAGAAAAATTAAAGGAAACTTGTATTTCTATTCAAGAAATTCACTGCAAATGTTTAAATTTTAAATGTTAATAATTAGAAGTAATAGAAAACTTTCCTTTATCTTTTAATAAAGCACCTTGATCTTTAAAGAGTATAGCCTAGAATTTCCACTTTTTTATCAGTTTAAATTGTTCATTTTATTTGAAGTGACTGAATTGTCCAAGTGTAGTTTTATTCTCTAATTTATGAGCTTAGGATAAGCAGGGACGATAAATAATATTTAGCCTGATTTATATTCAGGTGTTAATCTTGGTGTAGAAATACCTGGTTTAATTTGACATGATTCCTTTACTTCAGGATCTAGTAAAGAAAGCTGGACTTTTCCTTTACCACATTTGATAACATTTATTAAAAAAAATTGGTCATTGAGAACTTGAAATTCATATTGGTTGTTTATAAAGTAGTGATTTTTTTTAGATCATATTTATTTATTAGACAGAGGGGGGTACAAGCAAGGGGAGCGGTAGATTAAAGGAGAGGGAGAAATAGGTTCCTTGTTGAGAAGGGAGCTGGATGAGAAGCTGGAGCCCAAGACACCGAGGTGATGACCTGAGCTGAAGGCAGACACTTAACTGACTGAGGCACCCAGGTGCCCATAAAGTGGTGATTTTAATAATATGGAGAAGGGGCGTGAAGATATATTGCAATTACTTAAATTGATTTTACTGATTTGTTTTGAAGTCCAACGAATGTAGAACTTCAGTGGTGAAATTTGTACATAACATGTTGATATTTTTACTTACTATGATAATGTTTGTACAGATTTTTGTATCAAGAGTAAGCAATTAAGGACAAAAGGATTCCTGTGAAGAGAAGATAGTAATGTCACAGCATTATTACCCAAGTTATCATTTGGCCAAGGAATCGGTCTTAGAGTTGCATATGTGTAAGTGTATAGTCATAAAATTCAGGTTAAGAAGTTATATGGGGATATTTGACACTTTTTAAATTTAGTAAGTCAATACAATAAAAGAAACTGCAACAACTTAAAAGAACAGAATTCATATCAAGTTTACATTTTAAGCCTGCCATAACTAGAACTGGTTGTCCCTAGGTGATACAAATCCATTTCCTTTTGAATTCCCCTTAGAAGATGAGATTCAACATTTTAGCCTTTGGCTGTCATCAACTTCCAAAAAGATCAACTTTGGGGAGTTGAAATGAGAAAAAAAAATGTATACTTGACTCACTCACATTCCCACTGATTCATTTATTCTTTTTCCTTGGTGCATTCACATTTATTAAATATATGAATACCACAAATACTGTGATATGCAAAGTCTACCATCTTTTTTTGAGGTGATTACATTCTAGTGAAGGGGATGAAATAATAAAAGTAAAACAATAAAAAAAGTAAAACAATATAAAGAATAAATAAAATGATATAAGTAAAATGAAACACATGAAATCTCTTACCTAACTTGTTTTATGTGAACAAGGAGGACTTTTTAAATAGTGGTAACATTTGAGATCATGTTTGAAGACTTTGTGGAAATATCTTAAGCTTTCATGTCTACAAAGACATTTGGACATAGGGAGAAATCTTTAGTATAAATTAAATAGCAAGGGCACCTGGTGGTTCAGTTGGTTAAGTGACTGCCTTTGGCTCAGGTCATGTGACTGGAATCTCAAAATTGGGTCCTGTATCAAGTTCCTTGCTTAGTAGGGACTCTGCTTCTCTCTCTAACCCTTCCCTTCTCATGCTCCCTCTCAAATAAATAAATAAAATCTTAAAAAAATAAATTAAATAGTAAGATATGTATCCTAAGAAACATTGATAGTCTGATGTGCATGGAATGTACAATGTTTGTTTGGTTTTTGATATGACTCTAAGGATATGTTTGGAAAGGTAAATATAAGCCAAATGATGAAGGCCTTATAGCCATATATGCCAAAATGAACAATAATATTTTATCTTCCTTCTTGAGAAAAAGACTTAATTATTTAAGGAACAGAGAGTGTTGAATAGGTGAAAAATGTGGGACTATTGAGGGTGGATAAAGCTGTTCTGCATGATATTGTAATTATGGATACATGACATATTTGTCAAAAGCTATTAAAGGATGTAATGACTCTTAATGCATGCAATTTTTAAAAATTATGTACAACTTGTATAGACCTTAGGAGGGAATGCAAAACAATGTAATAAACACTCTAAGTGTACTGCAGATGTATGAAACAACCTTACCAAAAACAGTAGGGAATAGTTGTTGACTTAATTTTGGAAATTAGTAGATTCTGTAAAAATCAAGGCAAAAAGATAAGCATAGTACTTTAATTGACTAAGTTGACAAAGTGAGTGGAAAGTTACAGATACACAAAGGGAGAAAGCTAGAATGATCCATGGGCAATGGTTTGGAACTGGAGACATCAAAATGAACTCATGGTTAGCCTAACATAGATGCAGATGGTTACATATAAAAATACATATAGTTACATGTATATATGTAACTTAGTATATGTATCTATGTTCTTTCTTTACCATCTGAGAAGGTTATGACACTCTAGTAGAAATGAACACACACAATACCCACTACTTGATGTCTAATCTCATTCTCCAGACAAAGGAAGCAAGGCTTCTTGGAACTATGGCAGATTCCAGGATTGGGGCAGAAAGTATGTAAGGTGAGCCTGAAACATTTTGTAGTGCCAGCAAGTAAGGAGCACTAAAGCAAAACAAAACAATAAAACAAAAATATAAAAATATTAGTAAGCATATGATAAAAGGACACAGAATCTAAATAAAGAAGTTCAATGCCTTAGAATTAATCAAGTATCAAAATAAATAATCACAAATAATAATAGTAAATTTTGTATGTATTTAAATGGTCCTTCTATATATAATTTAGAAGATATATGTTATTTTTGATATGAATTACCATGTTTGGTCAAAGTACTGGGTACTCTCCAAACATGATCAATCAGTTGGGATAAAAATCTAGTAGAAGATGGGTGAGATAAGAAAGAATGAACTTTGGGAATCAACTGTATAGACAGAAACACAAATTTTCCACTGAGAGATGACCATTTTTATGCATTAGATAGTCCTGAATTAACAAATTATATACTACATAATGACAAAAATGTTATTTCTTAAAATAAACCAATTTTGGTTAAGAAAGCATAGCTTGGAGAACTTTCCTTGTTGGGCCTCTCAGATTTTATTCTTCACCTATCGTTTTTAAGAATTTTTAGAAAATATTTTAATGTTAGGAAGTGACATTCTCTTTATTGTTAATGTGTTTGTGAATTAGGGCTTTACAAGTGCTTATTATGATTTTAATGGTCATAGAATATTTTATCTCATATCCAATGTCTTCACACTATTGTAATTTGTGTTTTTTTTTTTAATTTTATTGTTCCAAGTCAATTATGTCCTCTTTCTGTCATATTCAAAGGCCACTTTTCAGTACATTCTCACATACCATTACTAGAGCACCTGGAATTTTTGGCTACCAAATAAGTTTGGGTTCTGAAATTAGAGAAGCAATCTCTGAATCTTTGTTCAGTCATATACTTTATAATCTTGGGAAAGTTACTTAGACTTCATAAGCCTCAGTTGTTTGTTTGTAAAGTGGAGAGGATAACAGTGCCCATTAGATGAATTTGTTTTAGTATTAAACAAGATAGTGTATGTAAAGTTCTTAATACTAAATATGCAGTAAGTGCTTAACAGATGCTGATTGTCAGTCTTAAACGTTCTTGTTCTTAACAATACTCTTTACTGGTGTTTCCTCTATCTTTCTGTTCTCTCCTCTGTACCTTTGCAGCTCTTGTTCATTCCCAGGTTTCACTACTCTTCATTTTCATTTGACAGACTTAAGTCAGCTTGCTTGTTGATTATTTGCAAGTGTCTACCTCAACCCATATATGATTTCTGAGAATGAAGATCATTTATTCAATTTTCACAGCATGTTTATTGATTCTTCAAAGATAACAACGATATTTTTTATTTCTGCATTTCCCTGCAAAAGTCTTCGTGTTGTGCTGGCTATTCAGAAGTGCTAAAATAATATTCACTGAATAAATAGGCCTATCACACTAATTTTTTTCTATTGTTTTCTCCCTGTCTTTTGTCTTTACTTGGGTTTACTGCCCTGGTTAGATTCATACAGAAGACCAGTCATTTCTGAGTTAGTGTTTTGTTTCCTACACAAATTAAAACCACCACTTTGTCATTGATGTTACCAAATACAGAAGCATATGAATTAAAAAAAAAAACGAACCTAAGGAAATAAGGTTTTATTTCCTTATTTCTGCTTTCTTTTTCCTACTTTCTTCACCTGAATTCACATTACAATGTTTCTGTTTACACTGTTTGCACAGAAAAATAGTAAAATGGTTAAGTCAACTTACTGAAATATTGAGTCCTTGGCCAGAAAATACACACATCCATAAATAATGTATTAAGACTGGATGGCTCAATCGGTTAAGCAAACACTTCTTGATTTTGACTCAGGTCATGATCTCAGGGTTCTGGGATAAAGCCCCACATTGGGCTCTGTGCTCAGTGCTGAGTCTGCTTGAGGATTCTTTCTTCCTCTGCCCCTCATCCTACTCTCTGCCAAAGAATATATAAATATTAAAAAAAATCTAATAAGACTGAAGCAGAATAATACCTCATACCTAAAATTAAATTTTGCTTACTTTCTCATTTGTTTCTGGATTCTTACTTTAGCTTTTTTGGACTCTGTAAGCCATCATCATCTTACTGCATGTGTTTCCAGATATTCTTGATATATTACCTGAAGGACATTGTGTTCTGACATCCCTTGGCATCCTCAGCCAAAGATAGAAGATATTGTGACTTCTTGACAATAATCCTGAAAATAAACTGAAAATAACCATTTAGTCTTGGATCTTAGGGCCAAGTTTCAGCATCAAAGCCAATATTTAAGTCAATTTCTAAACCTCTGAAAATAGAAGTCAATGGAAAGGAAAGAAATAAAAATGTTAACTCAGTTTTGATTCACCCAAATAAAACTACACATATAGATTAAAATTTAAAAATTCCTCTATTTATTTTCTTCCTTCAGAAAATATTTGTTTAATAATCATGCAAAATACATTTTAATCTACCTAACAATGTAAATTGTATGAACTGACTCAACAACTTGTTATATTCAACTATATAATCTTTAAATATTGAAATTATTTTATAATTAATAATTATAATTATAATATAATCATAATATAATATAATTACAATATAAATATTGTAAGTTCAGAAGTCTTGTTCATGGGAACTTTTTTTAAGGAAAATATGTGCATTTTTCCAATGATTAAAGAATGGGTTGAAGATCAAGATTTTCTCCTTAAAGTTGTCTTTATTTTAAAATAATTAAAAATGTCAACAGATATTTATTTCCCCAAAACTTTTAAAAAAGATTTTGAGAGAGAGAGAGTGTGTGTGCTTGTGCTCCTGCAAGTGGGAAAAGAAGCAGAGGGAGAAGGAGAGGGACAAGCAGACTCTGCCTTGAGTGTAGAGCTCAATGTAGGGCTCAACCCCAGGACTCTGAGAACAAGATCTGAACAGAAACCAAGAGTGGGACCCTTAACAGACTGAGAAACCCAGGCACTCTTCCTCCAAAACTTTGAGTCACTGGTCCAAAAGTATTTAATCTCTGCTCTTGCAATTGTGGTAATGTATACCTAAGTGCTAAAAATTATTGTCCAATTATGCTTAAACTTACCTTATATATAAAAAATACACACAAATATTAATAAAGTAATATGTATATATATTATTGTGTATATATTGTGTACTGCATCTATAATATATAATATATATAGTAATATGTTACTATATATAATATATATGGATGATATATATGTGCATATATAGGATAATATATGCATATATAATGTAATATAATATATATATACTCCCTGACATTCTGACATTGTAGGAAGAGACCATTCAGTCAGAAACACGTAAATCTAGGTATTATTTTACCTGAAATAAGAAATATCTTGGAATAAAAGAAGGTCATGCATTTACAAGGGATTAGCAATAGATATAAGCAATGTTTTCCCTTAAAAGTGTAAACTCAGGGGTGCCTGGGTGGCTCAGTGGGTTAAGGCCTCTGCCTACGGCTCAAGTCATCATGCCAGGCTCCTGGGATTGAGCCTCACATCGGGCTTTCCGCTCAGCAGGGAGACTGCTTCCCGCCCCCCCGCCTGCCTCTCTGCCTACTTGTGATTTCTCTCTCTTTGTGTCAAAAAAATAAATAAAATATTTTTTGAAAAAGTATAAACTCAGACTCTATTACCCGTGACTTATTATTAAATTATTTCTGAGAAAAATTTATTCGAATTAAAGATGGAATAATTAGTATACCGATGTAATTCAAATGTACTTTTGTGAATAAATAAAAACCACAAACATTCATTTAGTTTATCTGCTGTTCTATGGTATAGAAAATTTGTTTGAGGCAAACTTAATTCCAGGATTATCTTTTCTTAGATTTCAAGCTATTGAAATAATTTTCATTGAAAACTAAGTCACCGAAGTAAAAAATAAGAAGTTTCAATGATGTTGAAACAGAACCTTATCAACATACTTCATTTCACATTGGTTTTTTTTAAAACTATGAAAGTCTTTTTTAGAAGACTTAGAAATTTTTTTTTTTTAAAGATTTTATTTATTTGACAGAGAGAAACACAGCGAGAGAGGGAACACAAGCAGAGGGAATGGCAGCGGGAGAAGCAGGCTTCCTGCTGAGCAGAGAGCCCGATGTGGGGCTCGATCCCAGGACCCTGGGATCATGACCTGGGCCGAAGGCAGACGCTTAACGACTGAGCCAACCAGGCGCCCCAGACTTAGAAATTTTAAGAACAAATTCCAGGAGATAAGCAGCTAAAATAAAAAGCTTCCATATTTTCCTCTTGCATGAAAGTAACATTTACTAAATTGTTCCCCATTCCTTCCTATATTTGGCCTCCAAACTCATCCTCAGATTATCCCTTCACCAAAAACAAAAGGAAGAAGAGGACTGGACAGAAATTGCAGAATTGAATAATGGTATTTAATAAAGGTTCAATAACTTTTAGTGTTTAATATACAATTTCACATTTTCTTTATCTATAAGGATATAATATTAATTATTTTCTTCAAAAGGGAGTTGGAAAATGGGGGAAGAGTAGCAAGGCTCATCCCATGAATATAACAAGATAACTATCAAATCATCTTAAATACCCCAGAAATTGACCTAAAATCTAGGAAAACAAACTCCACAGCCAAAAGTAGAGAAAAGGTCATATTGAAGCAAATAGGAAAAGGGGAGATATGGTTTGGGAAAGAAATAGATTATGACCACTGCTGTGGGGAAGGAGCTGTAGTCATGGAGAAAGGTGAGAGAGACAGACAAACACATGGGGAAGAAGACAAAGAAAATGAATCTACTTAACAATAGCTTGGAGAGTGGGAGGCACTGAATTTTGTGACTTCTGGCAACCAGTAGGTCTAAAAGCCTAGATTTTTAAAGGTCACCATCCTTGGCTGGAATAGATCCTAGAGGACATTGCACTGCTTCCAGAGAGAAAGCAGAACAACTTGCAAATATACACAGTAGAAACAGATGTGAGGAACACCTGGGAAACAGAGTGAGAGGTTGTTTTCTCATTTTGGAAAATGTCCCTGAAGGGCTGCATTCATAGAGAGACCTCTCTGGGAAAAAGGATCTGGCAGACACCATTTTCCTACCCTGCCCCATCAACATAAGCACAGGGTCACCTGCCAGACCTAACACAGCCCCAGAAGTGCCAGGATTAGGAGAACAAGGGACACAACATGTCAGGGTACTAAAAGACATCTACTTCACACAAAAAGAGGAGATAATGTAGTTGACTTTCCTAAAATACAGAAACAGGCAAAGAGAGAAAAAAATGAGAAGACAGAGAGATTTATCCCAAATGAAAGAAAAAAACAATGCCACAGCCATAGATCTAAGCAAAATAGATAGAAGTAACATGCCTCATGGACTATTTAAATCAATAATCATGAGGATACTCACTGGACTTGAGAAAAGAGTGAAAGGCAGAAGTGAAACTCTTTCTTTTTAAAGATTTTATTTATTTATTTGACAGCAAGAAGAGAGCTCACAGGGAGGCAGAGAGGCAGGCAGAAAGAGAGGGGAAGCAGGCTCCCTGCTGAGCAGAGAGCCTGATGCGGGGCTTGATCCCAGGATGCTGAGATCATGACCTGAGCTGAAGGTAGAGGCTTTAACTCACTGAGCCACCCAGGCGCCTCTAGAAGTGAAACTCTTAACACAGAGCTAAAGAATAACATAGCAGAGATAAAGGGCTCTGAATGAAATGAGAAAAATTCTTGATACAATGAACAGCAGGATGGAAGAAACAGAGGAATGAATTAGTGGCCTCGAAGACAGAATAATGGAAAATAAGAAAGCCAAATAAAAGAGACTAAAATAATTACGCAAAATGAGAACAGACAATGGGAACTCAGTGACTCCATCATATGTAACATTTATATTGTAGGAGTCCCAGAAGAAGAGTGAAAAAATTTGGAAGTAATAGCTGAAAACTTCCTTAATACGGGGAAAGAAACAGATAGCTAGATCCAGGAGGCACCGAGAATCCCCATCAAAATCAACAAATGCGGATGCATGCCAAGACATATTATAATTAAATTGGTAAAATATACTGATAGAGAAAAATTTAAAAGCAGAAAGACAAACGAGGACAGTAACATACAAAGAAACCCAATAAGCTTATCAGAGATTTTTCAGCAGAAACGTTGCTACCCACAAAGAAGTGGTGATAGGATATACTGAAAGTGCTCAGTGGGAAAAATCTATAGCCAAGAATATTTTATATAGCATGGTTATCATTCAGACTAGAAGGAGAGATAAAGAGTTTCCCAAGCAAACAAAAACTAAAAGAGTTCATGACCATTAAACAAGCCTGGCAAGAAATGTTTAAAAGGACTCTGAGTGGAAAAGAGAGACCAAAAGAGGTATTAAAAAAGGTAAGAAACACAAAAACAGTAAATATGAATATTTTTATAAAAAGTCAAGGAACTCAAAAAATAAAAAGGTGTAAAATATGACAACATGTACATAAAACATGGAGAGGAGAGGAGAAAAAGAATGAGTTCAAACTTAAAAGACCATCAACTTAATATAGACTGCTATATGTTGAAGAGGTAATATACAAACCAAATAGTAACTATATGTTAAAAACAACTAATAAAAATGCAAGAATAAAGAGAAAGAAATCCAAATATACCACTTAAAAAAATCTGCAAACCATGTAAGAGAGGAACAGAAGAAAAGAAAAGGGAAAATCTTCAGAAACAACCACAAAACAAATAAACTGACAATAAATGCATATCTACCAATAATTACTTTGAGTGTTAGTCCTGCAATCAAAACAAATAAGGTAACATAAGGAATAAAAACAAAACAAGCAAAGCCCATCTATACGCTTCCTACAAGAGACTCATTTTAGACCTAAAGACACCAGCAGACTGAAAGTGAGGGGATGGAGAAACACCTATGATGTAAATGGATGTTCAAAGAAAGCCAGAGGAGTATTACCTATATTGGAAAAGATAGACTTTAAGACAAAGATTAACAAGTTACAAAGAAGGACTTTGTATAATCATAAAAAAGACAATCCAACAAGAAGATATAGCAATTGTAAATATTTATCCACCCAACATAGGAGCATTCAAATACATAAAACAGTTAACGACAAACATAAAGAAACTAATCAATAATAAAATCATAATGATAATAGGGTCACATAGCACTCATTTACATCAATGGGCGGATAGATCACCTAAACAGAAAATAACCAGGGAAGAGAGGGGCTTCTTACAGGAGACCGAGGTTGGATCAGAGAAAGGGTACAGTGTGGCGGAATGGGGAAAGCCAGAAGACCTGACTGTCTTCATCTTGGCTTTGATAGCCCATGACTTTGTCAACTTTATGGTTGGGACCAATTTGGTGAGCCTCTCCAAGCCTCAGGCCCCTCAGCTTGTAAAATGGGGCTCCCTACCTCAGGGTGCGGGTGTGGGAGTTAAGTGAGATAACACTTGAAAGTGCCCTGTGTCATGCCTGGCAAGTGGGGACTCCTTCTACTTATTGCTTTTGTGCCTCTAGATTGGGGCATCACTGTAGCACACTACAGGGGGAGCACCCCCACACCCAAGACCTTGCTGGGCAAGGGGCAGATCCTCGTGGATCTGGTGGATCCAGGTGGACCAATAATGGTATGAAAAACCCAGCCTGTGATTTTTCAGTCTGAGCATTAAAAACTCCTAAACTGGGGTGCGTAGGTGGGTCAGCTGGTTAGGCAGCTGCCTTCGGTGTGGTTATGATCTTTCAGATCATGATCAATTGGGTGCCCCACTCAGCATGGAGTCTGGCTCTCCCTCTCCCTTTCCCTCTGCCCCTCCCCCCTCCCGTACACTCTCTCTCGAATGAATGAATGAATGACTGAATGAATGAATAAATAAATAAATAAATAAAATCTTTAAAAGAAAAAAAAAAGGGATGCCCACTATCTCCACTGCTATTCCACATAGGACTAGAAGTCTTAGCCTCAGCAATCAGACAACAAAAAGAAATCAAAGGCATCTAAATTGGCAGGGAAGAAGGCAAACTCTCACTCTTTGCAGATGATATGATACTTTATGTGGAAAACCCAAAAGACTCCACTCCAAGACTGCTAGAACTCATCCAGGAATTCAGTCAAGTGTCAGGATATAAAATTAATGCACAGAAATCAGTTGCATTTCTATACACCAAAGGCAAGACAGAAGAATGAGCTATTAAGGAGTCGATTCCATTTACAATTGCACCCATAAGATGTAAGATCTTATGGGATCCCCAGGAATAAACCTAAACAAAGAGGCAAAGAATCTGGTGTCAGAAAACTACAAAGCACTCATGAAAGAAGTGGAGGAAGACACAAAGAAATGGAAAAACATTCCATGCTCATGGATTAGAAGAACAAATATTGTGAAAATGACTATGCTACCTAAAGCAATCTACACATTAAATGCAATCCATATCAAATTACCATCAATTTGCTTCAAAGAATGGAACAAATAATTCTAAAATTTCTATGGAACCAGAAAAGACCACGAATAGCCAGAGGAATATTGAAACCAAAAATATTGAACCAAAGTTGATGGCATCACAACTCCAGACTTCAAGCTCTATTACAAAGCTATAATAATTAAGACAGTGTGTCACTGGCACAAAAACAGACACATAGATCAATGTAACAGAATAAAGAGCCCCGAAATGAACCCCCAACTCTATGGTCAACTAATCTTCAACAAGGCATGAAGGAATATCCAATGGAAAAAAGACAGTCTCTTCAACAAATGGTGTTGGGAAAACTGGACAGCCACATGCAGAAGAATGAAACTGGACCATTTCCTTACACCACACACAAAAACAGACTCAATATGGATGAAAGACCTCACTGTGAGACAGGTTTCCATCAAAATCCTTGAGGAGAACACAAGCAGCAACTTCTTCGACCTCAACCGCAGCAATTTCTTTCTAGAAGCATTACCAAAAGCGAAGGAAGCAAGGGAAAAAATGAACTATTGGGACTTCATCAAGATCAAAAGCTTTTGCACAGCAAAGGAAACAGTCAACAAAACCAAAAGACAACTGACAGAATGGGAGAAGATATTCTCAAATGACATATCAGATAAGGGCTAGTACCCAAAATCTATAAAGAACTTCTCAAACTCAACGTCCAAAGAACAAATAATCCTATCAAGAAATGGGCAGAAGATATGAACAGACATTTCTGCAAAGAGGACATCCAAATGGCCAACAGACACATGAAAAAGTGCTCCACATCATTCGGCATCAGAGAAATACAAATCAAAACCACAGTGAGATACCACCTCACATCAGTCAGAATGGCTAAAATTAGCAAGTCAGGAAATGACAGACAGTGAAGATGTGGAGAAAGGGGAGCCCTCCTATATTGTTGGTGGGAAAGCAAGCTGGTATAGCCACTCTGGAAAGTATGGAGGTTCCTCAAAAGTTGAAAATAGAGCTACCCTACAACCCAGCAATCACACTACTGGGTATTTACCTTAAAAATACAAATGTAGTGATCCAAAGGGGCACATGCATCCAAATGTTCATAGCAGCAATATCCACAATAGACAAACTATGGAAAGACCCTAGATGTCCATCAACAGATGAATGGATAAAGAAGATGTGGTATATATATTCAATGGAATACTATGCAGCCATCAAGAGAAATTAAATCTTGCCTTTTGCAACAATGTGGATGGAACTAGAGTGTATTATGCTAAACGAAATAAGTCAGTCAGAGAAACAAAATTATCATATGATTTCTCTGATATGAAGAATTTGAGAGGCAGGGTGGGGAGTCTTGGTGGAGTGGGGAAGGGAAATGAAACAAGATGGGATCAAGAAGGAGATAAAACATAAGGGACTCCTAAACTCTTGAAACAAACTGAGGGTGGTGGGGGTAAGGGGGCTAGGGATAGGGTGGCTGCGTCGTGGACTTTGGGGAGGGTATGTGCTATGGTAAGTGCTGTGAAATGTGTAAGCCTAAAGATTCACAGATATGTACCCTCAGGCAAATAATACATTATATGTTAATAAAAAAATAAATTAAGAGAGAAGTATATTGCAATACAGGCCTACCTCAAGAAGCAGGAACATTCTTAAATACACAACTTAAACTTACACCTAAAGAAAGAAGAAAAGGGAAAACAAATTAAGCATAAAGCCAGCAGAAGGAGATTGGGGAAAGATGGTGGAGAAGTAGAAGACCCCGTTACAACCGCTCTATATTTGTAGATATCCAAAAATCTATAAATATTTGTATATTTGTAGATACAGAAATGAGCTGAATATTTACCAGAACATGCCGAACACCCATGAAATTAGCCTGAGAAGTAAGATTTTTCATTTCTGGGTCTCTACAGGAACAGAAGGCAGCAGTGGAGAGGTAAAGTGGAGTCGGACCGCTTGGATCTATATCAGAGGATAAACAGAAGGGGGAGGGAGCCACCAGAAGTGACTCAAGGAAAATAATACACCAAAGAAAAGTGTCTTGTGGTTAGGGACCAACATTAGCTTAGAGTCTGGTTAAAAACACTTAAGAGCAAAAGATGGTAAGGGACAACTAGTGGAAGTGAGTGGTCACAGCACAGGACTAAGCCATCATTCCCAGAATGGTCAACACCGCGGGTGACCATCCATGTCAAAGAGAGACTGGTGAGGGTCCAGTCCATGGTTCATGAACCTGCAACTTGCCCCTTTTTGCACCATTTTGTGGGCAGGATGCACTCCTGAAAGTGCCTTAGAAAGCCTGATGTGGTCCACGAGCCTGCAGCTTCCCTCTGTGTTCACCACTCCGTGGACTGTGTGCACTCCTGCAGGCCCCAAAGAGATCCAGTGGGAGCTCTAGCCAGCAATCTCTAGGACCTTGGGATGATTGCTGCCTGACGCAGAGTCTGGGTGCTCCCAGCCAGCACCTGAGGGAACGTGGCCTATTGCAGACAGGAATCTGAGCACATGCGGTATGAGCCAGGAGCCCTGAGAGCAGTCCTGGCAATGACAGCCACCTGAATTGAGTTTCCCAGGCCAATATCATTCATGCTCCCAGCTTTGGTGGCCTGAGGGTGCAGAGGCTAGCGAGGGCCTTGGTGGGCCACTGGGACGGTGGCTGGCGGTGTGCACTGCCTGTGGGAGGCTGCAGCGTGAGCAGTTTGCATAGGGGAGAGTCTGAGTGTTCTAGACCACCCAGAGGGGAGCAGATTGAGGCTTCTCTCAGAGGCAGAGGTCTGGGTACTGGCAGAGTCTTTGCTCTGACACTCTGAAAAGCTACAAAAAGCTGCCAAAGAACAAAAACCTTCAGAAAACAGAGGCCTTAAAAACCGGTTTCTACAGAGCCCAGCCCTGTGATAGCTGGCAGGGTGAATTAACCTAAACAAGATGGACCAGAAAACAACGTGGCAGGCTCCTCCCACAGAAGACAAGCCCAAAACAAGAAGCCAGTAACCATAGGGTCACTATAAAACTGTAAAACTCCAACCTCAGGGGAAATCAATACATTAGGCTCCTGCTAATGCCCTAAAATCTGTATATTTCATAAATTCAAGTTCTTTTCTTCCTTCCTTTCTTCCTTTCTCTCTCTCTCTCTCTCTCTTTCTTTCTTCTTTACTTGTTCTCACAATGCTTGGTTTATTTATTTATTTTTTTAAAACTACTTAACACAATGAATCACCCAGGAAGACCTGAAATAATCTTCTTTGCCCGCATTGAGGAACTATAAGCACCTTCCCATCTTATCCTTCTGTCAGTGTTTCTATGTATTTGCTTTTGTTCTGGTACTATATAAATCTTATTCTTGGGGTTTATTATGACTAGGTCTTTTATTTCTTGTCATTTACTTTTTTTGGTCTTTATGTTTGTTTGTGTTTGTTTATATACCGTATAAATCTTTTTTGGGGGGCTCATTTTGCCTGGGATTTCTTTTTTTCTCTTTCACTCTCTTTTTATCTTTTTTTTTGGTTTTGGTGGTGAATTCTAGATGCTCTGAAACTTTCCAGGGTGTACCTTGTCTGGATCGTGGGTGATATATTCAACTACCCATCTTCTACCCACTTCTCATCAAATTAACTAGGAAGAGGAATACCCAACAAAGGAAAAACCCAGAGATTGCATCCTCTCCTTCGGAACAATTGGATATGGACATAAACAGTATGTTGGAAAGGGAATTCAGGGTAACAATTTTCTAGGTAATGGCTAGGATGGAGAAAAACATTCATGACAACATAGAAACTCTAGGGGCAGAACTGAGAACCAGTATGTTGGATTTTGTTAAAAATGCTATCAATGAGGAGGGGCAAGATGGCGGAGAGGTAGGACACCCTGTTGGAACCTGTCCCCAAAAGTGAGCTGGATTTCTGCCAGACCACGCTGAACACCCACGAAATCAGCTGGAGGAGCAAGACTTTTCACTTCTGGATCTCTACGGGAGCAGAAGACTGCAGAAGAGAGGTAAAGCAAAGCGGGAACATGCAAAATGGTAACGGAGGATAAACAAAAGGGTGAGGGAGCCACCAGAAGCGGTGCAAGGACAGTAATACCCCAAAGGAAAGTGCCAGGTGGTTGCAGAGCAGCAATAACTTAGAGCCTGGTTAAAAACACTTAAAAAGGGCATAAGGTTCTGAGGAGCAGCGAGTGGAAGGAGGTGGGTGTAAGCACAAGCCTGGACCCACGCCCCTGGGAAGGCCACCGCTGGCCTCAAAGAGAGACCAGTGGGGGGCAGGGACCCGCTCCCTGCATCATTTTTTGGGCTTGGTGCACGTGCTCCTGAAAGCACCTTAGAGAGTCTGCTGGGTCCCGGAGCCCACACCACAGCTTGTCTCCATGTACAGCGCTCTTTAGATGGTGGACCACCAACGGCAAGAACTGCGCTGCCTGCGGGTGCAGTAATATTGGCAAGAATCTAACCACACCCCGCCACAGCCTAGAGCCCCTAGTGCGGGGGAGCAAGCTTAGTCGCGCACCGGAGCCGCCAAACTGCTGAGTGCGCTCTGTCTGGAAAAGGGGGCTGCACTGGGAGATTTGCGGAGGGGAGTCTTCCTTCTGGTCCACCCAGAGGGGAGCAGACTGCGGCTTCTCTGTGACAGGAAGGTCTGGGTAATGACTGGCAGATCCCTCGCTCAGACTCTCTGAAAAGGAGAAAAAGCTACAAAAGGCCAAAAGCCTTCAGAGAGCTAGAGACTGAGAAACCGGGTTCCACAGAGCTCTGCCCCTTGACTGGGGGGCAGGGTGACTCAGCCCAAGCAAGATTGACTGGAAAACAACTGGCCAGGCCCCTCCCCCAGAAGGCAAGTAAAAAAAAAAAAGACTATAACCACAGAGTCACCATAAGACTTTTAAACCCCCAACATCAGGAGAAATCAGTATATTAAGTGCTTGATAATACCCTCAAACCTGTATATTTCATAGGTACAAGTTTTTTTTCTTCATTCACTTTTTTTAAAATTTTTATTCACTTGTTTTCACATTTCTTGGTTTGATTTTGTTTTTTGTTTTTATTTTTTTAAACTACTTAACATTATATCTAGAGGCTTAATACAACGATAAATAACCGTCTTTGCACACGAGGAGTTATAACCAACCTCCCATCTTATTCTTCTATTAGAGTTTCTGCCTATATGCTTTTGTTCTGGTATTATAGAAAAACTTATTCCTGGGGTTCATTCTGACTAGGTTCTTTTATTTCTTATCTACTCTCATCGGTCTATGTCTTTGTTCTTGTTGGTCTACATACTTCATAAATCTTATTGTTGGGGCCCATTCTGCCTGAGACCCCCTCTTGTTCTGTTCCTCTCTATCTTCTTTATCCTTATTCTTTCTTTTTGGTGGCGAATCCCAATTGCTCCTAAACCTTCCAGAGTGCACCCTGCCTGGATCGTGGGCAAAATATCCAACTATACATCTTCTCATCCACCTCCCATCAAAATGACTAGGAAGAGGAACACCCAACAGAGGAAAAACCCAGAGACTGCGCCCTCTCCCTCAGAACTATTCAACATGGACATTGACAGCATGTCAGAAAGGTAATTCAGGCTGACAATTATCCGGATAATGGTTAGGATCAATGACAATATAGAATCTCTAAGGGCAGAAATGAAATCCAGCATAGCCGATGTAAGAAGTGCTATCAGTGAGATCCAATCCAATCTAAATAGTTTAACAGCTCGA
>CM053611.1:109307901-109325709 GCA_028646535.1 Procyon lotor
TTTAAAGATTTTATTTACAGTGAATCTTGGAACACTGAAAAAATAAAATAAAATTAAAAAAGATTTTATTTATTTATTTGACAGAGAGAGACACAGCAAGAGAGGCAACATAAGAGAGGGAACACAAGCAGGGGGGAGTGAGAGAGGGAGAAGCAGGCATCCTGCTGAGCAGGGAGCCTGATGTGGGGCTAGATCCCAGGATGCTGGGATATTGACCTGAGCCAAAGGCAGACATTTAATGACTGAGCCACCTAGGCACCCCATATTGCACTCTTCTAAAGCAAACATCTCTTGTTCCTGCAACCCTAAAGAACAAATATAATTGGGCAAGGTTTGTTGGAAAAAAAAATACATATATACACACACGCATATATATACTTATCCCAGAGATGATTCATCATAGTGTGTTTGGAGACTGACTTTTAATACTTCTTTTAGAAATTAAATCAATATAAAAATATTCAATTTGGCATCAAGTTGTTATTTTTCCTTAAATGCTAAACTTGAAAATATTCATATTTGTGTAAAAGAAAGACAGACGGATAGAAGGCAGGAAGGCAGGAAGGGAGGGAGGGAGGCAGGGAGGCAGGGAGGGAGGGAAGGAGAAAGGGAAGGAGGAAAGGAGCGAGAGGTATGGAAGGAGAAAGGGAAGGAAGGGGAAAAGATATGGAAGGAAAGATAAAGAAAGGAGGGAGAGAGGAAGGGGAAAACAATAAAAAGTGCCTCAAACTCTTTTGGAAGAAGCAATGCATTATGAATGAATGAATGAATGAATGAATGAATGAATGAATGAATGAGGATTAAAAAATATTCATTCAATTAATACTTGTTGAGCACTTTTGGGTGGACAACTTTCATTCTAAATGACAGCAATACAGGTAACAACTAATAAGCTCTCACTTGGAACTGACATTCTCATTGGGGAAACACATTAAAAAACGAACACAAATAAATATGAAAATAACACCTACTAATAAGTGCCAAAGTAGTAATTATAAAGAAGTAAAGTGATATATAGAATGTGTGTGGGGAGGTGGTGGTGAGAGCATTAAATGGGAGAGTCAAAAAATGTCCTTTGTGAGGAAATAGGAGTCAAGTCGCATTTAGTTTTAAAAGAAGTGCCTCATGGCAGAAAGCAGGGAGGAGCATTTAAGGCAACAAACAGTTGGTACAAAGGCCTGCTACCCACAGACATGGACTGAATATGTCCAACAATAGAGCAAAGGCCTATGAGACTAGGGAGAACATAGTAAGTTGAAGATGGAAAAGCAGGAGTGGAGTGAGGGAAGTGTAGACCAGACTGGGGATTCCAGTTAATATAAATGTGATCAGAACATCTAAAGCCAGTGAATGGTATAATATGATTCAGGCTTTAAACATTTTTTAGATATTTTAGGAAGAGAAAATGGTATTATTTACACTATTACTAAGTCTATAAAATATTATGATCTTTTCCATAAATCCTAAAATGGTATTTAATGTTAATTTTAAACATTTCTTAATTTATTTTTCTGACTTTTCATTATATTGCCAGTAAGTCAAGGACAAATATTTCTATTTTACAGAGGTGTTTAACCCTTCTCATAGTACTTACAATGTAATATATGTTCTATCAATATTTGTTGAGTAAATGAACAAATGAAAAAAATAATATATGTAAATCCTATTGCTACATACAAGTTTCTTCAAAAAATAATTTTGATAAAAATTTTTTCTCCAAATGCTATCTCAAATGTACAAATGAGCCAGTGATTTCCTGGCTCCTCCTTGTGGAAGAAACTCATTTATGTTAAAGGACTCAATTGTTTTGAATTTTTCTAAAAAGTATTTGAGAAGGGGGGACCTGGGTGGCTCAGTGGGTTAAAGCCTTCGGCTCAGGTCATGATCTCAGGGTCCTGGGATTGAGTCCCACATGGGGCTCTCTGCTTAGCAGGGAGCCTGCTTCCCCTCTCCCCCCACCTGTCTCTCTGCCTCTTTGTGATCTCTCTCCTCTCTGTCAAATAAATAAATAAAATCTTTAAAAAAAAGTGTTTGAGAAGAAAGTATAATCAGTAATTATTTAAGCTGCAACTTTTATGGTAAATGCTCTTAGATCGCTGAAATTTCTAGATAAAAGCATAGATACAATATGGTGTATGTGTTAAATAAGAGATTGTATATATAACAATGGAATATTGCTCAGCCATCAGAAAGGATGAATACCAACCATTTACACTGACATAGTTGGAACTGGAAGTTATTATGCTAAGTGACATAAGTCAGTCAGAGAAAGATAATTATCGTACAGTTTCACTCACATGTGGAATAAAGAAGTAGTGCACAGGATTATAGGAGAAGGGAGGGAACACTGAATGAGAAGAAATCAGAGAGGGAGATAAACCATGAGAAATTCTCGACTCTATGAAAGAAACTGAGTTACTGGAGGGGAGGTGGGTGGGGTGAAGGGGTAATTGGGTTATGGGCATTAAAGAGGGCATGTGATGTGTGAGCGCATGATGTTTTACACAGCTAACACTACGTCTGAAACTAATAGTGTATTATAAGTTGACTAATTGAATTTAAATTAGAAAGATATTATATACATTAAATATATACATTCACTCAGATGTATATGGATCATAATGTCTTACCATAAATTTTATTCTCTATTTAGAATACAAAATATTTCTTATAAAATGCTACATATTCTATTCTAACTGCATAAACCTTCTTTCCTGTTGGCTGACTCATATTCTTACTCATATTCTTAATGAAGAATTGTCAGAAGAATTTAAGAAAATTAGATGATTTACTTAAAAAGTCAATCTTTGGTTTCCTCTCTTATTTTTTAGGGTCTTTCTTTCTTTCTTTCTTTCTTTCTTTCTTTCTTTCTTTCTTTCTTTCTTTCTTTCTTTCTTTCTTTCTTTCTTTCTTCTTTCTTTCCCCTTTCTTTCTTTCTTTCTTTCTTTCTTTCTTTCTTTCTTTCTTTCTTTCTTTCTTTCTTTCTTTCTTTCATTTCCTCTCTTTTCAAGTGGTCCTTTTCTGAGAGCCAGTATCAACCTTGTGTAGTAGCTGTGTTTTGTTTTACTCCACATGGTGTCACTCTACCCCTGCCAAGTATATAATTATCTCTAGTTCAGTTTCTGAACTTCTTCCACTGGATATTAAGGAGGAAAATCATTATATATATTTTAAAACACACTGATGGAAAAAAAAAAACAAACCCTATTTTCACTGTAAGATAGCATGACCAATTTTCCTAATTGCCTCTCTCATTTCTCTCAAACTTCAAAACAAAATAGCACATTTTAACATAAGTAGGAAATATATTATTTTATCTCTGTAGGCTAATTCACTAAATTAATAGACTAAATAAACAATATTCTCAAAATTGTAATGCTTTGTTAAAAAATACTTCTTCACCTTTACTTAGTGTGTGTGTGTGTTTTTTTTTTAAGATTTTATTTATTTGACAGAGAGAAACACAGCGAGAGAGGGAACACAAGCAGAGGGAATGGTAGCGGGAGAAGCAGGCTCCCTGCTGTGCAGAGAGCCTGATGAGGGGCTCGATCCCAGGACCCTGGGATCATGACCTGAGCCGAAGGCAGACGCTTAACGACTGAACCACCCAGGCACCCCTACTTAGTGTTTTTACTTAAATATGATTTTGTATTCAAATATATTTTTTAAAAATTAAAATTGTTATGTTTTAAAACACATTTTGTTATATTTAGGTTAAAGTTATATTTCAGATACAATTATAGTTTATAAAATATAGTTATATTTCAAAATATGTATTTTTTAAAGATTTTATTTTTATTTATTCGACAGTGAGGAGAGAGATCACAAGTCAGCAGAGAGGCAGGCAGAGAGAGAGGTAGAGAGAGAGGGGGAAGCAGGCTCCCTGCTGAGCAGAGAGCCTGATGCAGGGCTCCATCCCAGTACCCTGAGATCATGACCTGAGCCGAAGGCAGAGGCTTTAACCCACTGAGCCACCCTTCCCTTCAAAATATATGTATTTTATATTTAAATATAAAATACATCCTTGAGTGATTTAGTAATTTCTTTTTTTTTTTTTTAAAGATTTTTATTTATTTGACAGATAGAAACACAGCGTGAGACGGAACACAAGCAGAGGGGATGGTAGCAGGAGAAGCAGGCTTCCCGCCGAGCAGGGAGCCCGATGCGGGGCTCGATCCCAGGACTCTGGGATCATGACCTGAGCCGAAGGCAGACGCTTAACGACTGAGCCACCCAGGCACCCGATTTAGTAATTTCTTGAAAAATACAAAAATTATGTTAGACACAGTTTAATTGAATTATAATCTTTTAAAAAGTAGATGCTAGGTGAGAGTAGTGTGTTGTTTAGTAGAGCTTGCCAGAAGAAACTTTTGATAATGTTCACCCTAGCTTTGTGGTTATATAAGCACAAATCTCTTGATATACTGTGACTATCACAGAGAGAAAATAACAAACTATACACTTGTCACTGCATTGTGATTTTATTATGAGTGACACTATATCATATAAAGGGACTTCAGAAATAAACTTTTTGCTTTTTTTTTTAAAGATTTTTTTATTTGTTTATTTGACAGAGAGTAGAGAAATCACAAGCAGGCAGAGAGGTAGGCAGAGAGAGGGGGGGAAGCAGGCTCCCCATTGAGCAGAGAGCCCGATGTGGGGCTTGATCCCAGGACCCCGAGATCATGACCTGAGCCTAAGGCAGAGGCTTTAACCCACTGAGCCACTCAGGTGCCCCAGAAACAAACTTTTTGATCTCAAATTTCAAATCCATTATTACACACTCTGTGACCTTAGGAAAGTCATGTCACCTCTTGGTACCTCAGTTTCTTCCTCTGTACTATGGGAAAAATTACAGTACCTATTTAAAAAAATAATTGTCAGTTTTAGGCAAATATAATATATATTAATTAACACTAATATATAATGTGCATAATATAATATATACTATAAATATATAATAATTAGGAACCAATAAAATATTTTGATAATGGAAAATAAAAACACGCCAAAATCTAAGGGGGAAAAATTTGTTTTGGAGATATATACACTTCTATATGGTTCCATAAAGTCAACCCCAAACTGGCTAATCCTGTCCAGATTAGATTAGGGATTTTTAAAAATTATTTATTTATTTATTTTTAAAGATTTTATATATTTGAGAGCAAGGCAGAGCATGCACAGAGGGTGGGGCAGAGGGAGAAGCAGACTTCCCAAGAAATGGGAAGCCCCACTCGAGGCTCAATCCCAGGACCCCAGGATCATGACCTGAGCTGAAGGCAGATGCTCAACTCACTGAGCCACCCTGGTGCCCCAGATTAAGAATTTTTAAAGGGCAGTAAAAAGAAGATATAGAAGTAGTAAAATATTTATCTCCAGATATTCATTAGTCAGTAGGGGAAGAAGGATTGGACTTTGGTCTTGATGTGATAGGAAACGCCAGGAAAAAGTTCAGAGTGGTAAGAGCTTGTGAAACCTCCAGTTAGCATTACTGTAGGTATTCAAGTCTAAGCAATATGGCCACCTAGTGATGCTCTTGATGGAGACATTCAGGCAAACAATAGTTTAACCATTAAAGGTTTTTCAGGTCTTTTTAAGTGTTAAATTGTATGCCTCAAAAATAAGTATAATAAAACAGAAGTGACTGATGCAAGTGGAGTAAAATGCAAGAGGCCTTAAAATATATGAAGTCTAGCCTTGAATATTTTTTACTGTAGCCAACATGTAACATCACTAGCTTTTGATGTTCAGTGATTCATTAGTTGTGTATAACACCTAGTGCTCATCACAATACAGGCCCTCCTTAATACCCATCACCCAGTTACCCCATCCCTCAACCTTGAATATCTTACAAACAAGTCTGTATACAGCTCCTGATTGCCTGATCAAAAAAATTCCAAGTCTTATGTATGTATGTTAATATTTTTTCTCTACAAAAGTTTATGAAAACTCCAAAAACAGTTGTAAAATTGTCCCTTTCTATCATGGTATCTAGTTAAGTAGTAATAATATGACAGGAATTTAATACACAATTGTTGAACATAATTTGATTCCATAATCAAATTAAAGTTCAAATTCTGGTATCAAAATACTACTCAAAAAAGTGATATGCTAAAGCACTTGAAACTTCAAATGCTATGACTCTATCCAGCTTTGATAAAATTGGGAGTAACTCTTATAATCTCTTTTACATAATTGATTGAATTATAAGGAAACATGAATATATTTTTATTATATCTATTATAAATAATGTGCTGTGTAGTCTTCCAATTATTTTACTACCATGTATGTATGTGTGTAACTATGTGTGTAAGTTTTTCTGGGGTATAAATTAGGTCACACTAAGGGCATTTTTTTGCACCTCTATTTTTTATCATTCATTTTTCAGTCATTTATTAAATAAACATTTATTGAGGGCTCTCTCCATGTCAAATTGATTGTGAGGTACAGTGGAATTAGGACACAAATGAATAGGAAACTATAGGACTGCACAGAGATATATGGAAACATGTAAAAATCTCGTCATTCATGATTAGAAAAATCTTCTTGGAGGAAGTCATGACTACATTGATACTAAGAATGGAAGAGTTTTCAAAGATAAAAGAGGAAGGAGTAAAGACATTCTAATACCAAAGAGAGAAAACAATATGTGAAAACTTAAAAATACTGTGAAGAAATCATGACATGTTAAAGAGCTGTGGAATATGTGCAGAGACTAATAAGTGAGAACTAGACTGCAAAGTACTTTTGTTCCCTGCTGGGGATTGACCAAAGGGATATGTAAGGCCACTGAAGGCTTTTGGCAGGTATATCTTGAAAAGTTTTACTTTTTAGAAAGATCATTCTGGCTGTAGTTTGGAGAATGGCTTGGAATCTGGCAAAACTGCAATTATAGATACATTTAAGAAGTGGATATAGTTCTCAATCAAAGATAAATTTTAAGTGTCTAAGGTAGGAGAAAAAGGATCATGAGAAGTGGAGAGATTTGTGTCAAATTGGGAGACCAGGTGATAAGAAAGAAAATAGACATGTATCCTTAAGGGATCTTACTGGAGATCAATTGAGATGGCATAGATGGTAACAGATCAATTGAGATAGTATAGATGGTAACAGGTGATATAAACAGAGTTAGCCTCCCTTTATACTAATTTATCAAACAGCCAGTGTCATCATAATGTACAGCTTCACCTATGTTGGTATACTAGCTAGTCAGAATATAGGCTGAAAATGTTACAGCAGATCTTATCTTTAGATTTTTTTTTTTAAGAAAGAAAAATAAAGGGAAGTGGTTGAGAAAGAGGAAGGGAGAAATTAAGAATGAGGAGAAGAAATGAAAAAGAAAAGAAAACAAAGAATAGAGAGCATTTGTATAAAAAAGACAAAATAATGCTTTCTTTCATACAAACTTGGCTTTTGATCTCTGGTTTATCATTTACAGATGTACAAATTTTTACAAGTTGCTCGATGTCTTTATATTCATTTGCAAAATGTAATTAGGGCTTTTATTAACTAGTATCATTTATATATATATATATTTATGTATTTAAAAATAACATAATACATATGTTTAAAAATATGTCTTTCTTCAACACTGTGTTGTCTATTCTATGCTAGGCACAGTCAGGCATTAAATCATATATTGTAATTAAAAACATAGACCAAAATGCAGAGGTGTATTTCCATGCGTGTGTGTGTGTGTGTGTATTTGAAAGCATCAGAGAGCTAACAAATTAGTGAACACCTGTGGATCTGTGGATTATGAGGACAAGATTCTGGAGCTCAGTTTGGTAATATGAGCCCTATATTCCGTGTTACTTTTCCTCTTTAGATATTTTAATTTTTGATGAGGTTTCTGAAAGGTTGAAAATCTGGCAGAGCTTTCAAAAGTCCTATGGAGTTATGGATACAAAACTTGGATTTCAGAGATCACAAAGGATAAGGGAACATTTTAAAACCACAGGCTCAGCTGGGACCCCTGAAAGGACTATATGCAGCTAATTGGAGTGTTTCAGAAATAGATCAGCTCTTAAAAATTCAGAAGTCCTGCTCTGTATCAGCCCTCATTAGTATTAAGTTATTTTGCACCTATCCTAACTGCTTGCCAGAAGTAACAGTGAATCCCCTATGGAAGAAAATATTCAGATCTGCATCTTATAATTTCCTCATAGACCAATCAATGTAGAGGTCAACAAAATTTTCAATCAAGTCAGGATACAGCTTCACACAATTTAAAACCAAGAGAATAAGTATATCATAAAACCAAAGCTAAAACAGGCATTTTGGAGCTTTCAAATACAATATTTGAACTTGATAACCCAGTAGATTTTTTTTTTAAAGATTTTATTTATTTGACAAAGAGAAACACAGCGAGAGAGGGAGCACAAGCAGAGGGAATGGTAGCGGGAGAAGCAGGCTTCCTGCGGAGCAGGGAGCCCTATGTGGGCTTGATCCCACGATCCTGGGATCATGACCTGAGCTGAAGGCAGACGCTTAATGACTGAGCCACCCAGGCACTCCCCAGTAGATGTTTTTAATAGGAGATTGTACACAGCTGAAAAGAAAAGTAGTAAACTCTAAGATATATGAGAAGAAATTCATAGACTGAGATTCAGAAAGTCTTAAAGGTAGAAAAATTTAAATTTAAAAACTTTAAAAAAGCAAGAGATATATAAAAAGATTCAACATGTGTTAATGGAGCTTTAAAAAAAATGTGACAGAAAAAAATTGGAAAGAAAATGGCAGGGATTTTGTAAAATAAATTAAAAACAAGAACCCACAAGTTAAAGAGGGACTTCACAACTAAAGCAAAATTAAAAAAAAAAAATTATACCTAGACACATCACAGTAATGATTAACTGATTTCTAAAAAGGCCTTACAAGAGTGCTTAGAAGAATAAACACCCAATTTTTAGTTATTATATTTATAGTTATTTTTGGGTAAAAAATACTATCTCCTATGTAAATAAACTTGTAAACTAATTTAGGAAAAGTGTGTGACGATATATCATTAGTCTGACATTGACATTGAGCAACCTCTTACAATTATATATTGTTAAATGTTGTTCTAAACTTTTCATGTGTGTTAATGTTTATCTTTTTAAAGTTTCCTAAAATAAGTTGATAGTATTCTTCTCAAAACCAAAAAAAAGTGACAAGATAATGGAATAATAATTGTGTTTACCACCAATAGACCAACAAAAATAGAACTTCTGAATGATATATTTCAGAAAGAAATAAAGAAAGCAACCTAGATGTAGGAAGAGTAGAGTGCATAGGAAATTATAATAACTAAGCCTAAGTAAATATTATTTATATAAAAAATTAAAATCACAATATACAAATTGTCATGCTTTTTTAAAAAGATAAAATATAAAAAGCAAACTAGAGTCAAGAAATAAAAAATGAAAGAGAAATAAAAAAAACAAAGCAAGAAATAACAAAGAAAACAGCTATGAAAAGCAAGGCCTATGTAAAGCTCAAAGTAAGATAAAGTTAATTCTACATATACCAGTAGTCATTGTAGTCGTTAATTCATTTTGCCAATACATCAGGTTAGATTTGTTCAAAAATATCCAGTAACATGCTATTTTTAAAAGATATATCTAAAACACAAGAACAAAGAAATATTAAATAGTAAGTGATTAAAAAATACACATAAGCAAATACAACCCAAAAAATTTAAATATCTCACTTTAGTGAAAAATAAATAATAAGACAGAATGGTAACAGGGCTAAATAAGAAGTACACAAAACTTTTGGGTTAAAAGCTCAGAACTTTTTTTTTTAAAGATTTTATTTATTTGGCAGAGAGAGAGAGAGAGAAATCACAAGTAGGCAGAGAGGTAGGCAGAGAGAGAGGGGGAAGCAGGCTCCCCGCTGAGCAGAGAGCCTGATGCGGGACTCGATCCCAGGACCCTGAGATCATGACCTGAGCTGAAGGCAGAGGCTTTAACCCACTGAGCCAACCAGGTGCCCCCAGAACGTTTTTTAAAATTTATTTTTTTATTAACATATAATGTATTATTTGCCCCAGGGTACATGTCTGTGAATTGTCAGGTTTACACATTTCACAGCACTTACCATAGCACATACCCTCCGCAATGTCCATAACCCAGCCACCCTATCCCTACCCCTCACCTCCCAGCTACCCTTAGTTCATTTCATGAGTTTAGGAATCTCTTATGGTTTGTCTCCTTCCCCATCCCATCTTGTTTCATTTCTCCCCTCCACGCCCCCTGAACCCCCGCTTTGCCTCTCAGATTCTTCATATCAGAGAGATCATGTGATAATTGTCTTTCTCTGACTGACATATTTTGCTTAGTATAATACCCTCCAGTTCCATCCATGTCATTGCAAATGGCAAGATTTCGTTTCTCTTGATGGCTGCATAGTATTCCATTGTATATATATATACCACAACTTCTTTATCCACTCATCTGTTGATGGATATCTAGGGTCTTTCCATAGTTTGGCTATTGTGGACATTGCTGCTATAAACATTCGGGTGCACGTGCCCCCTTCGGATCACAACATTTGTATCTTTAGGGTAAATACCCAGTAGTGTGATTGCTGGTTTGTAGGGTAGCTCTATTTTCAACTCTTTGAGGAATCTCCATACTGTTTTCCAGAGTGGCTGTACCAAAAAGCTCAGAACTTTTGAGATATGCTGCCTGATTTCAAATCCTGGAAGTATGATTTATAAGCTTTGTGACTTTGAATACATTAAAGTTTGAAAAGTCTTTTTTTCCTTATCTGTAAAGGATAATCACTGCATCATCTCAAGAGGTTATTATGAAGAGTAATTGAGCTAAAATGTGCAAAGCACTTAAAACCTCGTCTAGAGAATGACAAACCCATGTGTGTGTTTCTTGGAAGGAACAAGATTGTTAATAAAGTAAATCAATATTGTAAAAATTTCACTTTAGACTACTTTTCAAATTTGTTCCTCATAATTAAGTAGAGTAATATAGAAACTCCAACAGATTTTGGTTTCACTCAATTTTATTTATTTTCTAAATATTGGCAAAATGCTTGAATTGTTGAGAACAAACTGAGAGGAAAATAAAAACCTAAATAACAGAGTTGACTAGCAAAATGTTGGCATATGAAAGGAAATATTCAAAATTATTATTGAAAAAAAATCATCCTAGAGAATATTTTGTATAGACACACTCAAAACTTTATTACCACCAAAAAGGAAAATTTGGAGTTTGTGGTTCTCCATCTCATGTTTTTGTTGGTAGTATCACTTGAGTAATTAGATGTTCAGGTAAGAGAAAATCATTAATAGTTCTTGCTCTCCAGATTGTTTTAACATAGATACATGGCTACCAAGACCAAAGATAATTGATCTTCCTTTAAAATGAAATAAAAATATCAACATTTTGTTGGTGGAAGGAATTTGAGTAACATTGACCTTCCTTGCTAAAAGCAATCTGTTGTCTGAAGGAAAAGAATTAGATATTGTGTTTAAAGATGACAAGTTAAGTTCACAAACATCTGCTGTTTGGGCAGTCTGCTGGAGCATTTGACATGGTTCAAAGAATCCATATTTCCCTCTTACAGGGAGTTAATATGTTCATAATGACAATGTTATGTGATTCATTCCTGTTTTTATCCCCCATGTTTTCTAAAGATGAAGATTTTCAGCTGCTCTTTATTAGTCTCAAAGTAAGGTTTAAATAGGCCAGAAGGCCCACTTCTGAAAAGAGTGACATCATAAAATTAAAGACTCATATTTATGTCCCAAAGTAAAAAAAAAGACAGAAAGCCTTCATTCTCAGTGTCGCTCTTGTGTAAGCACAATGGTGTTAATAAAAAACAAAAAATAAAAAACAAAAAATCACTTGTGAATTACCATCAACTTATTGGAAAACTTCTGAGTTTAGTGACTTTTCTTTTTATTTGGACCAAGTGTGAGGAAAAGGTAAAGAACACTTGTCCCTAACAAATACATGACAAATACCGTATGCTTTTGTTTTTAAGAAACTTACTGGACTGAGTGAATAGGTTGTGAATGTTTATGATAATTAAGTTTTCACTCCCTCTTGGAAATGTAGATTAAAGAAATCACATGTAGGGGCACCTGGGTGGCTCAGTGGGTTAAAGCCTTTGCCTTTGGCTTGGTCATGATCTCAGGGTACTGGGATGGAGCCCCGCATCGGGCTCTCTGATCAACAGGAAGCCTGCTATCACCGCTCTTTGCCTGCCTCTCTGCCTATTTGTAATCTCTCTCTCTCTGTGTCAAATAAATAAAATCTTAAAAAAAAAAAAGAAATCACATGTAATACAGTGATGGTAACACTAATATTCCTAAAACTCCACAAACCAGTGATGTCCATACTTTTGAGTAATGTCACCTTTTGAGATTTACATAAAATTATGACCCTCTCTTCAGAATAATGCACTTAGACTAATACATTTTACATGTGGCATACAACTTCAAGAGTTTCCCAAGCCTATCTATTCATTTGTGGGTCTAGAAGATTCCTTGGACCAATGTACCCTCTGTAGAAGAATACAATGATTTGTTCTTTTGGGAGAAAATAAACTACTGCCTACCATAGTAGGGATTATTCCTACTATGGGGATTATTCCTATACTTCCTATTTTTTTTTTCTTGTGTTTGTGAAAAAAAAGATGTCATTACTGATTTTTTAATTTAAAATCTAGTCCAGGAAAATTTCATTTCCTAATAAGAAATGCCCTGTGAGAGAGTACTGAAGCATATGGATAGTCATAGTGTAGCTGGATAAGCATCATTATCAAGCCTCTCTTTCCAAACTGTTGATAGTGATCTTTCTGCAAGCACCATAAAATTTTCTTTGAAGTAATTATCTTTTACCTGTGCTTTTTCTTTCCACAGACCACTTCTAAGTACTTAACTTTATTTTTTAATATTTGGGAACTTACCATAAAATAGGATTATTTGCAATTTATGGATTTAAAAACAATAAATTCAACTCCTCTTCCCTCTACTCTTTGCCTAAGACATACAGTAGCACACAGGTATGGGCTTGGCAGTGATAACAACTAGGTTTTACTGACTTCTCTCAAAAGCTGAAATCTCCAAGGTATATTTTACTCCCATAGGAGTGCAGGCTTGAAAACAAGTAAACAAAATTAAGGGTGGTAGAAGCATGAATGGAGGGTAATCTGCCTGCAGCACTCTGACAGTGGGTTGCCCAGTGCTGGATGTTTTTGATTCCCAGGCCTGAAATGATATCAAGCTCTTAGAAGCTAAATGAAAATATTTACACTAAAAGTATCCATCAAGATTTCATCTAGAAGATAAAAATTTTTAGTAGTAAAAAAAGTAGTGCCTTTCTACCTGATTCTCTGCACCAAATATGACTTTTTCACAAGGTAACATCTGATACCAGCTCTTATACATGGGGAAAATGACCTTTTGTCCTGCACATTTCAACAACTGTAGATTGTCAACCCTAAGGTCCTCAGTATTAGAAGAAAAAATCAGAAGAAATGAATAAAAAAGAAAGAATTTTAAGACCTGTGTCAAACATCTGAAATACTATGATCTTGGTATCATTTAAATTTCCAAAAAGACTTAGTAGAGTTCATACTTTAGCCCTAGGACTACTACTCAGAAACTAAAGTCATTACAAGTCTTATTTCTTTATAGATTATTTTATAGCTAATACATTGGAACTGAATAAAAGTCTATTCTTCTGAAACTACTATGGAGCCAAAGATCATAGAAATTCTCTGAAGACCAATGTGATAAACTTTCAAATATTTGGATTAAAAATATATTATGCAATCATCAGCAGTGAAGATAAATTTATGTATATGTTCATATTTCAAAGAGAACTATATTGAAATGGGGATGAAGAATTATTAGTAGAGTCATTTATTTTTTTTCTTGGATCAGAAAACATAAATAAGAGTAGTCTCTTAGAAAGTTAAATGTAATAGAAGAAATACAAATATGCTTATAAGTACAATTGTGAAATTGAATATAAAATTTAAGATTGATATTTCTGAGCCGTGTGTCTGAAAAATGAATGTGGGAGATGATCCTTCCATGACTCTTTCATTCAAATAATATGAAGTTATATGTAGGGATGTCATTTTACCTTTTCTTGTCCTTTTTGTTTTTCAAATGACCATGGCTTACTTACCTGATATGCAAATACAATAATCACATGCAACTCTAGACTGAATAAAGACAATTCCTTATATTTTGTTATAGGGACTTTATAGTTCGCTGTTTTTCTTCTCCTTAACCTTGAAGAACACTAAAAATTGAGGAAAATATAACCTTACAAAAATTGGTAGCTTCTAAATGTCAGTAAAATGCCTGATGTTATGTTTTATTTCACAGTAAATGAAATTATTTCGTACTGTATCAAATGTGTTTCCAAATGGAAAGCCAAAATCTACATAAGCTATTTGCCAAGAAATTTTCTGTCATGGTTCTCACTGTTGATATAGAGTTTAAACGAAGACCTTAGATGAAGAGGGAAAATGCATTTTTACATCCAGCCTTCTTGGCAACAGAAGAAAGTGCTGTATTGTTCTTCATACAAACCACCCCCATTAGGGCTCAAGATGTTCTTTTCCTTCTAATCCTCATTTGTACCCCTTAGCTATTTGTTTAGAATTAAATTAACTACAATTTGGAAAATGTGGATGAAAGGTAGTGCATTGAGTAGATATCACATGTTTCCTGAATGGTGCCCGTTTGGACTCTTTCACAGCCATTCATTGTGCTTGAAAGGGTGTAGTGTGTGAATTGTTGGACTGTCACTCTGCAGAGAAGTCTGGCAGCCAGTATTACCATGGAAACAGCAGGAAAACGACAATTAACAAAATGGCTCTGATTTTTTCCCCTTTATTTTTCTACTCTTTAGATTTAGAGAGGATATCCCCCTTTAAAACGCTCACACACCTCCTTGCATACACAAAAATACACAGGCACAAATGATGAAAAAAAACAATATATGAAATTCTACGTGTAATTGGATTCATCCACTGATGGTATCAGTGGTTTTTTTAAATCATACCTCAAATATAAAATATTTATAGATCATTTTCTCAACTTATTCCTTTCTCCCTCTTTCATTTTTTGTTCTTTTCAGACATTGAAAGAATTCTTTGGAAATATCCTTAGGTAAATGACTGTTAATGAGCAGAATCTGTGATTTTAACCCTGGCACATCCCTTGGACTTTTAATTGGTCCCTTTTACCATCATTTCTGTGACAGAAACACAATGTAGGCCTAAGAGCTTAAACCAAAAGGAGGCTCTATTTAGATTTATCAACTTTAGTTTAAGTTAGAACATTAGGAAAAGTGGGTTAGGTAGGTATGGCCATTATGATTAGAATTTGTGGCTGAAGACTTAACAGAGCAAAACGAGTAAATGTTTGATGCCACCATTAATACTAAAAATGTATTACAATCCAAACTTTGTCAGACGTTGATATCTTTAAAAAGGCTATTTGTAAATAAAGGAAATGATTGTACATTGTAAGTATCAAACTTCACGTAAAATATGAGAGGACTCTGAGAAACAAACTGAGGGTTTTGGAGGGGTGGAGGTGGGGGGATGGATGAGCCTGGTGGTGGGCATTAAGGAGGGCATGTATTGCATGGAACACTAGGTGTGGTGCATAAACAATGAATTTTGGAACACTGAAAAAAACAATAACTGTGGGAGACCTATTGAGAGGTCTCTTAATATTCCATTAAGGGAAACAAGGTGGTTTGCAGAGATGTACTTTAAGAGCAAAGAGATACTTAGGAGTATAAGAATGAACGCTTCTCTTGCACACTGTACTTAAAATCTGTTCTCTCCTAAACCTTATGGAAAAATATAATTTTATAGGAAGCCTAGTCTAGCACTGCCCCTGAACTTGTTCTGAGTTTAGTGTAGATTGAAAAAAAGGTTTCCTAATTAGAATGAAATGGCATGCTTACTATTTTATAAAATATCTTTTTTAGAAAAAGATTATTTATTTATTTATTTGACAGAGAGATCACAAGTAGGCAGGGAGGCAGGCAGAGAGAGAGGGGGAAGCAGGCTCCCCACTGAACAGAGACCCTGATGTGATGTGGGGCTCGATCCCAGGACCCTGAGATCACAACGCGAGCCAAAGGCAGAGGCTTTAACCCACTGAGCCACCCAGGCGACCGTGTTTATTGTATTTTAGAGAACTTCCTTCAACTATCCTATTTTGGGTAGGTCTTCTACTGACAAATTGTCATAGTATTTTTTCATCTGAGAATGCCTTCCTTTCCCCTTCATTCTTAGATAATCTTTATTGGATAGTGAATTCCAGGATAACAGGTCTTTCCTTTAGCACTTGGAAAATATGCTACTTCCTTCTATCTTCTATGGTTTCTGATTTTTAAAAAATATGCCATTATTCCAAATGCTTTCTCTCATAGGAAGGTAGAATAATTCCTCTTTTGCTGTTTTCAAGACTTTTCCCATGTCTTTAATGTTTAAAAGTTTAATTACGATGTGTCTAGATATAGATGTCTTTGAGCTTAACCTGTTTGGTGCCTATGCAGCTTCTTCAATATATATGTTTATGTATTTCGCCAGATTTGGGACTGTTTCATCCATTATTCTTTTAAGTATGTTCTTTTAAGTACATTAAGACCCTCTTTTTCCTTTTTTTGGAACCTCAATAGAATGAATTTAGGTCTTTTCTTATAGTCTCATAGATTCCTTAGGCTCTGTTTATTTTTTAAACAAAGTCGATTTTCTTTCCATGTTTACATATGATAACATAACTTTCTCTCTCCTAGTTCGCTGATTCTTTCCTCCATTCTCTTCATTCTGTCACCCCATTCACTGAACTTTTAAGTAATTGTATTTTTCAATTCTAAAATTTTTTTTGATTCTTCTTATATCTTATTTTTTGCTGAGGTTTTCTGATTATTCATTTTTTTCTTTTTTTTTTTTAAAGATTTTATTTATTTATTTGACAGAAAGAGATCATGAGTAGGCAGAGGGGCGGGCAGAGGGATAGGGGGAAACAGGCTCCCTGCTGAGCAGAGAACCCAATGTGAGGCTTGATCCCAGGACACTGAGATCATGACCTGAGCTGAAGGCAGAGGCTTTAACCCACTGAGCCACCCAGGCACCCCTGATTATTCATTTCTTTAAAATGTGTTTGTATTTGCTTATTGAAGTATTCCTATTATGACTGCTTTAAAATCTTTATCAGGTAGTTTCATCATGTGTGTGGTATTGATATTGACATCTGTTGACTCTACTTTTTTGTTCAGTTTGACATCTTCCTATGATTTCATATTGAAGACTGGACATTTTGTCTTATGAGACCATGTATTTTAAACTTCTTGTTTTAATTGTAATTTTATGATACCAGTTTTTCAGAAGTAGAGAGAGTCACCATTTCATTACTTCCAAGTGGAGGTAGAAGTTCAGTTTCATTACTTAGACACCATCACACCAGAGGTGAGTGGAGGGTGTCCTTCCTACATTACCTTGTAGGTAATTGTGAGAGTTTTAGCTTCCCATATTGTCCCCACTCACAAGATAGAGGACTTGGCTTCAGTACCACTGGGCAATGGTAAATGTCCTGATTCTCCTATAGTCCACTCCATACACCAATATATCACAAAGGGTAAGGAATACCTTATTACTGCTGGGTGAGATAGAAGTTTAGGCTTCTCATGTGGTCTCCATTAAGCATAATGAGGTAGGAAGGCTTGTTACCACCAGGTAGGGAAGAATGTCATGGCTCACTACTTGGTTGTTTCTGATATTACAAAGGCAAGGTTGTTCGAGCATCTCATCACAACTCAATAAGGT
>CM053611.1:109326209-109367966 GCA_028646535.1 Procyon lotor
GCCCCTCCCCCCGGGGTCTCTCTTCCGGTCGCCTTAAATTCACCTTTTCCAGACGTCCTACCTCCTGAAAGTGGTCGATTTTCTGCTCCTAGAATTGCTGTTCTTATTCTCTTCTCTCTGCTGTTGCGTTTGCCGGCTTTTAGAGTGATTTCCTCCTCTTTAGCTGGACTTCTGATTCCCAGGGCTCTCTGTGCCTCCTACACCTCCGCCATCTTGGCCAAATCCTCTCCAACAATTTTTAAAAATGACCTTTCAAGTAGTCATACCAATGGCTCCAATGGCTTCTGCTCTAGATAAATAGATCTCAGCCTTGACTTTTGGGATGCTCTTAACTCTTCAAATTTCAATGTGGAAGTGTGTCCTGGGGCTTATTTTCTGATGAGTCCAAGAACAGTTGTTGATACTCAGTTTAACTTTTTTTTTTTTCTGTTATAGAAATGAGAGAGAGGACTTCCACAGTCTTTACATGTTGAAGCTAAGACTGGAAGTCCCTTAGATTTTCTTTCCCTTTCTTTTTATCTCATGCCTTCTCCCTTCATAGTCTTGAAAATGTAGCAAAAATTATTTTGAGTTATTTTTTTAAGGATTTTGTTTATTTATTTGACAGAGAAAGGCACAGCGGGAGAGGGAACAGAAGCAGGAGGAATGGGAGAGGAAGAAGCAGGCCCCCTGCCACACAGGCAGCTGGATGTGAGGCTCAATCCTAGGACCCCAGGATCATGACCCAAACCAAAGGCAGATGCCTAACAACTGAGCCAGCCAGGGTTTGCAGTATATTTATCATATTCTTGTGGTGAACCCAGGACAAGAGCAGCATGAAGGAATGGAAAGGAATAATGGATTAGGCATTTGTGTGGTTTCTCAAATCCAATTTTCAAGTAAAATTGATTTTGGCAAAAGTAAGCATGAGAACATATCAGAACTCGTACAGTTGTGGAAATTATTTTCCTCTAAATCACTATCATATTTTGAAATGCAGCAGAACTTAATGCATACATCTTAAGAAGATGTCCCTTGTGGTTCAGATATTACTGCATTTCACCACATAATAGTGCTTTGTAATGGTTCACCACAGACACCCACAGATGGGTCTTTTTGTAATTTTTTTCCCAAAGGGCTTGGAATTCTTGCTTTTCAATATCATCAAGTATGCATAATCTCTTCAACAGCTGATGTATAAAGACTTCCTTTGCTTAAGATCCCACAACAGCAATACCTTCACTTGAATCAATATATTCCCATCTGCCCAAGGTCTAAACCTGTCTGAAAGAAAAGACCAAGTGCTCCTTCCTGCTTCTATCCACCTCCTTTTGGACCATTTCAGCATTTGAGGCTACACAAACAACCTTGCAATCTCGTTATAATTCATAATTTTCCTCGATCTCTAAACAATTAAGTAGCCTAGAGAAAGCCTTACAGATTATGGGAAGATTCTTAGAGAAAATGAACAATAGGAAAGCTAAAATAATTAATTATTTTTTGTAAGGCAATGTGATGTGACAGAAAGAACAATGGCTTTGGAATAAGAGAGACTTTCATCTCAAAGCTGTGAATATTGGCTGTGTGATTGGGACTACATTACTTTTTTTAGGACCTTAGTTTTTTTCATGTACAATTCTGAAATAAGATTAGTTATCTTGAAAGATTGATGTACAGTAGGCAACTTATATAGTGCTGTACATGGCCCAGAAATAGTCCTTAATGAATTGAAGCTGTTATTATTATTATAAATTAACTTCTTTAAATTTAGTTTTTCTCATCATTGTCAATAATTCAGTGACATAATTTAAGAAAGATCTAGATATTGTTTGCACAAATTTGTATGAGACTTTGAAATTTCCTGTTTCCTCTAGACTTCATTCAAGGAAGTTGTCATCTCAGTCAATATTCTTAAAAAACTGCCTGTGAAAGTGATATGTTATTAGTTCCTGCAATAAAAACAAATAGACAAACAATACTAAGCAAAGTCATAGAATGTGTGATGCAGTAAAAATTTATTGAAATTGAGAGAAATTTAAGAATAGAATTTTTAATATTATATATCAAGAGAATTTTAAATATAATAAAGCAATCACTTCACATTTTGTATTTTTATGTAGTGAAAAATTGCTGTTGATATAAACAAATTGATATTTTAAGTTTAGACAACAAAGACTGGCATTATGTTGAAATACTGGATATTGCATATAAATGCAAGATAATAAAATTCTGACAGCTCCTTTTTATATATTTAGTAGAATAATGAACCACTGTCTAGCACCAATATTCTCTTTTCCTTTTATTTGCCATCCACTTACTTAACTGCTCATTTTCAGTATACATGTATATTAGTATCAGAATTGCTGTCACATTGCACTATGGGAAAAATTTTACCATCTAGAGTGCATTGCTTATGTGCACTTCTTTTTGCTTTGCTTTTAGCCTTACTGTCTCCATTCACTTTCAAAGATATGTAGATTAACAGACAACCCCATTCACCGACCCCACTAGACCTCCTTCAATGAGATTAATTCATACATCTGTAGTGTAGTTAAATTGTTTATTACAATGTCCACATTGGGGAGGGTATGTGCTGTTAAGTGCTGTGAAATGTGTAAGCCCGAAGATTCACAGACATGTACCCTGGGGCAAATAATACATTATATGTTAATAAAAATTAATTAAAAAAATTGTTTATTACATTCTGCATTTTTTTTTCAAAAATTTTATTTATTTATTTGGGAGAGAGAGAAAGATCACAAGCAGGCAGAGGCAGGCGGGGGGGGGGGGGAAGCAGGTTTCTTGCTGAGCAGAGCCTAGATGAGACAGTGTGGTCTCAAGATCCCCACTGTAAAAGAAAGAATGGAAGTGCTTGAGTTGGCAGAGTTCCTAAGCATTGGAGCAGGGAAAGTGGCTACAATCAGTTATTCCATGAGTGAGCTTTCAGTTAAGTTTTCCATAGGCCCCAAACTGCATTGCAGTTGGGCTACTGCTTTCTGAGCAGGGGACCCGCAAATGGTAGAAACCAGCAACCCTCCTCCTTCCCCCAGGAGGAGCAGCATGAATGTACACATGATCAGGTGACCATTCCTTGAGTGGGGCACTGCAAGAGATAAACCCATGGTGACCCTCCTCTTTCCCATGGGAAGATCAGCACTGGTGCACATGGCAGTAATCTGCAGAGTTTGGCACACACAAAAGTGATTGTGTTTCCTTGATGGTTCACAGAAGGGTGGGGACTGAGATCTTTTAGCTCCAGGGCTGAAGATATGGGCACCACATTTTTTTTCATCCCACAAAGCAGCCCCAAAATCAACAGGGAACAAGAGTCACATGGAGCAATGTGAAGCAGCTTGCACTGAGCCCAGCCTTCGGGCCAGGGTGGTGCAACTCTGCCCAGACAAAACACCTGAGAATCAGTGCAGCAGGCCCCTTCCCCCAGAAGATCATCAGGAACACCAACCTAATAAAATGTTTACGGATCACAGAGAACTGAAAAACTTCAGAGCTAAGAGAAAATAGCATCTAGAATTCGAAGTTATTTCTCACAATTACTTTGTCTGTCAGTTTAAAATTTTCTTTTTTTCCTTTTCAACTAGTTTCTTATTTTGTCAACACTCTAATTATTTTTAAAATTTTCATTTTTACATTTATATTTTATAGATATATTCTTTATTTTTGCCTTCCTTATCCTGTATTCTATTTTATATATTATATAAAACTATATAGTATATATATATACATACATAAATATATATATGTATATGTACATATATATATGTATATCTCCTGCTCTGTTTACCTGTTTGATTTTCTTCTCTTCCCCCTTCTTTTTTTTCTTTCTTTTTCTTTTTTTGGCTTCTGATTTATTCTGAATTGTCTAGTGTATATTTCCCAGGAGTTGAGGTTGATATTTATGTATTTTTATTTTATTTTTTATTTCTTTTTTGTTCTCTTGTTCATCTATTCTCTAGAGAAAATGACCAGAAAGAAAATTTCCCAGAAAAAAGAACAAGAGGTGTAGTGGTAGAGTTAATAAATATGGATATTGGTAAAATGTTGGAGGTAGAATTCAGAAAAACAATTATAAAGATACCCGCTGGGCTTGAAAAAAGCAGATAAAACACTAGAGAATCCCTTTCTGGAGAAATAAAAGAACTAAGATCTAATCAAGTTGAACAAAGAGACTGAACACAAGAGAGATAAACAATTACTGGGCCATCAAGGGAGGATTTGAGATCAGCAATACCTTAAAGTGAAACAATATTAGAATTATTTGAGTCCTAAAGAAAGAGGAAAGAGACATAGAGGCACAAATTATATTTGAGCTAATTTTAGCTGAGAACTTAGGGAAGTTTGGGGAAGAAAACAGGCATTCAAGTCCATACGGCATAGAGAACCACCTTCAAAATCAATAATAATAGGTTACATCTTGAAATAATACAGTGAAGCTTGCAAATTTCAGATATAAAGAGAAAATCCTGAAAGCAGCTCCAGACAAGAGGTCTTTAACCTACAAGAGGAGAAACATGGGACTGACAGCAGACCTGTCTACAGTGACCTGGCAGGCAAGAAAGGACTGGGATGATATATTCAGGGTACTAAATGACAAAAACATGCAGCCAAGAATACTTTATCCAACAAAGCTGTCATTCCAAATGGAAGGAGAGATAAAAAGCTTACAAACAGAAACAAAAAGACTTTGTGATCGTTAAACCAGCCTTGCAAGAAGTACTAAAAGGGATTCTATAAGTGAAGAGAGACCCTAAAACTAGCATAGACCAAAAAGGAACAGAGAAAAAACACAAAAACAGCAACTTTACAAGTATTACAATGCACTAAATTCATGTCTTTCAATAGTTACTCTAAATGTAAATGGCTAAATGCTCCAATCAAAAGATAAAGGGTATCTGATGGATAAAAAAGTGATATGCATCCATAGGTTGTCTACAAGACTCAGTTTAGACTCCAAAACACCTCCAGACTGAAAGCGAGGGGCTGGAGAAACATTTCTCATGCCAATGGATCTCAATAAGCTGTGGTAGTCATCCTTATAACAGACAAATTAGATTTTAAACCAAAGATTGCAGTAACAGATGGAGATGGACACTTAAGAGTCTATCCAACAAGAAGATATAACAATTATAAATATTTATGCTCTTAAATCGGAAGCAGCCAGTTATATAAACCAATTAATAACACAATTAAAGAAGCATGTTGTAATAATGAAATACTAGTAGTGGACCTCAGCACCACACACACAGCAATCTAAACAGGAGATCAATAAGGAAAGAAGGGCTTTGAATGACACACTGAAAAAATAGACTTCACAGATAGAGCATTCTATCCTAAAACGACAGAATACACATTCTTTTCGAGTGCACATGGAACATTCTCCAGACTAGATCACATATTGGGTCACAAATCAGGGCTCAACCAGCACCAAAAGATTGGGATAATTCTTTGCATATGTTCAGCCCACAGTTCTTTGAAACTACAACTCAATCACAAGAGCAAATGTGGAAGGAGAAAAAAAAAAAAACCTTGGAAAGCCTCCTACTAAAGAATGAATGGAAGGGAGGTGGGTGGGTGAATGCGGTAAATGGTTGATGGGCATTAAGAAGGGCATATGATGTGATGAGCACTGGGTGTTATACACAACTGATAAATTATGAACATTTCATCTGAATCTAATACATTTGCTGATTGAATTTGGGGGGAAAAAGAATAAATGGGTTAATCAGGAAATTAAAAAAACTTAAAAAATAGAAGCAATTGAAAATGAAAACAACTGTTCAGAACCTTTGGGATACAGCAAAGGTGGTCCTAAGAGGGAACTACATAGTAATACAAGCCTTTCTCAAAAAATTATAGAAGTCTAACACACATAAGTTAACATTACACCTAAAGGAGCAGGAGAAAGAACAGCAAATAAAGCCTAAACTGAGCAGGAGCAGGGAAATAATAAAGATTAGAGCAGAAACCAATGAAATAGAAACCAAAAGAACAGTAGGCTAGACCAATGAAACTAGAAGCTGGTTATTTGAAAAAATTAATAAGATCAAAAAAACCCCTACTGAGCCTGACCAAAAAGAAAAAAGACTCAAATTAATAAAATTGTAAATGAAAGGGGAGAGATCATGAACAATACCAAGAAAATACAGTTTTAAGAACATATTAGAGCAACTGTATGCCGATCTGGAAGAAATGAATGCGTTCTTAGAAATTTATAAACTACCAGAACTGAAACAGGAAAAAAAAAAAATAGAAAACCTGAAAAGATGCACCACCAGCAAGGAAACTAAAGCAATAATCAAGAATCTCCCAACAAACAAGAATTCAGTGCCAGATGGCTTTCCAGAGGAATTCTACCAAACATTTAAAGAAGAACTTATTCGGGATGCTTGAGTGGCTCAGTCCTTAAGCATCTGCCTTCCACTCAGGTCATGAACCCAGAGTCCTGGGATCAAGTCCCACATCAGGCTTCCTGCTCAGTGGGGAGCTTGCTTCTCCCTCTGCCTCTGATGTTCCCCTGCTTGTGCTCTCTCTCTCTTTCTCTCTGACAAATAAAATAAAATCTTTAAAAAAAATAAAGAACTTATTCTTCTGAAGCTGTTTCAAAGGAGAAATGAAAGAAAAACCTACTAACTTGTTCTATGAGGTCAACATTACCTTGATCCCAAAACCAAAGACCCCACCAAAAAGGAGAATTACATATCTGATGAAGATGGATGCTAAAGTTATCACCAAGATATTAGCCAAGCCAATACCATCCAACAGTACATTAAAAGGATTATTCACCACGACCAGGTGGGATTTATTCCTGGGTTGCAAGGATGGTTCAATATTTGCAAATCAATCAATGTGATACATCACATTAATAAAAAAAGGATAAGAACCATATGACGCTATTGATTGATGAAGAAAAACATTTAACAAAATACAGCATCCTTTTTTCATTAAAACTTTCCATAGCATAGGGATAGAGGGAACATACCTCAATATCATAAAAGCCATTTATGAAACGCCCACAGCAAATATCATTCTCAATGGAGAAAAACTTTCCCCTAAGGTCAGGAACATGGCAGGGATGTCCACTATCACCACTATTGTTCAACATAATACTAGAAGTCCTAGCCTCAGCAATCAGACAACAAAAAGAAATAAAATGTGTTCAAATTGACAGAGAAGAAGTCAAATAACCTCTTTTCACAAATGGCATACTTCATGTGGAAAACCCAAAAGACTCCACCCCAAAATTACTAGAATTCACACAGCAATTCAGCAATGTGACAGGATACAAAATCACTGCACAGAAAACAGCTGCATTTCTTACTCTAACAATGAGAAAGAAGAAAGAGAAATTAAGGAATCAGAATTGATCCCATTTACAATTTCACCAAAACCCATAATATACCTAGGAATAAACCTAACCAAAGAGGTAAAGGATCCGTACTCTACAAATTATGGAGCAAGGATACCAGGGTGGCTCAGTCCATTAAGGGTCTGCCTTTGGCTCAGGTCATGATCCCAGGGTCCTGGGATCAAGTCTCATATTGGGCTCCTTGCTCAGTGGGGAACCTGCTTCTCCCTCTGCCTGCCACTCTCTATGCTTTTGCATGCTCTCTCTTTCTCTGACAAATTATAGATGTTGAATTTTGTCAAATGCTTTATCTGCACCTACTAAAATGATTATGATTTTTATCCTTCATTTCCCCCATTCACCCTTCCTTTTCTTCTCCCAATGTCCTCCATGTTTTTCCTTATGCTCCACACGTAAGTGAAACCATATGATAATTGACTCTCTCTGCTTGTCTTATTTCACTCAGCATAATAATCTCTTGCAGTCCTGTCCATGTTGATGCAAAAGTTGGGTATTTATTCTTTCTGATGGAGCATTAATATTCCATTGTATATATGGACCATATCTTCTTTATCCATTTGTCTGTTGAAGGGCATCTTAGCTCTTTCCACAGTTTGGCGATTGTGGCCATTGTTGCTGTCAACATTGATGCACATGTGGCCCTTCTTTTCACGACATCTGTATCTTGGGGTAAATACCCAGTAGTGCGATTGCAGGGTCATAGGGTAGCTCTATTTTTAGTTCTCCACACTGTTTTCCAAAGTGGCTGCACCAACTTTCATTCCCACCAACAGTGGAAGAGGGTTCCCCTTTCTCTTGCTTTCTTATACACTAACAATGGAAATATGGAAAGCGAAATTAGAGAATTGATTCCATTTACTATAGCACCAAGATCCATAAGATACCTGGGAACAAACCTAACTAAAGAGGCAAAGGATCTGTATTCAAGGAACTACAGAAAACTCATGAAAGAAATTGAAGATGACACAAAAAGGTGGAAAAGCATTCCATGCTCATGGATTAGAAGAATAAACATTGTTAAAATGTCTATACTGCCCAGAGCAATCTATACTTTCAATGCCATCCTCATCAAAATTCCACTGGCATTTTTCAAAGTGCTGGAACAAACAACCCTAAAATTTGTATGGAACCAGAAAAGACCCCGAATAGTTAAGGAAATATTGAAAAGGAAGAATAAAGCTGGGGGCATCACGTTGCCTGATTTCAAGCTTTCCTACAAAGCAGTGATCACCAAGACAGCATGGTCCTGGCACAAATACAGACACATAGACTAGTGGAACAGAGTAGAGAGCCCAGATTCGGACCCACAGCTCCATGGTCAAATAATCTTCAGCAAAGCAGGAAAAAATATCCAGTGGAAGAAAGACAGTCTCCTCAATAAATTGGTGCTAGGAAAATTGGACAGTTATATATAGAAGAAATTTGACCATTCTTTTACTCCTTCATCTTTTCTATTATCTTCTTATTCTCTATTTCATTTGTTTGCACTATATCTTGATTTTTCCTTCTACTAATCTTTGTTCTTATTTTTCTAGTTCCTTTAGAAGTGAAATTAATTTGTTTATTAGAAATCTCATTCTTCAAGTAGGCCTGCATTTCTTAGAAATTTCCTCTTTTAACTGCTGTTGCTGTGCCCTATATATCTTGGTATGTTGTTTTTTTGTTTTCAACTGTCCCAAGATATGTAAAATTTTTTCTCATTTGTTTTCTTCCATGACCCAGTACTTGTTCAATAAGATGATGTTTACTCTCCATAGTTTTGTAGTTTTTCTGTTTTCTTTTTGTAATTGGTTACTAGTTTCATACAATTAGTATCAGAAAAGATGCTTGATATGATAACAATCTTCTTGACTTTATTAAGACTTGGTCTAATGTGATCTTTCTTGGAGAATGTTTCTTCTGCATGTGGGAAGAATGTATATTCTGCTGTTTATGGATGGAATGTTCTGTACATATCCATTAAGTCCAGTAGGTCTAGTGTGTTGACTTTCTGTTTGGATGATCTGTCATAGATGCAAGTAGGGTGTACAAGCTCCTTACTATTATTGTTGCTCTTTTTCTCTCCCTTTATGTCTTTAATATTTGCCTTTTATATTGACAGACCCATGATGTATGCATATTAACACTTACAAATATTGGATCTTTTTACTTGATTGGCACTTTTACCATTATTTAGTGTCCTTCTGTGTCTTCTATTACAATGTTTATTTTAAAATCTATTTTCTTTGTTATGAATATGGCTACAGTTTCTTTTGTTTCTATTTGCATAAAATACGTTTTACTTCCCTTTACTTTCAATCTGCATGTGCCTTTACTTCTGAAGTGGATGTCTTATAGGTAGTATTTAGATGTATTGATTTTTTACCCATTTATCCACTTTATATCTTTTTATTAAAGAATGTAGTTCATTTACATTTAAAGTAATTATTGATAGATGTGTACTTACCACCATTTTGTTAACTATTTACTCTCTGGTTTTGTATTTCCATCCTGGTTCCTTTATTCTCTTTTGCTCTTCCCTTTTGGCTTGATGACTTTATTTAGTGTTATGTTTAGATTTCTTTCTCATTTTCTTTTGAGTATTTACTGTAAATTTTTGCCTTGTTAAAATTTACTGTGGTTACTGTGGGGTTCAATTATACCATCTTATTTATATAATCTTATTTATGTAACAGCTTATTTTCAGTTGATAACAACTTAAATTTGAACCATTCCAGTGCTGTACATTTATACTTCTCACCTCCATGTTTCATGTTTTTGATAGCTTTTGTATCACTTTTTACATCTTTTCATTTTATTTATCCCTACAATAATTATTATAAATTTAATTAATTTTACTTTTGTCTTTTAACTTTAATAGTTTATCAGTAATCTATATGTCTATCATCTATTATCTATTTATATTTATCTAGCTATCTATAATCTATGACCTATTGCTCTTTTTATAAATATATATACATTTCCTAGTGAAATTTTACTTCTATGTTTCCTTGATGTAAATTAGTGTCATTTCTTTTCAGCTTACAGATGTCCTTTTAATAGTTCTTGTAAGTTTTGTTTAGTGATGATAAACTCCTTTGGCTTTATTTGTCTGGAAAACTATTCATCATTCCCTCAATTCTGAATAATAACTGCTGGGTACAATGTTCCTGATGGGAAGTTTTTTTCTTTTCAGCACCTTGAATGTATCATTAAACTCCCTTCTAGATTGCAAATTTTGCTTAGAAATCTGATAACCTTATGGGGTTTCTCCTCAAATTACAATTTATTTTTCTCTTGTTCCTTTTTTATTTAAAAAAATTTTAAAAGATTTATTTATTTATTTTGACAGAGAAGAGAGAGATTACAAGTAGGCAGAGAGGCGGGCAGAGAGAGGGGGAAGCAGGCTCCTTGCCGAGCAGAGAGCCTGATGCGGGGCTCGATCCCAGGACACTGAGATCATGACCTGAGCTGAAGGCAGAGGCTTTAACCCACTAAGCCCTCTCTTGTTGCTTTTAAGAGTCTCTCTCTAACTTTAACTTTCTCCATTTTGAATATAACTTGCCTTGGTGCTGTTCTTTTTGGGTTGATCCTAGTTGAAACTCTCTGGATTTCTTGGACCTGGATATCTGCTTCCTTCTCTAGGTTAAGAAAGTTTTGACCATTATTTCCTTAAATGTTTTCTGTTCTTCTTGCTCTTTTCTCCTTCTGTGACCCTAATAATGCAAATAATGTTGTCTTAGAGGTCACACAAATTTTCAGTTTTAAAAAGGCTTTTAAAAAAATTTTGCTGCTTTGTCTGAATGAGTCCCATTGTTTTATCTTCATGTTCATTGATCTGTTCTACTACTTCCAGTCTACTATTGAACCCTCTTAGTGTATTTTTCAATTCAGTTATTGTATCCTTCAACTCTGTGACCTCTGTTTGGTACTTTCTCATATTTTTTACTTCTTCATTGAATTTCTCATTGTGTTCATCCATTCTTCTCCCAAGACTGGTGAGCATCTTTAAGATCATTACTTCAAATTCTTTATCAGGCAGATTACTTATGTCTATATGATTAAGGTCTTTTTCTTAAGTTTTGTCTTATTCTTTTGTTTGGAACATATATTTCTGTTTCCTCTTTTTTTTTTTTTTTTTACTCTCTGAGTTTGTTTCTGTGCAATAAGCAAAACAAGCACTTCTTTTAGTCCTTAAGGTGTGGCCCTGTGTAGGTGATTACTTCTTGTTCAACCTTGCTCTAGCTCTCAGTTTTCTCTTGAACTTTTGTGATTTAAAGCCACCTGATATTTTTCTTGATATGCCCCTGTTGTTGAGGGTATGCCAAAAACCTGTCAGTGACCAAAGGAGAGGATTCTCACTTAGCACCTGGTTTCAGGCTGATTGAAAGCCAGATCAAGAACAGCTCTTGAAACATGTAAACATCTAGAGTTCTGTGGTATTGCAGTCCTATTCCCTAATGGCCAGCAAACAGGGAGATCTGTAGGTATCCCCTGGGTGATAGTTGGCAAAAACTGGGGCTCCAGATGAATGTATAAGTTCCTTTCTGGGAAGTCTTGTCAAGCTATAGTGAGGTTAGTGGTGAATAATGATGTCTTCCTGTTTATTTTCTTGGGAGCACCTCTTATTCTCTAGATATGTCTAGAAGCTTTTCCTCAAGCTGAAGCTCCAGTTTAAGAAGATAGACCTTTATCACAGGAAGACAGCGTGTGTGTTTCAGTCTGCTGTCCTCTCCTGGAGGTGGTTGTTTGCCAAAATTTATTGTTCTGATCATTACAGTCCCAGAGAGTTCTGAAACTCCAGTGTTCTTGGCCACCATGACTAGGCAATCTAGAGATGACCCTATGTGAATTATATGTATTTGTTGACTTTGGCAAGGCAGTTGGGGAGGAGTAGGGGTTAGGGCACACTTATCAGTTTCAGGAAAAAACAGTATAAAAATGTCTTGATTACTATTGTAAGCTGGCTCCCACAGTGCAGAACAAGAGTGTCTTATTTATACACATACCAGCTGTATGCTGGGAGTAGGGGAATGTTGCAACCATTCTCACTCGCCAGCTCACCCCAGTAGGGTAAGGAGTGTTACAGTTGCCTGAGTTCACAGATTTTAGCTAGGGGGCAGAAGTTTGTCATTGTTCACATTCACACGCTCCATACAGGGAGTAAGGGAATGTTCAACTGCCTATGCTCTCTAACTTCAGGAAGTTCCACGACTGTTTCCTTCTATCTACCCCAGTAAGGCAGTTGGAGAGTACTATGTCTGAAATTGCTCACTTTTGCTAGCAGGGTGGATGGCAGGTGCAATGATTGCATCTGCCAGTGCCTCTGTCTCTGGGGGCATTTCAATCACCCCTTGCCCCTCCAGCTGACACCAACATATCTGTGTTCCATGATTAATTATTTGCATATAATACTCAGTGCTGAAAATGGGAACAAGATGGTGGAGTGGGAGACCCTGTTTCAATCAGATCCCTGAAGTGAGCTAGATATCTACCAGAGTGCCCTGAACACCCAAGAAATCAGCCTGAGATGTAATATTATACACTTCTGGATCTCTATGGGGGCAGAGGCTTATCAGTGGAGAGGTACAGAGGACTTGGGAGTGTGCAGACTGCTATCAGGGGACAAACAGAAGGGGGAGGGAGCCACCCAGAAGCAAGCCATTAGAAAGTAATACCACAATGTGAAAGTGCCTGGAACTTGGACCAGCACTAGCTTGGAGACTGGTGGCTGCAAGACAGGAAGGGATTACTAACAGCACTCAAAAAGAATGAAAGGACCTAAGGGACAATTTCTGGGACCTGGGAGCCATAAGCATGGACCTAAGCCCACATATCCAGGGTGGCCAAAGCCAGCACCAACCTGCACCTGAGAGAGCCTGGTATGGGCTCAAGTCCAAGGTCCCTGGGTCTACGGCCACTACAGCTACTTCTGCTGCTTCTACCACCACTGGGGCTGAGCACACCCAGCGTGGGCATAGACGCTAGTCAGTGGTGCTGGGAATGGCAGCCACCAGGATCACTTACAGTTTTGGTGACATGGTACAGAGACAAGTGCTGGCCTCAGGCAACCCCTGAGATGGTGGCTGTCAAGGGTGCACCACCTGTGGGAGGTTGTGGTGTTCAATGGAGTATGCAGAGGGGAAGTCTGTGTGTTCTGGACCATTCAGAGGGGAGCAGACTGTGGCTCCTCTCTGAAGTGGTGATCTGGGTGCAGTTTACTTTGTTCTGATAGTATGAAAAGGTGTGAAAAGCCACCAAAGAACAACAACAACAAAAACCTCTGGAGAACCAAAGCCTGAAAAACCAGTTTCCATGGATCCCAGCCCCTTGCAGGGGGCAGAACAACTCAGCCCAAGCAGGACTGACTGAAAAACAATGCGGCAGGCCCCTCCCCCAGAAGACAAGCCAAAAGTACAAGAGGAAAACAACCACTGGATTCTCATAAAACTGTAAAAACCCCAACACCAGGGAAAAACAATATATTAAGCTCCTGGTATTGCCCCACAGCCTGTATACTTTGTAGATACAACCTTTCTCTCTCTTTTTTAAAAAATTGTTCTCATGATTCTTGTTCTTTTATTTTTTTAACCTACTTATATTTCAACTAGATGTTTAATACAACATATTCTATAGTAACTTTTTAAATTGAACTTTTTTCATCCAAATACTTTTGTTTCTTTTATTTAAATATATATAGATATATAGATAGATAGATATAAGCTTCAATGTAGCCCTTTTCCCCTATTCAATATTATCTCTCTCTCTCTCTCTCTCTCTCTATATATATATAGATATATCTATATCTATATCTATATATATCTATATCTATATCTATATATCTATATCTATATCTATATCTATCTATCTATCTATCTATCTATCTATCTATCTATATATACATATATACACCAGTTTTATTTTCTCTATATCTCTGGAAAGTTGAGTCCTCTAACAAAGACAACAAAGATAACCCAGAAAGTACTGAAATACCTTTCCTCACCCACATTGAGGGATTATAATCACCTTCCTGTCTTATTCTTTTGTCTGTGTTTCTGTGTGTTTGTTTTGTTTTTGCACTTTATAAGTCTTACTCTTGGGGCTCCTTTTGGCTGTTCTTTTCTATTTTCTTTTTTCTTTCTTGTTGGTGGTGACTTCTGATTGCTCGGAAACTTTCCAAGGGGCACCTTCACTGGATCATTGTTGATATTTTCAGCTATACACCCCTTCAACCACCTCTCACTAGAATGACTAGGAAGAGGAACCCCCAACAGAGGAAAAATTCAGAGACTGTGACCTTTGCCACAGAACTCCTGGATATGGACATAAGGAAGATGTTGGAAATAGAATTCAGGGTAACACATATCCAGATAATGGTTAGGTTTGAGAGAACCATTAGTGGCAACATATATTTGCTAAGGGCAGAAGTGAGAGCTGATCTGATAGAACTCAAAAATGCTATCAATGAGATCCAATCTAATCTAAGTACTCTGAGAGCTAGAGTAACCAAGGCAGAAGTTTGAATTAGTGATCTAGAGACAAACTGATAGGAAAGAAGGATCAGGAGGAGGCCTGGAACAAACAGCTTAGAAGACATGAAAACAAAATTAGAGAAATAAATGATGCCAATATAAGAATTTCAATATAAGAATTATTGGAAACACTGAGGGGATGGAAAGAGAGAGAGGACTAGAAGATATAGTTGGACAAACCCTAGCTGAGAATTTCCCTACTCTAGGGAATAAAACAAGTGTCCATGTCCTAGAGGCAGAGAGGACACTTCTCAGATCAATGAAGGTAGAAAAATCTCTAGAAATATGATTGTGAAATTCATGAATCATAAATTCAGAGAACATTAAGGGCAGCTAAGAAGAAGAGATCCCTTATGTACAGTGGGGGGGAACATCAGAATAACATCAAACCTAGCCACAGAAACCTGGCAAGCCAGAAAGGGTCGACAATGTATTCAGGGCATTAAATGAGAAAAACATCCAGCCAAGGATACTTTATCCCACAAGGCTCACATTCAGAATGGATGGAGAGATAAAAAGCTTCCAAGACCAGCAAAGTCTAAAAGATTATGTGACCACCAAGCCGGCACTACAAGAAATATTAAGGTGGTTATATAAAAGAAGAAAGACCCCAAGAGTGATACAGAACAAAAATTTACAGAGAAAAATCTATAGAAACAAAGATTTCACCAGCAACATGATGACATTTAAACTTATCTTTCAATAATCACTCTCAACATGAACAGCCTGAATGCTCCAATAAATGGCACAGGGTTCCAGACTGGATAAAAAGACAGGACCTATCCATATGGTGTCTACAGGAGACTCATTTTGAACCTAAAGACACATCCAGACTGAAAGTGAAGGGATGGAGAAACATCTTTCATGCCAACAGGCCTCAAAAGAAAGCTGGGGTAGCAATTCTCATATCGGACAAATTAGATTTTAAGCTAAAGGCTGTAGTAAGAGTTACAGAAGGACATTAGATCATTTTTAAAGGGTCTGTCCACCAAGAAGATCTAACAATTGTAAACATTTATGTCCCCAATATAGGAGCAGCCAACTACATAAGCCAACTGTGAATCAAAATAAAGAGTCATATTGATATGAAGACATTAATTGTAGGGGATCTTAACATGTGGCTCTAAGCAATAGACAGATCATCCAAGCAGAAAAATCATTAAACAAACAAGAGCCTTGAATGACACATTGGGACCAGACTCTTTCTATGAAACCAGCTTTCCCATGATCCCCAAACCAGGCAAAGACCCCATCAAAAAGAATTTCAGACCAATATCTTTGATGAATATGGATGCTATGATTCTCAACAAGATCCTAGCTAATAGGATCCAACAGTATATTAAAAAAATTATCCACCATGACCAGGTAGGATTTATCCCTGGGATGCAAGAGTGGTTCAACATTCGCAAATTAATCAATGTGACAGAACAAATCAATAAGAGAAAAGAACCACATGGTCCTCTCAATTGATGCAGAAAAGCATTTGACAAAATACAATATCCTTTCCTGATTCAAACTCTTCATAGTGTAAGGATAGAGGGGACATTCCTCAACTTCATAAAATCCATCTACTCCCACAGCAAATATCTTTCTCAATGGGAAAAAGCTGAGAACCTTCTCATTGAAATTAGGAACACACAAGGATGCTCACTCACCACTATTGTTCAACATAGTACTAGAAGTCCTAACAACAGCAGCAGACAACAGCAACATCAGACAAAAATAAATAAAAGGTATTCAAATTGGCAGAGAAGTCAAACTCTCTCTCTTCACAGATGATATGATACTTTGTGAGAAAACCCAAAAGTTTCCACCTCCAAACTACTGTAACTCATATAACAATTCAGTAAGGTGGCAGAATACACAATCAATGCAAAGAAATCAGTTGCTGTCTTATTCACTAACAATGAAACTGTAGAAAGGGAAATTAGAGATTCAATTCCACTTATAGTAGCACCAAAACCATAGGAAACGTTGGACTAAAACTAACAAAGAGGTAAAGGATCTATACTCAGAGAACTACAGAACCTCATGAAAAAGTTTAAAAAAGGCACAAAAAGATGGAAAAACATTCCATGCTCATGGATCAGAAAAACTAACATCATTAAAACATTTACGTTTCCTAGAGCAATCTATACTTTCAATGCCATCTCGATCAAAATACCTTTGGCATTTTTCAAAGTGCTGGAACAAACAGTCCTAAAATTTGTATGGAATCAGAAAAAACCCTGAATTGCCAAGAAAATGTTGAAAAAGAAAAACAAAGTTGGGGGATATCAAGCTGCCAGATTTCAACCTTTACTACAAAACTGTGCTCATCAAGACAGCATGATAAAGGCACAGAAACAGACATATACACCAACGGAACAGAAAAGGGAACCCAGATATGGACCCACAACTCTATGGTAAACTAATCTTTGACAGAGGAGGGAAAAAAATATGCACTGGAAGAGACAGTCTCTTCAATAGATGGTGCTGGGAAAATTGGACAGCTATGTATAGAATAATGAAACTAAACCATTCTCTTACACCATACACAAAGATAAACTCGAAATGGATGAAAGATCTCAACATAAGACAGGAAGCCATCAAAATCCTAGAGGAAAACCTAGGCAGTAACCTCTTCGATATCAGCCACAGCAATTTCTTTCAAGACACATCTCCAAAGGCAAAAGAAACAAAAACAAAAATGAACTTTTGGGACTTCATCAAGATAAAAACTTCTGCACAACAAAGGAAACAGTCAACTGAACAAAGAGGCAACCCACAGAATGGGAGAAAATATTTGCAAGTGACACTATGAACAAAGGGCTGATATCCAAGATCTATAAAGAAATTCTCAAACTGGGTGTGGTACATGAACAATTAATCTTGTAACACTGAAAAAATAAACATATTTGGGAGAAAAAAAGAAATTATCAAACTCAACACCCAAAAATCAGATAATCAAGTCAAAAAATGGGCAGAAGACATGAGCAGATACAGCTCCAATGAAGACACACAGATGGCTAGCAGATACATGAAAAAATGTTCATCACCATTAGCCATCAAGGAAATTCAAATCAAAACCACATTGAGATACCATCTTACACCAGTTAGAATGGCAAAGATTAACAGGAAAGGGAAAAACAAATGTTGGTGAGGATGTAGAGAAAGGGGTACCCTCTTACTCTGTTGGTGGGAATGCAAGTTGGAGCAGCCACTTTGGAAAACAGTGTGAAGATTCCTCAAAAATAAAAAATAGAGCTACCCTATGACCTTGCCATTGCACTACTAGGTATTTACCCCAAACATACAGATGTAGTGAAAAGAAGGGTCACATGTATCCTAATGTTCATAGCAGCAATATCCAAAATAGCCAACGTGTGGAAGGAGCCAAGATGCCCTTCAACAGATGAATGGATAAAGAAGAGTACTCAGTCATCAGAAAGGGTGAATACCCAAATTTTGCATCAACATGGACAGGACTGGAAGAGATTATGCTGAATGAAATAAGCGAAGCCGAGAAAGTCAGTCATAAGGTTTCACTTATTTGTGGAACGTAAGGAATAACATGGAGGACATTAAGAGAAGGAAAGGAAAAGTGAATTGGGGGAAATTGGAGGGGAAGATGAACCATGAGAGACTGTAGACTCTGAGAAACAAACGGAAGGCTTTAGAGAGCAGATGGGTGACCCTGGTGGTGGGTATTAAAGAGAACACGTATTGCATGGAGCACTGGGTTTTCTATGTAAACACAATGAACCTCAGAACCATCAAAAACTAATCATTTTTGATAGTTATACCAAAACTTTATATCAAAAACTAATGATATATGGTGCTTAATGTAACATAATAAAAATTAAAGCAAAGACAAACAACCCAGTGCTCATTACAACACGTGTCCTCCTTAACACATTCTTATGTTAAATTGGCCAATTTATTCTTATTCTTATTCTTATAAGAAGTATAGAATTTCAGGAATTTATCACACATGGTATTCTTGGGGTTTCCTGAATCTTTGTTTAGGGTCTGACATTAATTTTGAGAAATTCAGTGTCATTATTGCTTCGGATATTTCTTCTATTTCTTTCTTTTTACTCTGGTATTCATATGGTGTATGCCCAAAAAATGTATACTTTTTTAATTACTCAGTAGTATTATATTTTGTGATAGGTCTTTGCCCCCAATTTTTCTCTTAGATTTTCAGTTTGGGAAGTTTCTATTGCTATATCTTCAATTTCAATGACTTTTTTCCTTGGCCATTTCTAGTCTAATGCCTATCAAAGACATTCTTCCTTTCAGTTATAGTAATTTTGTATTCTAGCAACTCTTTTGGATCTTAGAACTTCCATCTTTGCTTGTATTATCTCTCTGTTCTTGTAAATTGTCTATGTTTTTTTAATCAGAGTTATTTGCATATTAATCATAGTTATTTTAAATTTTCAGTTGACTAATACCAATAATATTCTTGCCATTGCAAGTCCAGTTCTAATCTTTGCTTTTACCTCTTCCAACTCTAAATTTTACTTTTTAATGTGTCTTCTAATTTTTTGTTGAAAGGCAGAAAAATTACAAGGTATATTAAAAGGGAATTCAGGCAGAGAGATTAAAATTCTGAGATCAAAAGTCAATGCTAAATGACAAAACACTGTTTGAGTAAAAACAACTAATGCTGGCTCCAGTGGTGACTTTTGGTCATTTCTTCTCCAAATAAGCTGTTTCTGTGTTTGTCTGTATCTCTAATTTTTAGTGTGGTGCCTTGTCCTATGACATCAATTCTTAAATGAATCTAAAGAGATATTGATGTTCAGTTTTTCAGTTTTTCTCTTATTGTGATCACTTTCAAGTTACATGTAGAATTGGAAACCAGAAAACTAGTAGTGTTTTTGATCTGTAGCACTTTTTAAGAATTGAAGTATAGTTGACGATGTCACATTAGTTTCAAGTATACAACAAAGTAATTTGACAGCCCTATACATTATCCTAAACTCACCAGAGTGTACCTACCATCTGTCATCATACAATACTATTAAAATACAACTGACTGTATTTCTTATAAAGTAATTTTTATCCCCATGACTTATCCATTTCATAACTGGAAACCTGGACCTTTCATTCTACCTTACCCATTTTGCCCATTCCCCCTTATGGCAAGCACCAGTTTATTTTCCACACCTACAAGTCTGTTTCTGCTTTTCATTTATTATGTTTTGTTTTTAGATTACACATGTAAGTGAAATCATATGGTATTTGTCTTTGTTTAACTTATTTCACATAACATAATACTCTACATCCATCCACCTTGTCGCAAATGGCAAGCTCTCATTCTTTTTTATGCTTGAGTAATATTATACAGCAAAGGAAACCATCTATAAAACTAAACGCAACCTACTGAAGGGGAGAAAATATTTGCAAGTAGTATATCCAATAAGAGGTGAATATCTAAAAAATATGAAGAATTTCTATGCACTTCTGAGAATGTGAGCTGGAACAGCAGCTAAAGAAAATGGTGTGGAAGTTCCTTTAAAAATTAAAAATAGAAATAACAGGAGTTTAGGAAGATGGCAGAGTAGGAGGACCCTGACCTCACCCAATCCCATGTTTATAATTAGATATTACTCACCTCTGAGTAACTAAACCAGCAAGTAATCCAAAAACTGGCCAAAAAAATTGTCTTGGAAGACAAGAAACCACACTGAAGAGATTACAAAGGGCAGAAACGTGGTCAGGAGCTGCCTGTAGGAAGGAAGAAGTTGTGGGTTCAGAGAGGAGAAAGCACCAGGGAGTCCACATGGAGAAAACAAATTCTCATAACATCTGGCCTTGAAAACCAGAGAGGCTAAATTTCATGAGTTTGAATGACCAGTGAAACTTGGATCCAAGAGCTTTATAGTCAGGTGACTCAGCACTGAGAAAGCTGGGGGAGAGTGATAGCTGGGTCCTCACCCTTAAAGAGACAGCAGACTCTGGATAAGCAACACAGAAGGAACAGTGGGACAACCACTGGGGCAAAAGGCAAAAGATCTGTTTATACTGATTTTGAAGTGTTTTGGCAGACTTCTCTGTGAACAAAGGACATGGCAGAGGCTATTTTCCTCCCCTATCCCCCAGTGTAAACACAGAACCACCTGTGGGAGACAGATTTGCACAGACACTTGCTACCTGAACTATTAGCAGTGTTTCCTGTTCATAATTTCTCCTGAGGACTAATCCACTCCAAGTCTGTTGGCCTCTACTCTAGGCTCAGCACAAATTTTAACTGCACATGCTCTCACCCACCTGCTACTTCCTCCCACAATGCCCCTAATGGCCACCCTGCTTCAGGAGATTGGGTCTAGGACTAGCAACTCAGCGCAAATTTTGCTAACACCACACCCATGACTTGTCTTGCCATCACACTCACAGATGCCATGCACCTCAGCCACTGACAGCACCTTCAGCCACCAGGCCTCCAGCTGCTGCTGCCACTGCCACCTTTTGCCACACCCTGCAGCCACCACACTGTGGGAGATATAGCCTAGGGCTAGAGGCTCAATGCAAATTTTACCAACACTGCTACCCACTCATGAGCCTGAGGTCATGTCTCCTCAGAGTCAGCCTGCTTGGGTCTCACTAACATCACAAAGAGCAAGCACAGCCCAAAATAGCTAAAAGTCAGTACAGAATTCTGGACTGAAAGAAAAAGTGACTCCAACATAATAGCAGGATGCAAGTAACACACATAGGAGACTCCATTGAAATGCCAGGTTCTGGTGAAAAGGAGACACTACCTTACAGGGCACTACAAGGTCTTTTTTCATAAAGCCACTACTTGCAAGAGCACTGCTTTCAAGAACTAATCATAGCAAACTTTCTTAAGGCACAGGAACAGACACAGAAAGGTAGAAAATACTAGGAGACAGAGAAATGTGTCCCGAAGGAAAGAATAGGACAAATTCACAACAGGAGATCTAAGTGAAATAGAAATAAGTACTATGCACGATGGAAAATTCAAAGTAATGATCATAAACTTACTCACTGGACTTCAGAAAATGGTGCAAGACAGCAGTGAAACTCTTAACAAAGACATAAAAAATACCATATCAGAGATAACTCAATAAATGAAATTGAAAATACAATAGATGGAATACATAGTAGGCTAGAGGAAGCAGAGGAAGGTATCAGTGACTTGGAGGGCAGAGTAATAGAAAGCTATCAAAATGAAAGTTGAGAGGCAAAACCAACCAACCGAACAAACAAAACAAAAGAAACCAAAACAAAAACAAAAGTCTGCATAATAAGAATAGACTTAGAGAACTTAATGACTTCATCAAGCATAATAACATTCACATTATAAAGATCTAGAAGAGGTAGAGAGAGAAGGAGGCAGAAAGTATATTTGAAGAAATAATGGGAAACTCTCTGAATCTGGGGAGAGAAACAGAGATCTAGATTTAGGAGGAAGAGAGGTATCACAACAAACTCAACCTAAGGGATCCACACCAAGACATGGTAATTAAAATGGCCCAAAAAATCATGACTAAAACAAAAAAAGAGGATTTTTAAAAGTTTCAGGAGAAAGGAAGACAATTACATACAAAGGTAACCCCAAAAACTTATCAGTAGATATCTCAGCAGAAACTTTGCAAGCCAGAAGAGAGTGGCATGATGTATTCACAGTTTGGAAAGGAAAAAATCTACAGCCAGGAATACTTTATCCAGCAAAGTTATCATTCAGAATAGAAGGAGAAGTAAAGAGTTTCAGACAAACAAAACTTAAAAGAATTCATGATTGCTAAACTGGCCCTACAAGAAAATGTACAGGGAAACTCTGCACTGGAAACAAAAACCATAAGGAAGAGTGAAAAAAATAAGCACAAAAGCAAAACAAACAAACAAACAAAAATATACACATGTATACACACACACACACACACATATGTACATATATATGTAAAAAACAGTTGAAAGAAGTACAAAACAAAATGATGTAAAATATGATCCCAAATATCTGAAATGTTGAGGGAAGAGGAGTAAAGAACAACTTAAAATTAAGTGATCATCAGCTTAATATAAACTGCTTTATGCAGAATATGCTATACATAAGCTGAGTGGTAACAACAAATCAAAAAACAGCAACAGATAAGCAAAAGAGTATATAATCCAAGTATATTACTAAAGAAAATAAGCAAACCATGAAACAGAAGGATTAGAAAAGATCAGAGAAAAACAAAACAGAACAAAAACAAAACCAACCACAAAAGTAACTAAATGGCGATAAATCCGTATCTATCATTACTTTGAATGGAAATGGACCAAGTGCTTTAATCCAAAGATATAGGGTGACAGAACTGATTAAAAAATAAGACCTGTCTATATCATGCCTACAAGATATTGATTTCAGACCCAAAAACGCCTGCAGATTGAAAGTGAGGGGCTGGAGAAAAATTTATAATGTAAGTGAATTTAAAAGAAAGCAAGAGTACCAATACTTATATCAGACAAAACAGACTTTAAAACAAAGTTTGTAACAGGAACCAAAAAGATTTTAATATCATAAAAAGGACAATCCAACAAGTAGATCTAATAATTATAATTATGCACCCAACATGGGAGCACCCAAGTACATAAAACATAAAGGAATTAATCCATAGTAATATAATAATAACAGGGGCCTTTAATACTTCACTTACATTGATGGACAGATCATCTAAACAGAAAATCAATAAAAAATAAGTGCCTTTGAAGGACCACATGGACTTAAAACATATATTCATAATATTCCACCCTAAAATAGCAAAATACACATTCTTTCAAATGCAGGAGTATATCACATATTTGGTCACAAAACCAGCTTCAAAAAATTAAAAAAAAATTGTAGTTATACCATGTGTCTTTTCTGAACACAGTGCTATGAAACTAGAAATAAGCCACAAGAAAAAAAAAATGCGCAAAGACCAAAAATACATGGAAGTTAAATAACATACTCTAAACAATGAATGAACTAGGAAATCAAATAGAAATCAAAAAGTAAATGGAAAGAAAGGAAAATAAACACAATGGGCTAAATTCTTTGGGATGTGGCAAAAACAGTTCTGAGTGAAGTTTATAGTAGTACAGGCCTACCTCAAGAAGCAAGAAAAGTCTCAAATAATCAACAACCTTACACTTAAAGGTGCTAGAAAAAGAACAACAAACAAAATTCAAACAGAAGAAGTTAAGAAATAATAAAGATTAGAACAGAAATAAATTAAATACATACTACAAAAGCAATCATACACATCAATGAAACCAGGAGCTTGTTCTTTGAAAAGATTAGCCAAATTGATAAACCTCTAGCCAGACGCATTAAAAAAAGGGGGACATGTACCATATACAATGGAATATTATGCCTCCATTAGAAAGGACGAATATCCAACTTTTGTATCAACATGGATGGGACTGGAAGAGATTGTGCGGAGTGAAATAAGTCAAGCAGAGAGAACCAATTACCTTATGGTCTCACTTATGTACTGAGCATAAAGAAAAACATGGAGGGCATTGTGAGAGGGGAGGGAGGGGTGAATGGGGGGAAACCAGAGGGGGAGATGAACCATGAGAGACTGTGGACTGTGAGCAACAAACTGGGGGTTTTGGAGGGGAGGGGATTGGGGGTTGGGAGAGTCTGGTGGTGGGTATTGAGGAGGGCACATATTGCATGGAACACTGGGTGTGGTGCATGAACAATAAATCTTGTAACACTGAAAAAATAAAATAAACATATTTGAGGGAAAAAAATAAAGCCAATGCTTCTTAAAAAAGGGGGGGGGGACAGATGAAAACACACAAAATAACACACAAATGAGAAAAAAAAGTAACAACTAACAGCACAGAATTACATTATAAAAGAACATAAGGAAAATATACCAAAAAATAGACAACCTAGAAGAAATGGATGATTTCCTAGAAACATATAACTTACCAATACTTAAGCTGGAAGAAACAGAAAATTTGAACAGACAAATTAGCAGCAAAGAGATTGAACCAGTAATCTAAATACTTCCAACAAACGAAAGTCCAGGACTGGATGGCTTTATAGGAGCGTTCTATCTAATATTTCAAGAAGAGTTAATACTTTTATTGTCAAACTATTACATAAAATGTAAGAGGAAGGAAAACTTCTAAATTCATTCACAAGGCAGCATTATGCTGATATGAAAACCAGATAAACACACCACAAAAAGAGAGAATTACAGGTCAAAATTTCTGAAGAATCTAGATGTAAAAATCCTCAACAAAATACTAGCAAGCTATACCCAACAATACATTAAAAAAAATTCACCATAATCAAGTGGGATTTATTCCTCAGTTGTAGGGTAGCTCAATATTTGCAAATCAATCAATGTGATGCATCACATCAATAGGGAAAAGGATACAAAACATATCATTACAATAGGCACAGAAAAGGTGTTTGGCAAAGCACAACATCCATCATGCTGAAAGCCCTCAACATAGTTTCAGAGGAAACATAACTCAACTTAATAATGGCTATATATGAAAAACTCATATCAAACATCATCCTCTAGGGGAAAAACTGAGAACTTTCCTCCTATGGTCAGAAATAAGACAAGGATGTCCACTCTCACACTTTCATTCACCATAGTACTAGAAGTCCTAACCACAATAATTAGAAACAAAAATAAATAAAAGATGTCTGAAGTGGGAAAGAAGTAAAACTCACTATTTGCAGATGACATCTTACTATATAGAAAACCTTGAAGAGTCCACCAAAAAACTGCTTGAACTGATAAATGAATACAGTAAAGTCACAGGACACAAAACCAATGGGCATAAATCTGTTACATTTTTCCCCCAAATACTTTTATTTTATTTTTTCAGTGTTAAAAGATTAATTGTTCATGAGCCATACACAGTGCTCCATGCCATACGTGCCCTCCTCAATACACACCACCAGGCTTGCCCAATGCCCCACCCCTCCCCTCCCAAACCCTCAGTTTGTTGTTCAGAGTCCATGGTCTCTCACAGTTCATCTCCCCCTCTGATTCCCCCCCATTCACCCTTCCCTTCCTTCTCACAATGACTTCCATGTTTTTCCTTATGCTCCACACATAAGTAAGACCAGAAGATAATTGACTTTCTCTGCTTCACTTATTTCACTCCACATAATCTCTTCCAGTCCCATCCATGCTGACACAAAAGTTGGATATTTGTCCTCTCTAATGGAGGCATAATATCCCATCGTACATATGGACCATATTTTCTTTATCCATTCATCTGCTGAAGGGCATCTTGGTTCCTTCCACAGCTTGGTGATTGTGGTCATTGCTTCTATGAACATTGGGGTACATGTGGCCCTTCTTTGTACTGCATCTGCTTCTTTGGGGTAAATACCCAGTAGTGCAATTGCAGGGTCATAGGGGAGCTCTATTTCTAATTTCTTGAGGAATCTCCACACTGTTTTCCAAAGTGGCTGCACCAGCTTGCAATCCCACCAAGAGGGTAAGAGGGTTCCCCTTTCTCCACATCCTCTCCAACATTTGTTGTTTACTGTCTTGTTGATTTTGGCCATTCTAACTGGTGTAAGGTGGTATCTCAATGTGGTTGCATTTTTTTTAAAAGATTTTATTTATTTATTTGACAGAGAGAGGTCATAAGTAGGCAGAGAGGTGGACAGAGAGAGAAGAGGAAGCGAGCTCCCTGCTGAGCAGAGAGCCCAATGTAGGGCTCGATCCTAGGACCCTGAGTGAGATAATGAGCTGTATCAAAAGCAGAGGCTTAACCCACTGAACCAACCAGGTGCCCCAATCTGTTGCATTTCTATACACTATTAACGAGGCAGAAGAAATAGAAATTAAGAAAAAAATCCCATTTACAATCACACAAAAATAATAACATGCCCAGGAATAAACATAACCAAAGTACTGAAAGACCTATAATCTGAAAAATGAAAGAAATTGAAGATGACACAAAGAAATGGAAGGACATTCCATGCCCTTGGATTGAAAGAAAAATATTGTTAAAATGTCTATACTACCAAAAGCAATCTACAGATTTAATGCAATCCCTATCACAATATCAATAGCAGGAGGGGGGCAAGATGGCAGAGAAGTAGAAGATCCTGTTGCATGGCGGCTAGGTGGCTCAGTTGTTGGACATCTGTCTTCAGCTCAGGTCATGATCCCAGGGTTCTGGGATCGAGCCCTGCATCGGGCTCCTGGCTCGGCAGGAAGCCTGCTTCTCCCGCTACCATTCCCTCTGCTTGTGTTTCTTCTCTTGCTGTGTTTCTCTGTCAAATAAATAAAATCTTAAAAAAAAAAAAAAGAAGATCCTGTTGCAACCTGTCCCCAAAAGTGAGCTGGATATCTACCAGAACACGGTGAACACCCATAAAATCAGTCTGAGGAATAAGATTTTCACTTCTGGATCTCTACAGAAGCAGAAGAGGTAAAGCAAAGTGGGAACACTTGAACTGATATAGGAGGATAAACAAAAGGGGGAGGGAGCCACCAGAAGCAGTGCAAGGAAAGCATTACCCCAAAGGAATGGTTGGGGTTCTGAGGAGCAACTAGTGGAAGGAGTTGGTCACGGGTATGGGCCTGGGACCATGCTCCAAGGAAGGACACCACTCACCTCAAAGAGAGACAAGTGTGTGTGGGGGTCCAATCTGTGGCTCCATAACCTGCAGCTTTCTGCTCCTTACACCATTTTGTGGGGAAGGCACGCATGCTCCTGAAAGCGCCTTAGAGAATCTGGTGTGGTCCAGGAGCTGGAAGTTTTTCTCTGTGTATAGTGCTCCCTGGACTGTGCAACCCTAACTGCAAGACATTCACAGCCTGTGGTGCCAGGGTCTGGCCGCTTCCAGCTGGCCCAGAGAGAACACGGGCAGCGGCCGGCCTAATATGGGGCTGGAATCTGACCACACCCTGCCAGAGTCTGGAACCTGGAGAGCAGGGGAGCATTCACGGAATCACGGAACTACTGAGTGCATGACACCTGTGACAGGCTGCTTTGTAAGCAGAAATTTGTGGTGGGGAATTGTGTATTCTGGACAACCCAGAGATGAGCAGACTGAGGCTTCTCTGTGATGCGGAGATTTGGATGCATACAGACAGATTCCTTGCATGGACTCTCCGTAAAGGTGAAAAAGCTATAAAAGGCCAAAAGCCTTCAGAGAGCAAAAGACTGAGAAACCAGTTTCCACAGATCACAGCCCCTTGACTGGGGGGCAGGGTGACTCAACCCAAGTAAGACTGACTGGAAAACAATGCGGCAGGCCCCTCCCTCAGAAGACAAGTCAAAAAAACAAAAGGACTATAACCACAGGGTCCCCATAAAATTTTAAATCCCCAACATCAGGGGAAGACAATATATTAAGCACCTGATAACACCCTCAAACCTGTATATTTCATAGATACAAGTTTTCTTTCTATCTTATTCTTTTTCTATCTTTTTTATTCACTCGTTTTCACATTTCTTGGTCTTTTTTGTTTTTGCTTTTGTTTTTTAAAGTACTTAATATTACAACTAGAGGCTTAATACAATGATAAACCCAGGAAGACCTGAAATAACCTTCTTTGCCCATGAGACGTTATAACCACCCTCCCAACTTATCCTTCCGTCAGTGTTTCTACATATTTGCTTTTGTTCTGGTATTATATAAATCTCATTCCTGGGGTTCATTCTAAGTTCTTTTATTTCTTGTTATTTACTTTTGTCAGTCTATATGTTTGTGTGTGTTAATCTACATACCTTATAAATCTTATTTTGGGGGCCCATTCTTGCTGGGATTTCTGCTTTTTCTCTTTCTCTCTATCTTTTTCTTAATCACATTCTTTCTTTTTGGTGGTGAATCCCAATTGCTCTGAAACCTTCCAGAGTGCATCCTGCCTGGGTGGTGAGCGAAATATCCAGCAATACAACCTCTCATCCACCTCTCATCAAAATGACTAAGAGGAGGAACACCCAAAAGAGGAAAAACCAGAGACTGTGCCCTCTCCTTCAGAACTATTAGACATGGACATAAACAGTATGTCAGAAAGGGAATTCGAGTTGACAATTATGCAGGCAATGGCTAAGATGGAGAAAAACGTTAATGACAACATAGAATCTCTAAATGCAGAAATGAGAACAGTATAGCTGATGTAAGAAATGCTATCAGTGTGATCTAATCCAATCTAAATAGTCTAACAGCTAGAGTAATGGAGACAGAGGATAGAATTAGTGATATAGAGGATAAAATTGTAGGGAAGAAAGGTCAGGAGGAGAGCTGGAGCAAATTGTTCAAGAATCATGAGAAGAGACTTAGGGAAATAAATGATGCCATGAAACGTCCCAAAGTCAGAATTATTGGAATCCCAGAGGGGATAGAGAAAGACAGAAGACTAGAATATATAGCTGACCAAATTCTGAATGAAAATATCCCCAATCTGGGGAATGGAACAAGTGTTCATGTCCTAGAGGCAGAAAAGATACCTGCCAAGATCAATGAGTCTAGAAAATCAGCAAGACACATCATAGTGAAATTTGCAAATTATAATTTTAGACAAGAGATCCTGAGGGCAGCTAGGGGGAAGAGATTCCTTACATACAGAGGAAGACCTATTAAAATAACTTCAGACTTGCCCACAGAAACCTGGAAGGCCAGAAAGGGCTGGCATGATGCATTAAGGGCACTAAATGAGAAGAGCATGCAGCCAAGAATACTGTATCCAGCAAGGCTGACATTCAAAATGGAGGAAGAAATAGAGAGCTTCCAAGACCAGCAAGGATTAAAAGAGTATGTGACCACTAAGCCGGCACTCCAGGAAATATTAAAGGGGGTTCTATAAAAGGAGGAAGGTCTCATGAGTGGCTTAAAACAGAAATTTACAATCTATAGAAACAAGGACTACACAGGCAACGTGATGTCAATAAACACTTATCTTTCAATAATCACTCTCAACATTACAGCCTAAATGCGCCCATAAAAAGGCAAAGGGTTGCAGAATGGATAAAATGGCAGGGCCCATCCATATGCTGTCTACAAGAGACACATTTGGAACCAAAAGATACATCCAGACTGAAAGTGAAAGGATGGAGAACCATCTTTCATGCCAATGGGCCTCAAAAGAAAACTGGGGTAGTGATTCTCCCATCAGATAAATTAGATTTTAAGCTAAAGACTGTAGTCAGAGATACAGAAGGACACTACATCATTCTTAAAAGGTCTATCCTCCAAGAAGAACTAAAAGTTGTAAACATTTATGCCCTCAATATAGGAGCAGCCAACTACATAAGCCAACTGTTAATCAAAATAAAAAGTCATATTGATACTAATACACTAATAATAGGAGATCTTAACACGCCACTGTCAGTAACAGACAGATCATCTAAACAGAAAATTAATAAGAGCTTCCAATGATACATTGGACCAGATGGACCTCATAGATATATACAGAACATTTCACCTTAAAACAACAGAATTCTCATTCTTCTCGAGTGCACATCGAACTTTCTCCAGAATAGACCACATACTGGGTCACAAATCAGGACTCAACCAAAAGCAAAAGATTGAGTTGATTCCCTGCATTTTCTCAGACCACAATGCTTTGAAACTGGAAGTCAACCACAAGAAAAAGTTTGGAAGGAAGTAAAACACTTGGAGGCTAAAGACCAACATGCTCAAGAATGCTGGGATGAACCAGGAAATCAACGAGGAACATAAACAATTCATGGAGACCAATGAGAATGAAGACACATGATGCAAAACCTAAGGGACAACTGCAAAGGCAGTCCTAAGGGGGAAATACATAGCCATCCAAGCCTCACTCAAAAAAATGGAAAAATCTCAAATACAGCAGCTCTCTTTATACCTTAAAGAACTGGAAAATCAACAACAAATTAAGCTAACCCCACGCACAAGAAGGGAAATCACCAAGATCAGAGCAGAGATCAACGAATTAGAAACTAGAGAAACAGTAGAATGCGTCAATGAATCCAGAAGTTGGTTTTTATTGAAAGAATCAATAAGTTCAATAAGTCACTGGTCAAACTCATCCAAAAGAATGAGAGAGGACCCTTATTAACAAAATTATGAATGAAAGGGCAGAGATAACGACTAATCCAAAGGAAATAGAAACAATCATCAAAAATTATTATCAACAGCTATATGACAATAAGTTAAACAACCTAGAACAAATGGATGCATTCCTGGAAACCCATAATCTTCCAAGACTGAAAGAGGAAAAAATTGACAACCTGAATAGACTAATATCTAGTAATGACATTGAAGCAATGATCAAAAAACTTCCAAAAAACAAGAGTCCAGGAAAGGGTGGATTCAAAAAATAGAAACAGAAGGAAAACTTCCAGACTTTTTCTATGAAGCCAGCATTACCCTGATCCCGAAAACAGGCAAAGACCCCATCAAAAAGGAGAATTTCAGACCAATATCCCTCATGAGTATGGATGCCAAGATTCTCAAAAAGATCCTAGCTAATAGGATCTAACAGCACATTAAAAAGATTATTCATCATGACCAAGTGGGATTTATCCCAGGGATGCAAGGGTGGTTCAACATTCACAAATCAGTCAATGTGATAGAACAAATCAATAAGAGAAGAGAGAAGCACCACATGGTCCTCTCAATTGATGCAGAAAAAGCGTTTGACAAAATTCAGCATCTGTTCCTGATTAAAACTCTTCAAAGTATAGGGATAGAAGGAACATTCCTCAACATCATAAAGTCTAGCTATGAAAAGTTCACAGCAATTATCATTCTCAACAGGAAAAAGCTGACAGCTGTCCCTTTGAGAACAGGAACACCACAAGGATACCCACTCTCAACACTCTTGTTCAACATAGTGCTAGCAGTACTAGCAACAGCAATCAGACAACAAAAAGAAAGAAAAGGTATTCAAATTGGCACTGAAGAAGTCAAATGCTCCCTCTTGGCAGACGACATGATACTTTAGGTGAAGAACCCAAAAGACTCCACCCCCAAAGTACTAGAACTCATAGAGCAATTCAGTAATGTGGCAGGATACAAAATCAATGCCCAGAAATCAGTTACTTTCCTATACACTAACAATGAAAATATGGGAAGTGAAATTAGAGAATTGATTCCATTTACTGTAGCACCGAGAATCATAAGATACCTGGGAATAAGCTTAACCAAAGAGGTAAAGGATCTGTACTCAAGGAACTACAGAATACTCATGAAAAAAAGGTGGAAAAGCATTCCGTGTTCAAGGATTGGAAGAATAAACATTGTTAAAATGTCTCTAATGCCCAGAACAATCTATATTTTCAATGTCATCTGGAACAAAATTCCACCGGTTTTCTTCAAAGGGCTGGAATGAACCATCCTAAAATATGTATGGAACCATAAAAGACCCCAAACTGCTAAGGAAATGTTGAAAAAGAAAAACAAAGCTGGGAGCATCACATTGCCTGATTTCAAGCTTTCCTACAAAGCCGTGATCACCAAGACAGCATGGTCCTGGCACAAAAACAGACACATAGCCCAGTGGAACAGAATAGAGAGCCCAGATATGGACTCATAACTTTATGGTCAAATAATCTTTGACAAAACAGGAAAAAATATCCAATGGAAACAATACATTCTCTTAGTGCTTGGAAAATTGGACATTTCTATGTAGAAATGAAACTTGACCATTCTCTTACACCATAGGCAAAGATAAACTCGAAATGGATAAAAGATTCAACATGAGGCAGGAATCTATCAAAACCCTAGAGAAGAACATAGGCAGTAACCTCTTGGACATCAACCACAGCAACTTCTTTCAGGACATGTCTCCAAAGGCAAAGGAAACAAAAGCGAAGATGAACTTTTGGGACTACATCAAGATAAAAAGCTTCTGCACAGCAAAGGAAACAGTCAACAAAATAAACAGGCAACCCACGGAATGGGAGAAGGTATAAGGAAATGACACTACAGACAAAAGTCTGACATCTAAGATCTACAAAGAAGTCCTCAAACTCAACACACACAAAACCAATAATCACATCAAAAAATGGTCAGAACACATGAACAGACACTTCTCCAAAGAACACATACAAATGGCTAACAGACCCATGAAAAAATGTTCATCATCTCTAGCCATCAGAGAGATTAAAATCAAAACCACACTGAGATACCACCTTACACCAGTTAGAATGGCCAAAATCAACAGGACAATAAACAAATGTTGGAGAGGGTGTGAAGAAAGGGGAACCCTCTTATGCTGTTGGTGGAAATGCAAGTTGATGCAGCCACTTTGGAAAACAGTGTGGAGATTCCTCAAGAAATTAAAAATAGAGCTACCCTATGACCCTGCCATCGCACTACTGGGTATTTACTCCAAAGAAGCAGATGCAGTACAAAGAAGGGCCACGTGTATCCCAATGTTCACAGAAGCAATGGCCACAATCACCAAACTGTGGAAAGAGCCTAGATGTCCTTCAACAGATGAATGGATAAAGAAGATATGGTACATATATACAATAGAATATTATGCCTCCATCAGAAAGGATGAATAGCCAACTTTTGTATCAACTAGGCCGGGACTGGAAGAGATTATGCAGAGTGAAATAAGTCAAGCAGAGAGAGTCAATTATCTTATGGTCTCACTTATGTGTAGAGCATAAGGAAAAGCATGGAGGGCATTGTGAGAAGGAAGGAAAGGGGTATGGGGGGAATCACAGGGGGAGATGAACCATGAGAGACTGTGGACTCTGAGCAACAAAGTGAGGGTTTTGGAGTGGTGGGGGTGAGGGGTTGGGTGAGCCTGTTGGTGGGTTGAGGAGGGCACATATTGCATGTAGCACTGGGTGTGGTGCTAGATAATATAATAATAAAATTTTAAAAATATTCTTGCCTAAGATGAACAAGATTAATTAATCTTGTAACACTTAAAAAATAAATGTGTTCGTGAAAAAAATAAATTAGGAAAAAGAATCATCATTGTAAAGTAAAAAAATGGCATTATAATAAAATATGCAAGTCTAAAAAAAAAAGATTATCAACAGCATTTTTCACAGTACTAGAACAAAAAAAAAAATCCTAAAATTTATATGGAAGCATAATAGACCTCAAATATCCAAAACAATTTTGAAAAGGAAAAGCAAACCTGAATGTATTCCAGACTTCAAATTATATTAAAATATGTAAGAATCAAAACAGTTTGGAAGTGGCACAAAAATAAATACAGAATTCAGTGGAATACAATAGAAAACCTGGAAATAACCCATAATTATATGGTCGATTTTCAAGAAAGCAAGAAAGAATATCCAATGAGAAAAAGGCAATCTCTTCATAAAATGAGGTGGGGAAAACTAGTAAGCCACATGCAAAAGAATTAAACTGGAGCACTTTCTTATATCATACACAAAAATAAATTCAAAATGGCTTTAAGATCTAAATGTGAGACCTTAAGCATAAAAATCTTAAGAGAGCCCAGGCATTAACTTCTCTGACTTTGGCCATGGTAACTTTTTTCTAGCTACGCCTCCTGAAGAAAGGAGAAGAAAAGCAAAATGATCTATTAAGACTACATCAAAATTAAAATTTTCTCCACAATGAGAAACAAAACTAAAAGGCAACCTAATGAATGGGAGAAATTATTTTCAAATGACATGGTCAGTTAATGGTTAGTATCCAAAATATATAAGGAAAATTTACAATTCAACACCAAAAAGCTAATATTCCAATTAAAAATGAGCAGAAAACATGAATAGACAATTTCCTAATGACATACAGATGGCCAACAGACACACAAAAAGATGCTTAACATCACTCATCATCAGGGAAATTCAAGTCAAGACTACAATGCAATATCACTTCACACCTGTCAGAATGTCTAAAATCAACAATACAAAAAACAAGAATTGATGAGGATGTGGAGATAAGGGACACCTTTGTAAAGCCTTGGTAGGAATTCAAACTGGTATATCCACTGTGGAAAACAGTATGGGAGTCACTCAGAACTACCCAATGACCCAGTAATCATACTACTGGGTATTTACCGCCAAATGCGAAAACACTAATTCAAAGGGATACATGCACTCCTATGTTTATTACAGCATTATTTACAATAGCCAAATTTTGGAAAATATGAATTATATATATTCCATATTATATTGGAATTCCATTGTATAATATATGTAATATTTTATGTTATATAATATATTATATTCCATTATATGTGTAATGGATATTATTCAACCATAAAGAAGAATGAAATCTTGCCATTTGCAGCAACATAGATGGAGCTAGAGAGTATAATGTTAAGTGAAATATGTCAGCCAAAGAAGGACAAATACTCAATGATTTCACTCATATGTGGAACTTTAAGAAACAAAACAAATCAACAAAGGAGAAAAAGAGAGAGACAAACCAAGAAGCAGACTCTTAGCTACAGAGAACAGGCTGATGGTTGCAAGGGGGAAGTGATGCGGATCATTGGTATTATGTATGTACCATACATATGTATGGAATGTATGTATGGAATTATTGAATCACTATATTGTAATATTGATACTAACAAAACATTATATGTGACTATACCAGCATTAAAATTAAATTAAATTAAATTTTAAAAAGAAATACCATATGACCAAGTAATTCCACTACTCGGTATTTAAGTAAATAAAATGTAATATGATATGTTTCCCTTATGTTTATTGCAGCATTATTGACAATAGCCAGGATATGGAGGCAACCTAAGTGCCCACTGATAGATGAATGGATAAATATGTGATATATGTATACAATGATCTGTAGCACTTAAAGAAAAAAATGTCTTTCTGGAGCACCTGGGTGGTTCAGTCAGTTAAGTGTCTGTCTTCAGCTGGGGTCATGATTTCAAGGTCCTGGGATTGAGTCCTGAACTGAGTTCACTGCTCAGCAGGTTGTCTGCTTCTCCCTCTCCCTTTGCTTCTCCTCTCCACTTGTGCACTCTCTCGTGCACTCTCTCTTTCTCTCTCACATAAACAAACAAACAATATAATCTTTAAAATATTCTTGCCTAATGTTTCAATGTCTCTCCTAACATTACCTGTATGCTATTGCCTGTCATCTACTATTCCCATTAAAACCCTTAACATGTTATCATATTTTATTTCTCTGTTAATTTCAAAATTTCTGTTGTATCCGAGAATGTTTCTGATGCTTGCTAAATCTCTTAAGACTACTTTCCCTTTTTCTTTTGGTATACCTTGAAATTTTTTTCTTTTTTCCCCCCAAATACTTTTATTTTTTCAGTGATACAGGATTAATTGTTCAGGCACCACACCCAGTGCTCCATGCAATATGTGCCCTCCTCAATACCCACCAACAGGCCCGCCCAACCCCCCATCCCCATCCCTCCAAAACCCTCAGTTTGTTGCTCAGAGTCCACAGTCTCTCATGGTTCATCTCCCTCTCTGATTTCCCCCAATTCACCCTTCCTTTCCTTCTCACAATGCCCTCCATGTTTTTCCTTATGCTCCACATGTAAGTGAAACCATATGATGATCGACTCTCTCCACTTGACTTATTTCACTCTGCATAGTCTCTTCCAGTCCCGTCCATGTTGATACAAAAGTTGGTTATTCATCCTTTCTGATGGAGGCATAATATTCCGTTATATATACGGACCATATCTTCTTTATCCATTCATCTGTTGAAGGGCATCTTGGCTCTTTCCAGAGTTTGGTGATTGTGGCCATTGCTTCTGTGAACATTGGGATACATGTGGCCCTTCTTTGTACTGTATCTGCTTCTTTGGGGTAAATACCCAGGAGTGCAATGGCAGAGTCATAAGGTAGCTCTATTTTTAATTTCTTGAGGAATCTCCACACTGTTTTCTAAAGTGGTGGCACCAACTTGCATTCCCATCAGCAGTGGAAGAGGGTTTCCCTTTCTCCACATCCTCTCCATCTCCAAATACATCCTCTCCATGTATTTGTTGTATACTGTCCTGTTGATTTTGGCTATTCTAACTGGGGTAAGGTGGTATCTCAGTGTGGTTTTGAATTGAATCTCCTTGATGGCTAATGATGATGAACATTTTTTTTCATGTATCTGTTAGCCATTAGTGTATCTCCTTTGGAGAAGGGTCTGTTCATGTCTTCTGCCCATTTTTTTGATGTGATTATCGGTTTTGTGAGTGTTGAGTTTGAGGACTTCTTTATAGATCTTAGATATCAGACCTTTGTCTGTAGTCATTTCCTTGTATCTTCTCCCATTCTGTGGTTTGCCTGTTTATTTTGTTGACTGTTTCCTTTGCTGTGCAGAAGCTTTTTATCCTGATGCAGTCCCAAAAGTTCATTTTCTCTTTTGTTTCCTTTGCCTTTGCAGATATGTCCTGAAAGAAGTTGCTGTGCTGATGTCCAAGAGGTTGCTGCCTATGTTCTTGTCTAGGATTTTGATAGATCCTTTCCTCACGTTGAGGTCTTTCATCCATTTCAAGTTAATATTTGTGTATGGTATAAAAGAATGGTCAAGTTTCCTTCTTCTACATATAGTTGTCTAATTTTCCCAGCACCATTTATTGAAGAGACTATCTTTTCCACTGGATATTTTTTCCTGCCTGTCAAAGATTGACCACAGAGTTGCTGGTCCATATCTTAGCTCTTTATTCAGTTCCACTGGTCTATGTGTCTGTTTTTGTATCCAGAAGTGATTTGTTGGGTAATAGGAATTGAGATAAATAGGTATTTTGTGTTAGGATTTATGTTATTCTAGTTAGAACATAAAATTGCCTTTCAGTTTTTTTTTTAAGATTTTATTTATTTATTTGACACACAGAGAGAAATCACAAGTAGGCAGAGAGTCAGGCAGGGAGAGAAGGAGAAGCAAGCTCCCTGCTGATCAGAGAACCCAATGCAGGGCTCGATCCCAGGACCCTGAGATCATGACCTGAGCTGAAGGCAGAGGCTTTAACCCACTGAGCCACCGAGGCACCCCTGCTTGCCAGTTTTTAATGTTTGCTATAGCTTTTTTGTTTTGTTTTGCTTTTTATTTTTTTTTATTTTTTCCCCAAATATGTTTATTTTATTTTTTCATGCACCACACCCAGCGCTCCATGCAATATGTGCCCTCCTCAAAACCCACCACCAGGCTCAACCAACTCCCCACTCCACCCCTCCTAAACCCTCAGTTTGTTGCTCAGAGTCCACAGTCTCTCATGGTTCATCTCCCCCTTTGATTTCCCCCCATTCACCTTTCCCTTCCTTCTTACAATGCCCTCCATGTTTTTCTTTATGCTCAGCATGTAAATGAAACCATAAGGTAATTGGCTCTCTCTGCTTGACTTATTTCACTCCACATAATCTTTTCCAGTCCCGGCCTAGTTGATACAAAAGTTGGCTATTTATCCTTTCTGATGGAGGCATAATATTCCATTGTATATATGTACCATATCTTCTTTATCCATTCATCTGTTGAAGGGCATCTTGGTTCTTTCCACAGTTTGGGTATTGTGGCCATTGCTGCTATGAACATTGGGGTATATATGGCCCTTCTTTTCACTACATCTGAATCTTTGGGGTAAATACCCAATAGTGTAATGGCAGGGTCGTAGGGTAGCTCTATTTTTAACTTCTTGAGGAATCTCCACACTGTTTTCCAAAGTGGCTGCACCAACTTGCAATCCCACCAAGAGGTAAGAGGGTTCCCCTTTCTCCACACCCTCTCCAACACTTGTTGTTTACTGTGCTGTTGATTTAGGCCATTCTAACTTGTGTAATGTGGTATCTCAGTGTGGTTTTGATTGGAATCTCCCTGATGGCTAAAGATGATGTACATTTTTTCATGTGTCTGTTAGCCATTTTTGTGTCTTCTTTGTAGAAGTGTCTGTTCATGTCTTCTGCCCATTTTTTGATGTGATTATCTGTTTTGTGAGTGTTGAGTTGAGGAGTTCTTTATAGATCTTAGATATCAGACCTTTGTCTGTGGTGTTAATTGCGAATATCTTCTCCCATTCCGTGGGTTGCCTGTTTATTTTGTTGACTGTTTCCTTTGCTGTGCAGAGGCTTTTTATCTTATGAAGTCCCCAAAGTTTGATTTCTTCATTGTCAGTTTGAATACCTTTTATTTCTTTTTGTTTTCTGATTGCTGTTGCTGGGGCTTTTAGTACTATGTTGAATAAGAATGGCAAATGTGGGCATCTTTGCTGTGTTCTTGATCTCAAATGGAAGGCTGTCATCTTTTCCCCATTGAGAATGATATTTGCTTTGGGTTTTTCATAGATAGATTTATGTAGTTGAGGAATGTTCTTTCTATCCCTATACTTTGAAGAGTTTTAATCAGGAATGGATGCTGTATTTGGTCAAATACTTTTTCTACATCAATTGAGAGGACCATGTGGTTCTCTTCCATTCTTTCATTGATTTGTTCTGTCACACTGATTGATTTGTGAATGTTGAACCACCCTTGCATCCCAGGGATGAATACCACCTGGTCATGGTGATTAAACTTTTTAATGTACGTTTGGATCCTATTAGCTAGCATCTTGTTGAGAATCTTGGCATCCATATTCATCAGGGATATTGGTCTGAAATTCTTCTTTTTGGTGGGATCTTTGCCTGGTTTGGGGTTCAGGTTAATGCTGGCTTCATAGAAAGGGTCTGGAAGTTTTCCTTCTGTTTCTAGTTTTTGAAACAGCTTCAAGAGAATAGGTATTATTTCTTCTTTGAATGTTTGGTAGAATTCTCCAGGGAATCCTTCAGGTCTTGGACTCTGGCTTTTTGGGAGGCTTTTAATCATTACCTCAATATCATTACTAGATATTGGTCTATTCAAGTTGTCAATTTCTTCCTGTTTCAGTCTTGGAAGTTTATAATTTTCCAAGAATTCATCCATTTCTTCTAGGTTGCTTAACTTATTGGCATAATAGCTATTGATAATAATTTCTGATGGTTGTTTCTGTTTTCTTGGTGCTAGTCGTGATTGCTTTCTTGACATTCACAATTTATAATTTGGGTTCTGTCTCTTTTCTTTTGGATTAGTTTGGCCAATGATTTATCAATCTTATTGATTCTTTCAAAAAACCAACTTCTGGATTCGTTGATGTGTTCTACTGTTTCTCTAGTTTCTAACTCATTAATCTCTGCTTTAATCTTGATTATTTCCCTTCTTGTGCATAGGGTTGGCTTTATTTGTTGCTGATTATCCTGTTTTTAAGGTATAAAAAGAGCTCGTGTATTCAGGATTTTTCAATTTTTTGGAGTGATGCTTGGATGGCTGTGTATTTTCCCTTTAGGACCCCTTTTGCCATGTCCCATCCGTTTTGGACCAATTTGTCTTCATTCTCATTGGTTTTCATGAATTAAGTTCTTCCTTTATTTCTTGGTCGATCCAAACATTGATCAGGTTAATCTTTAGCCTCCAAGTGTTTGAATTCCTTCTAAACTTTTTCTTGTGGTTCAGTTCCAGTTTCAAAGCATTGTGGTCTGAGAATATGCAGGGAATCATCTCAATCTTTTGGTATCAGTTGAGTCTTGATTTGTGTTCCAGTATGTGGTCTATTCTGGAGAAAGTTCCATGTGTGCTCGAGAAGAATGCATATGCTGTTGTTTCAGGGTGGAATGTTCTGTATATATCTGTGATTTCATTTGGTTCAATGAATCATTCATTCAAAGCACTTGTTCTTTATTGATTTTCTGTTTGGATGATCTGTCTGTTACTAAGACTGGCATCTTAAATCTCCTACAATTAATGTATTCATATCAATATGACTATTTTTATTAACAGTTGGCTTATGTAGTTGGTGGCTCCTATATTGGGGACATAAATTTTTACAATACTTAGATAATCTTGGAGGATAGGTGCTTTACAAATGACATGGTGTCCTTCTGTATCTCTGACTACAGGCTTTAGCTTAAAATGTAATTTATCTGATAGGAGAATTTCTACCCCAGCTTTCTTTTGAGGTCTTTTGTCATGAAAGATGGTTCTCCATCCCTTCACTTTCTGACTGGCTGTATCTTTATGTTTCAAATGTGTCTTTTATAGACAGCATATGGACATATCCTGTCTTTTATTTGGTTTGTGAACCTGTGCCATTTTATGGGAGCATTTAGGCTGTTCACATTGAGAGTGATTATTGAAAGGTAAGTTTCTATTGACACTATGTTGCCTGTAAATTCCTTGTTTCTATAGATTGTAAATTCCTGTTCTATGTCACATATGGATCATTTCTTCTTTTATAGAACCCCCTTTAATATTTCATGTAGTGCCAGCATGGTGGTCACATACTCTTTTTTTAATTTAATTTTTTTATTAACATATAATGTATTATTTGCCCCAGGGTACATGTCTGTGAATCGTCAGGATTACACATTTCACAGCATTTACCATAGCACATACCCTCCCCAATGTCCATAACTCAGACACCCTATCCCTACCCCCCTGGCCTCCCAGCCACCCTTAGTTCATTTCGTGAGTCTAAGAATCTCTTATGGTTTGTCTCCCTCCCCATTACTTTCTATTCCATTTCTCTCCTCCAGCCCCCAACAAACCACCACCTTGCCTCTCAAATTCTTCATATCAGAGAGATCATGTGATACTTGTCTTTCTCTAACTTATTTTGCTTAGCATAATACCCTCCAGTTCCATCCACATCGTTGCAAATGGCCAGATTTCATTTCTCTTGATGGCTGCATAGTATTCCATTGTATATATATACCACATCTTCTTTATCAATTCATCTGTTGATGGACATATAAGTTCTTTCCATAGTTTGGCTATTGTGGACATTGCTGCTATAAACATTTGGGTGCACGTGCCCCTTCAGATCACGACGTTTGTATCTTTAGGGTAAATACCCAGTAGTGCGATTGCTGGGTTGTAGGGTAGCTCTATTTTCAACTTTTTGAGGAACCTCCATACTGTTTTCCAGAGTGGCTGTACCAGCTTGCATTCCCACCAACAGTGTAGGAGGATTCCCCTTTCTCCGTATC
>CM053611.1:109368466-109386990 GCA_028646535.1 Procyon lotor
ACTGAGCCACCCAGGCGCCCCGGGTCTTGCTTTTTTTATCCATTCTGATACTCTGTGTCTTTTGCTTGGGGCCTTTAGCCCATTTACATTCAGGGTAACTATTGACAGATATGAATTTAGTGCCATTTTATTGCCTGTTAGGTGACTGTTAACTGTATATTGTCTCTGTTCCTTTCTGGTCTATGTTCCTTTTATGCTTTCTCTTTGCTTAGAGAGCTATTATAAGCTTAGAGAGCTTAGATAGCAAATATTGCTATCAATATTTCCTGTAGGACTGTTTTGGTGTTTGCAAATTCTTTCAGTTTTTGTTTGTCCTGGAAGCTTTTTAACTCTCCCTCTATTTTCAGTGACAGCCAAGCTGGATATATTCTTGGCTGTAAATTTTTCTCCTATAGTACTCTGAATATATCATGCCAGTGTTTTCTGGCCTACCAGGTCTCTGCTGTCAATCTAACATTTTTGCCATTGTATGTTATTGACTTCTTGTCCCAACGTGCTTTCAGGATTTTCTCTTTGTCCTTGTGACTTGTAATTTTTACTATTAGATGACGGGGTGTAGACCATTTTTATTGATTTTGGGGGGTTCTCTGTGCCTCCTGGTTTTGGTATGTTCCCTTTGCCAGATTAGGGAAATTTTCTACAAAAATTTTCTCCAATATAACTTCCACCCTTGTCTCTCTTTCTTCTTCTTCTGGGATCCCAATTATTCTCATATAGTTGCATTTTATGGTATTGCTTATCTCTTGAATTCTCCCCTTGTGGTCCAGTAGTTTTTTTGTCTCTCTTTTTCTCAGCTTCTTTATTCTCCGTCATTTGGTCTTCTATATCGCTAATTCTGTCTTCAGCCTCATTTATTCTAGCAATGAGAGCCTCCATTTTTAATTGTTTCTCGTTAATAATTTTTTAAATTTCAAATTGGTTAGATTTTATTTCTTTTATTTCTCCAGAGAGGGCTTTTATTTCTCACGAAAGTGATTTTCTAATATCTTCTATGCTTTTTTCAAGCCCTGCTAGCATCTTGATAACTGTCATTTTGAACTCTATTTCCAACATATTACTAATGTCCACATTGACTAAGTCTCCAGCCCTCAGTACTGTCTCTTCTTTTTTTGGTGGTGAGTTTTTCTGCCTCGTCATTTTATGAAGATAAAAGTAGATGAGTGAGAGAAAAAGATTCTCTGGAGTTCCGCAGTTTTCAGTGATTGATCATCAAGGTCTTGGCTGGATATTCTCGCTGATCTTCTGGGGGAGGGGCCCATTGCCGTGATTCTCAAATGTCTTTGCCCAAGGTGGAATTGCACTGCCCTTGCCAAAGGATGGGCCAACACTTTGCTCAGGTTCACTCTCAGGAGTCTTTGTTCCCTGAGAGCTTTCCGTGCCACCCTGGAGGCCAGGAATGAATATGGCCGCCTTCCAGTCTTTGGCCCAGTGGAACCAAGTGTTGGGCGCCCTGGTTTTTAGCATGCCCTCAGAGGAAAGCGGTCAATCACTCCCGTCTCTCTTTTGTGGCCCGTGCTCTGTGGTCAACTATGCTCTGGTGGAGCACCTCTATCTGTGACGTGCACGGCCACGTTTGGAGTCTCCAAACCCAGCAGATTCCTGCTGCATGCTTCCATATGGCTCCTCCCAGAGGAAGAAGGAGGGGGTGTCTCTGGAGCTACCTATCGTGGGATCTCTGCTTGAAGTGCAGCAGCCCGTCCATGTCTCAGGTCATATAATCCAAGGTGAACCTAATCTGATAAGGTACCGTGTGGCTCCTTCTCTGCCGCCAGCTTCTCTGCCCCAATACCTGGGAGTTCTGCTGCACTTGGTCACCCCTGGTCCGTCTGTGACCCCATGGGTCCTGAAACCACACTGTTCCCACGAGGGCTAACTCCCCCTGCTTGACCTCTGGAGCGATGTCCCTCAGCAGAGCAGACTAAGAGTTCCGATTTTGTGCTCTGTGGCTCTGGGACTGCTGGGATCTGGCCCCTCCCCCTGGGGGTCTCTCTTTCCGTCGATTTGGATTCACTTTTCCACGTGTCCTACCTTTCAGAAAGTGGTCAATTTTCTACTCCTAGAATTGCTGTTTTTCTCCTCTTCTCTCTCCTGTTGAGTTTGCTGGGTTTTAGAATGGTTTGATGCCTTTCTAGCTGAACTTCTGGGATCCAATGTTTTCTCAGCCCCCTCACCTCCGCCATCTTGCCTTTCTTCTCCAGTCACATACTCTTTTAATCCTTGCTGGTCTTGGAAGCTCTTTATCTCTCCATCCATTTTGAATGTCAGAATTGCTGGATAAAGTATTCTTGTCTGCATGTTCTTCTCATTTATCCCCTGAATATTTCTTTCCAACCCTTTCTGGCTTTCTAGGTTTCTGTGTACAGGTCTGATGCTATTCTGATGGCCCTTCCTCTGTATGTAAGGAATATTTCCCCCTAGCTGCCCCCAACACCTCTTGTCTAGTATTATTATTCGTGAATCTCACAGTCACATGTCTGGATGTCTTTCTAGACTCTTTGATCTTGGAGTGTGTCCTTTCTGCCTCTAAGACACAAACACTTTTTCCATTTCTCATATTGAGGAAATTTTCTTCCAGAATTTGTTCAGCTATATCTTCTAGTCTTCTGTTTTTCTCCACCCCCTCAGGGATTCCAATAATTCTGATGTTGGAACATTTCATTGTGATTTATTTCTGTAAGTCTGTTTTCATGGCTTCTAAGCAGTTTGTTCCAGCCCCCCTCCTCCTCCTCCTCTTCCTCACCTTTCTTCTCTATCACTTTGTCTTCTAGATCACTTTTTTCTGTCCTCTGTCTCCATTACCCTAGTTTTTAGACTATTTAGATTAGATTGGATCTCGTTGATAGCATTTTTAACAGTAGCCGTATTGGCTATCAGTTTTGCCCTTAGAGGTTCTATGTTGTCACTAATGTTTTTCTCCAACTTAGCATTGCCTGGATAATTGTTACCTTCAATTCTCCTTCTGACATACTGTTTATGTCCATATCCAATAGTTCCGATTGTTATGGCACAGTCTCTGGGTTTTTCCTTTGTTGGGTGTTCCTACTCCTAGTCATTCTGATGAGAAGTGTTTGAGGGTATTTTTAGCTGAATATATCAACCATAATCCAGGCAATGTTCAACCTGGAAAGTTTTGGAGCAATCAGAATTTGCCACAGAGAGAGAGAGAGAGAGAGAGAGAGAGAGAGAGAGAGAGAGAGAAAGAAAGAGGGGAAAAAAAAGAGGAATCCCAGCCAAAATGAACTCCAAATACAATATTTATAAAGTTTCTAAATAAACACAGACAAACAAAAGACCGATAAAATTAAATGACAAGAAAAAGAAGAATCCAGCCTAAATGAAACCAAAGAATAATATTTATATAATACCAGAACAAAGCCAAATACATGGGAACATTGAGAAAAAATGATAGGAGTGTGGTTATAAATCCTTGATGTAGGGGCGCCTGGGTGGCTCAGTGGGTTAAAGCCTCTGCCTTTAGCTCAGGTCATTATATCAGGGTCCTGGGATTGAGCCCCACATTGGGTCCTGCTCAGTGGGGAGCCTGCTCCCCACCCCCTGCCCGCCTGTCTGTCTACTTGTGATCACTCTCTGTCAAATAAATAAATAAAATATTTAGAAAAAATAAAAATAAATAAATCTTCGATGTGGGTGAGGAAGATTATTTCGGTTCTTCCTGGATGTATGGTTGTATTAAGACTCTAGTTTTAATGTTAAGTAGTTAGAAAAATTAAAAGAACAAGAATTATGAGAATGCATTAAAAAAAGCTTCTATCTAGAAATATGCATGTTTTAGAACAATGCTGGGGTTTAATATATTGTTTTCCCCTGATGTAATGGTTTTACAGTTTTATGGGGACTCTGTGGTTATTGTCCTCTTGCTTTTGGGTTGTTTCCCGGGGGGTGGGGGGGCTTGCTGCATTGTTTTCCAGTCAATCTTGTTTGGGTTGAGTCACCTTGCTATCTCTGAAGGGTCTGGGCTCTGTGGAAACTGGTTTTTCAGGCTTTTGCTCTCTGGAGGTTTTTGTTCTTTGGTGGTTTTTTGTGGCTTTTCGGAGTGTCTAAGCAAAGAATTTGCTTGTACCCAGACCTCTGCCTTAGAAAGAAGCCTCAGTATGCTCCCCTCTGGGTATTACAGAATACACAGACTCCCTCTCTGCAAACTCTGCTTCACACAACAGCCTCCCACAGGTGGTGGACACCCTCAGCTGTGGTCCCAGTTGTCACTTGGGGCCCCTGCTGGTCTCTGTACCCTCATGCTACTAAAAGTGTAGTTGTTTCCATTTCTGTGACTGCTCTCCAGGCTCCAGGCCCACGCTGGATGCACTCAGTCCCTTTGGGTCATGCAGGTCATGGAGGGATTCCAAATGGGATTGTGTCAAGTCCTTTCAGGCACCAGCTGGGAGCGCTCAGTCCCTGCAGTGGGTCGAGGTCCTAAAGAGATCACCAGCTGGAAACCACAACAAGCTCTCTTAGGTACTTGTGGGAGTGCTCCCTGCCCGAGTGGTGGTGCAAGCAGTGGAAAGCTGCAGGTTCCTGGACCATGGACTGGATACTCCACCAGTCTCTCTCTGACATGGGTGGTCACCAAAGGTGGTGTCCTTCCTGGGAATGCTGGCTTAGGCCTGTGCCCATTACCACCAGATTCCACTAGTTGCCCCTTAAGATATTTTGTCCTTTTTCAGTGTTTTTACCCAGACTCCAAGTTAATGCTGGTCCCCAGTCACAGGGCACTTTTACATGGGGGTGTTACTTTCTTTGGGCTGCTTCTGGTGGTTCCCTCTCTCTTCTGTTTATCCTCCAATATCAGTCTGAGTACTCCCACACCACTTTACCTCTACTGCTGTCTTCTGCCCCAGTAGAGATCCAGAAGTGTATAATCTTATATCTCAGGTTGGTTTCATGTGTGTTTTGGTTGTTCTAGTAGATATTTAGCTCACTTTTGGAGATCAGTTGAAACAGGGTTCCTACTTCTCCATCTTGCCCCTCCTCAACAACAATAACTTTAAATTAAACAACACCCTCTTGAATAACCAATGCATCAAAGAATTAAATTAAAGTGGAAATAAAATTTTTTCTTTTTCTTTTTTATATTTATATATATATTTATAAATAAATATTATATATGTATATGTCTTTTTGAGACACATCACTTTATAAATTTAAGACACAGAACGTAAGGATTTGATTCATGTTTATTTTGAAATTGTCACATAGATTCAGCTAACATCCATCTTCTTAAATGTAAAAGAAATATTGAATAAAAAGAAATTTAATAAGGAAATATATGAAAGAAAGAAATAAAAAGAAAATTAAGAATAGAAATTTTCTCCTTGTGATAGGAATTCACAGGCTTTGTTCTCTTAGGAACTTCTTTATATATCATTTAGCAGTGTTAACTGTAGTCATAATTACCAAGACCAATGTCAAGTTTTATTCCTTCACTTTCTTCAAAAAGTTTTCATGGTTTCAGGTCTTACAATTAAGTGTTTAATACGTTTTTAGTTAGTTTTTGTTAGTAGTGTAAGATATTCTTCCAGTTTCAGTCTTTTTCATGTAAATATCCGATGTCCTAGCACTATTTACTATTATTATTGAAGAGACTATCTTTTCTCCATGTTTGCCTCCCTTGTCAAAATTAGTTGACCTTATATCCTTTAGTTTATTTTTAGGCTCTCCATTATGTTCCCCTGGTCTATTTGTCTTTTTTAATGCCAGTATAATACTATTTTGATGACTTAAGCTTTATCATATGAAATAAGAAAGTGTAATGCCTTGTTCTTCTTTCTCATGATTTCTTTCAGGATTCAGGGTCTTTTGTGGTTCCATATAAATTTTAAGAATGTTTTCCCTCATTTTAAATTGTCACCAGAATCTGAAAAGGAATTGTATTGAATTTACAGATGGCTTTTGATAGTATTGATCAGTAGCTATGACAATATCAGGTCTTCAAATATGTGAACACAGGATAACTTTCATTTATATATTTTCTTTTATTTCTTTCATCATTGTCTGATATATTCTGGAGTAGACATCTTTCATTTCCTTAGTTTAATTTATTTGTGGGTACTTTATTGTTTTTGATGCTATTGTAAATGGAATGAAGTTCTTTATTTCTTTTCCAGAAAATTCACTCTTAGTGTATAGAAAAACTACTGATTTTTGTTATGCTAATTTTATATCCTAAAACTTTATTCAATTCCTTGAATAGATTTAACAGGTTTTTGTTGTTGTTGTTGACTCTTTAAGAATTTCGATATATAAAATCATGCTATCTAAAAATAGAGAAAATTTTACTTCTTCCTTTCCTATTCTGATACCTTTTTTTTTTGAAGATTTTATTTATTTATTTGACAGAGAAGAGAGAGATCACAATCAGGCAGAGAGGCAGGCAGAGAGAGAGGAGGACGAAAGGGGGTAGGCAGAGAGAGAGAGGGCTCCCGCTGAACAGAGAGCCCAATGTGGGGCTCGATCCCAGGACCCCGAGATCATGACCCGAGCTAAAGACAGAGGCCTAAACCACTGAGCCACCCAGGCGCCCCAATTCTGATACCTTTTATTTATTTTTCTTACCTCATTGCTCTAGCTAGGATTTCCAGTACTACACTGAATAAGAATAGTGAGAATGAGTATCCTATTTTGCTCCTGATCTTAGAGGAAAACCTTTCAACTTTTCAACATGGACTATGATGTTAGCTGTGCGTTTGCCATATGTGCCTTTTATTATGTTTATATATATTCTTTTTATACATAATTTGTTGGGTTTTTATCATAAATGGATATTAAATTTTATTTTCTGTGTCTATTGGGGTAACCAAAGGACTCTTTTCTTTCACTCTATTAATGTGATGTGTGGTATTGACTGATTTAGGTTTTTTGATTCATTTTGTATTCCAGAATGAACCACACTTAACCCACAGTGAACCATGAGAGACTATTGACCTTGAGAAATAATCTGGGGGTATAGAAAGGAAGAGGGTGGGGGAAGGGGGTAACAAGGTGATGAGTATTAAAGGAGGCACATGCGGTGATGAGCACTAAGTGTTATACTTAAATGATGAGTAAATGAATGCTATATCAAGAACTAATTATGCACTATACTGTAGCTAACCGAACATAATTTAAAAAATCAATAAATTGTGCTATTATAAGTTCAAAATATTTTATGCAAGCTCCATGGTTTTCCCAGAAGGGAAAATCCTGTAGTAATTACACAAAAGAATATGAAAAAAGTCCCCCAAATATAAAAACACACAAAAATTACAGCAGGATAAGAAACAAAGAACAATGGATCTATAGAAAAACTGGAAAAAAATTAACACAATGGCAATAGTAAGTCCTTACTTACCAAAACAATTTTCTTGAAGCTAAACCAGAAACACAACATACTAGAACTTATGAGATGTAGCTAAAATATTTCTAACAAAAAAAGTTCATAGCACTAACACATATATTAAAAAGCAAGACAACTTATAAATAAACAACTTAATAACTAAATAAACAACTTAACTATGCCTTAAGGAACCAGAAGAAAGTACCAATAATCCAAAGTTAGTAGAAGAAGAGAAATAATAATGATTAGAGCAAAAATAAATGAAATAGAGAACAGAAAAACAGAGAAAAGATTAACCAGAGTTTTCTCTTTGGAAAGATAAAACTGACAAGCCTTTAACTAGCCTAACAAAGGAAAAAAAGAGAAGGAATCCAATTCAACAAAATTACAAATGAAAAAGGACACATTTACAACTGATACCACAGAAATTCAAAGGATCACAAGAGGCTACTATGAACAACTATATACCTACAAACTGGACAATCCAGAAGAAATGGAAAATTTCTTGAAAACATGCAACTTACCAAGATGGAATCAGAAAGAAATAAAAGATCTTAATAGACCAATTAGTAATAAGGAGATTGAGCCAGTGATTTACAATCTCCTGGTGTGGGGGGAAGGTTGTGGTGGTGGACATGACCCAGAGCTTCACTGACCGATTTAACCAAACATATAGGGAAGAATTAACACACATTCTTAACAAACTTTTCCAAAAAAATCAGAGGGCGCTCTCAAACTCATTTTACTAAGCTAACATTATTCCAATACCAAAACCAGAAATGGCACAATCAGAAGAGAAAGGTATAAGTAATATCATCATCTCAACAGAGAAAACACTTTTGAAGAATTCAACAACCATTAAGGATAAAAACTTTTAACAAATTAGGTTTGGAAGGAGCATATCTCAAAGTAAGAAAAGCTATTTTGACAAGGCCACAGATAATATCATACTCAGTGAGAAAAGGTTAAGTTCTTTTACTCTAAGATCAGGAACAAGACACGATGACAGTTTTTACTACTCTTAGTCAACATAGTATTAAGTTTCCTAGCTAGATCATTCTGGAAAGAAAAAGAAATAGATATTTTCAGTATTGGCAAGAAAATATAAAATTATCTCTATCTGTAAATGACATGATTTTTTTTTTAAAGATTGTATTTACTTATTTGACAAAGAAAGAAAGAGAACACAAGGAGGCAGAGAGGCAGGGAGAGGCAAAAGCTGGATTCCAGCTTGGCATAGGCCCTGACAGGGTCTCTGTCCCAGGACCTTGGGATCATGCCCTGAGTCAAAGGTAAATGCTTAACTGACTGAGCCACTCAGGTGCCTCAACATGATTTTTATATAAAGTCCTAAAGACTCAACCAAGAAACTGTTAAGCCTAAAAACATGTTGTAAAATTGGAGAACACAAAATTAATATGCAAAAATCAGTAGTGTAAACAAAGAATTTTTTGAAAGAGAAATGAAATTAATTCTACTTTCAATATCATAAAAGCCAATAAAATACTTAGTAATAAATTTAACTGGGGGGTAAAAGATCTCAACTTTGAAATATAGTAAGAAATTGATGAAATAATTAAGATCAGAGCAGAGATCAATGGACGGGACTGGAAGAGATTATGCAGAGTGAAATAAGTCAAGCGGAGAGAGTCAATTATCTTATGGTCTCACTTATGGGCTAAGTATAAAGAAAATCATGGAGGGCATTGTGAGAAGGAAAGGAAAGGGGAATGAGGGGAAATCAGAGGGGGAGATGAACCATGAGAGACTGTCGACTCTGAGCAACAAACTGCGGGTTTTGGAGTGGTTGGGGTGGGGGGTTGGGCAAGCCTGGTGGTGCCTATTGAGGAGGGCACATATTGCATGTAGCACTGGGTGTGGTGCCTGAACAATTAATCCTGTAACACTGAAAAAATAAAATAAACATATTTGGGGGAAAAAAAAGAAATTGATGAAAGAAATCAAAGAAGACACAAAGTTATTCTATGTTTATGGATTGGAAGAATTATTATTGTTAAAATCTCAATACTATCAAAACTTATTTATAGATTTAGTGCAGTGCCTAACAAGATTTCAATGGCATTTATTACAAAAGAGGAATGAACCCTCTCAAAATTTGTAAGGAACTGCAAAGAAGCTGAATATACCAAGAAATCTTTAAAAAAAGAAAAGCAAGTCCAAGGCGCATCACTTATCCTGATTTCAACTATACAATAAAGTTATAATCATCAACATAGTATGGCTATTGGCATAAAAACAGACAAATAAGCCAAAGGGACAGAATTGAAAACCCAAATGAATGCATGCATAAATTGTCAACTAATATTTGACAAGGGAGCCAAGAATATTCTCTGGATAAATGAGTCTCTTCAATAAATTGTGCTAGGATAATTGGATATTCACATGTAAATGAATGAGACTGGATTCATATCTTACACCCCTCAGAAAAATTAACTCAAGGTGGATTACAGAGCAATGTGAGAACTGCAACCATGAAACACCTAGGAAAAAAAATAAATCTCCTTGACATGGGTCTTGGTATTGATTTTTTGGATATGACACCTAAAGCACAGGGAAAAAAATTATCAAAAAGGAACAAGTAGGGGCGCCTCAGTGGATCAGTTGGTTAAGCAGCTGCCTTCGGCTCAGGTCATGATTCCAGGGTCCTGGGATCAAGCCCCACATCAGGCTCCTTGCTCAGCAGAGACCCTGTTTTTCTCTCTCCCTTTGCCTGCTGCTATGCTTACTTGTGCTCTCTTTCTCTCTGTCAAATAAATAAATAAAATCTTAAAAAAAAAAAGGAACAAGTAGGACTATATCAAATAAAAAATCTTCACAAAAAAGAAACCATTAACAAAGAAAAAAGACAACCTAGAGAATGGGAAAAAATACTGCAAAACATATATTTGATAAGGGGTTAATATAAAAAATATAAAAAGAATCATACAACTTACTACCACAAAATAACCCAATTAAGAAATGGCAGAATATCTGAGTAAACATTACATTAATGAAGATTTATGAAAGGCCAAGAGGTACATGAAGATTTGTTCAACATCACTAGTCACTAGGGAAATACAAATTAAAACCACAATGAGATATTATTTTATGCTTGTAAGAACAGCCATCATCAAAATGTAAATATCAAAAAATTCTGCCGGCCTTTCAAGAAAAGGGAACTCTTGTGCACTGTTGGTGGCAAACTGGTAAAGCCACCATGGAAGACGGTATGGAGAATTTTAAAAAAATAAATAAATAAATAAAAGTGCCATATGATCCAGCAGTTCCACTCTTGCAAATATAAACAAAGGAAATAAATCTACTAATTTGCAAAGATATCTGTACCTTCACGTTTATAGCAGTATGATTTATAACAGCCATAAACGTAGACATAGAAACAACCTAGATTTCATTGATGGATAAATGGATAAAGATGTTGTGAAGGATGTGTGTGTGTGTGTAATAAAGAAAAATACAAGGAAAGTATGTGACATGATGACTATAGCTAACACACTATATAACATATAGGGAAGTTGTTAAGAGAATAAATCCCAAAAATTCTCATCAAAAGGAGAATTTTTTTCTTTTACTTTTTCTTTCTTTCATTTTATTTTATCTATATGAACAGATGGATATTAACTAAACTTACTGTAGTAATCATTTCACAATATATGTAAACCAAATCATTATAATGTAGAATTTAATTTATACAGTGCTGTATGTCAATTATTTCTTAATAAAAGTGGAGGAAATTATCACTTGTTTTGAGATGTATAAATGTCACATAGATAAATGATTTACTCGACATGAAAGCTTTTTTAATAAATTTAATAAGATATTTTAGTTTTCACATGTAGTAGACATACATATGTTTGCATTCTTTCTATGTAATATGTGTCTGTGTGCTTATGTTTATTTATATATACCACATAGTGAAAAATTGTTCCTGTGAATAGTATTCCATCTTGGCTGCTTGCACAATAAGGAGGCCTGGACAGAGCCATGGTTATAATCTCACAACCAACACATAATCTCTTATCCTAGCCTCTGTACGAAAAATTTCCATAAAATCAAGACTTAACACTGTAAATATTTTATAGCAATAAGACCTCATCAAGACCTATATAATTTCAGTTCTATTTTATCACACCCGTAACACTTTTATTTCTGTTTGGTAAAAGACGTATGTTTGTTCTCAGTTATTTTAATTAGAAAACATAAGCTCTTAAAAAAAAGGAAATGACACAGCAGAAAATGGTAAAGGGTCCTACAATGCATTGTTTGGATAGCTAATGGAGGCCAGGCAGAGTGATGTTGTCCTGAGGACTGTTTTCTCTCTGGTGTTGACAACTGCCAAGAGGTAGGTACATAGTTGTGACAGAGACAGAGCACAGTCCTGCTTCACCCTATATTCTCTGCATAAATTTATAATCTTCGTCATTAAGGCCATATAGCCTTGTGTTCTGAGATGCAGAGTTGAGAAACACCTCCTAGCCCTGTGGCAATCTGACTAGTTTAAAGTGTTGTATGTCTTCTCCCATACCATTAAACTAAACCACTCTGTTTATTGATACTAGAGTAGAATCCTTAAATTTGGGTAAAACAGCTTTGAATCATAAAATCAGAAAAAATGCATATATCCTCACAATATATAGAATGGCACATTTCACTTTGCATATGAATATATATTTTATCTTATACATATGTAACTAGGATGGATTTCAGATTGATCTCTAGATTGTGAAGAACTTATAAATACTTTTTAAATTTTTAATTAAGTTTTAATTCATGACTATGTTTTGTTTTCTTGGTGACCTTAAATGTTACTGATACAATAAAGATTATTTTTTATATATTATAAAAAGGAAAATTTTAGGTTTCATGCCAGTCTGCATCACTTCAAATCAATTGAAATTAACAAACATTTATTGAAACTCGAATAAGATCCCTTTACTAATGCACTGATGTAAGTTTTGAGGATACAATATGGTCCCTGCTCCCAAAACCAGACATACAGACAAATAAGGAAACATGCATTAAAAGTAAGAATAGAATTTTGCTGAGAAGCCTGAAACAATGATAGAATAGGAGTATCCTAAGTTCCCTTCTTCCCACAGATATACGTAGATAACATGAATATCAACTAAACCAGAGAATGCCTCCATATTCTCCAATGAACTCTTTCCATTCAACCCACCCAACCCAGCAGGAATCCCTCCAAAGTAGTGCCTAACGATTCATTCTGCAAGCAGCCCTCATGCCAGTGCCACTCCAAGATGACTTCTGCTCTGGAGAGAGAAGATAACCACATACACAAGTTTGACTGTAGCCTCAGAAATGGGCTGGAGACAGACATCTGATCTGATAGCTACTATTGTCCACAAACAAACAAAACAACAACAATAAGAAGAGAGCCCTGAATTTAGGGGTCACTGAAACCCCAAAACCCCAAAAGACGGACTAGGAGTAGACATTTGGTCTGACTACAGGACTCACCCACCAACGAAAACCTCTCAGGAGACAATTCAGGGAGAGACTCCTGTGAGTTGGTGTGGCAAATGGGCTGAAGGCCAGCATCTGGTCTGAACCAAGTACAGGCCCAACATGACTCCAGACTTGCCCCTTAACATAGGGAGAAAATCTCCTCACAGTAGATGGAGGGGGGGCCATTGTAGCCAACTGTACTGAAAGCAAATACAGCTCAACCACAATACTAGGGTGCAACACACATAGGAGATACCTCTGAAACACCAGAGATGCTCAGGAAAGTATACTGTGTACTATGGAAACAATAAAACATTAATGATAAGAATTACAGGTGACACAAATGGAAAGATATTCCATGCTCATGGGTTGGGAAAACTACTATTGTTAAAATGTTCATATTACCCAAAGTAATCAGCAGATTTAATTCAATTTCTATCAAAATACTAACATTTTCCATAAAAACAGAATAATCTCAAAATTTGTGTGGAACCACAAAAGACACCAAATAGCCAAAGAAATCTTGAAAAGGAAGAACAAAACTGGAGATACTACAAACCCACATTTCAAGATTTACTACAAATCTGTAGTAACCAAAACAGTATGGTATTGGCACAAAAATAGACATGTAGATCAATGGAACAGACTAGAGGATCCCGAAATAATCTCACTATTATATAGTTGATTAATCTATCACAAAGGAGACAGAAATATACACTAAGAAAAAGACAAGTGTCTTTAATAAATGGTGTTGGGAAAACTGGGCAACTACATGCAAAAGAATGAAAGAGGACCACTTTCTTACACCATACACAAAAATAAACTAAAAAAGGATTGAAGAGCTAAATGTGAGACCTGAAATTGTAGATTTCTAGAAGAAAACATTGGCATCAGCAGTAGAAACATTTTCTAAATATATCTCCTCAGGTAAAGGAAACAAAAGTAAAAATAAACTATTGGGATTACATCAAAATAAAAAGTTTTGCACAGTAAAGGAAACCATCAACAACAACAGCAAAAATAGAGCCTACCAAATGAAAGAAGATATTTAAAAATAATGCATCTGATAAGGGGTTAATATCCAAAATAAATAAAAATCTTATATGACTCAACATTGAAAACACCCACAAATAATCCAATTTAAAATAGGCAGATGACATGAACAGACATTTCTCCAAAGAAGACATACATATGGCTAAGAGACACATGTAAAAATGCTCAGTATTACTCATCACCAGGAAAATAAAAATCAAAATGACAGTGATATATCACCTTATGCCTGTCAGAAAGGGTTCTATAAAAAACACAAGAACCAATAGTGTTGGCAAGGATGTGGAGAAAAAAGAACTTTCATGCACTGTTGGTACAAAATGCAAGCTGGTGCAGCCACTGTGGACAGCAGTATGGAGGTTCCTCAAAAATGTTAAAAATAACACTACTGTATGATTCAATAAATCTACTACTGGGTATTTATTCCCCAAGATAATGAAAACATAATTTAAAAAGATATATGCATCTGCACCTTTATGTTTAAAAGTATTTTTTCCAATAGCCAAATTATGGAAACTGGAAATAGTCCAAGTGTCTATTGATATATGCATGGATAAAGAAGATGTGGAATATATATTCAGAATATATATATATTATATATATATAGAATATATGTATATATAAAAATGGCTGTTACTCAGCCATAACAAAGAATTAAATCTTGCCATTTGCAACAATGTGAATGAACCTAGGGAATATAATGATAAGTGAAGTAAACCTGTGAAAGAAAGATAAATACCATATGATTTCAGGCATGTGGAATTTAAGAAACCAAACATATGAACAAAGAGACAAAGAAATTCAAAATATAGAGAACATATTTCAGTTGCCAGAGGGGAGGCAGATAGGGAATAGGTGAAATAGGTGAAGAGGATTAAGAGAACACTTATGCTCTGAGAATCACTGAGTAATTAAAGAATTGTTGAATCATTATATTGTACACCTGAAATTAATATACCACCAATATGTTATTAAACTTAAATAAAAAAAGATAAAAAAAGTTTTGCTGGAGATAAAATGACACTGGATGGTAAAATGGTTTATTTTACTAAGAATCTTTGAGATTAGAGAGGGTTCTGGAGGGTTTTATATTGAGATCTGCTTTGAATGATGAGTAAAAATTCACCTGATTCAAAAGAAAAGACTTTTTGTGGTGGAAAGCATAGTATGTGCAAGGGAATAATCAACGTAAGGCAGAATGTGGATTTTTAAAGTAGTCAAGTGATGGTAGCTAAGTACCAAAGAATAAGAAACAAAAAGAAGATTATGAACCATGAGAGACTGTGGACTATGAGCAACAAACTGAGGGTTTTCGAGGAGAGGGGGGTGGGGGTTGGGCGAGCCTGGTGGTGGGTATTGAGAAGGGCACGTACTGCATGGAGCACTGGGTGTAGTGCAAAACAATGAATCTTGTAACACTGAAAAAAAAATAAAATTTTAAAAAAAAGAATGTGTTTTTTTTAAAAAACTTGGTATGTTGTCAACATATTTTTTTGCTTTCAATATATTTTTAAAATAATTATTTTTACTGTTAGTGTATAGGAAAGCAACTGATTTTTGTGCATTGATGGGGGAAATCAGAGGGGGAGATGAACCATGAGAAACTGTGGACTCTGAGGAACAAACTGAGGGTTTTGAAGGGGAGGGGGTGGGGGGGTTGGGCGAGCCTGGTGGTGGGTATTGAGGAGGGCATGTATTGCATGGAGCATGGGTGTGGTGCATGAACAATAAATCTTGTAACACTGAAAAAATAAAATAAACATATTTGGGGAAAAATAAATAAAATCTTAAAAAAATAAAATAATTATTTTTACAGAATGAAGACTTCAATGGAAATATAAAATCTCTAATTAATTTAGAACTTCTCAATAGATTTACAAAACTTTTTAAATTAGGTTAACTTCCTAGAAGCAATTCTCTGTATGATTTCACATATTTCCCAAGGTTATTGTAATGGTTGAATTGAATATGCATGTAAAGTCCTAAATTCCAAGCAAGTTTGATATTCTTATGGTACAGAAAAGGATATTGTAGCCCTATCAAAATGTGTTTATAATTTGAATTATAAACTGAAAAAACCATAATTCTCTTATCCTTTTGTCTTCCTTTTAGCCAAGCAATCACTTATACCTTTTATACACCTGATGATCCAAGTACGTGATGAGTACATGACTTTTAATTCCTGTGGAGAACAGGAATGTTCTCTATAAAATCCAACCGAGTATCACGGATTCTACCTGCCTAAATGCATTTGATTTCACAATAGCACTCTATGTGTAATGGATTGGGATGTAAGAGAAAGAATATTCTTCCTAAAATAATCATATTTGTATATTTAGGGAAAACTATCATACAGTCAAAAAACAAAGTCAAGTATCCTTTACTTTCTTCAGGATTTTCAGTCTTCTAGGATCATTCATTCTGTTAATATTTAAAAAAAAATAGATTTCTCTAACCCATGTACTTTGTGGTTTTCAGAGTCTTCACCAATATTCTCTGAGAGTTTGTTGATATCATGTTAGTCACTCTGGGCCTCTAATCACTCTAGTGACTACTTGGAATTTTTCCACCTTATCTCTCTCTGACAAGGAAGGCCACCACACTTCCATTCCTTCCAAACACAAACACCATCAATTCAAGGCTGTTATGTGAAAGAGATAATGGAGAATTGTTATACCAGAGCAGCAGAATACACTAAACACATACATACATGCATATTTTCACATCACTATTCTGAATTTCCTCAGTTATTTCCCTTTGAATAAAGTTCTCCAACCTTATTCTAACATATTCTTAGAATTTCTTTTCTAGGCTTTGTATTTTTATCTCAGATACAGTCTGTGTCTACTGTGTCTACTATGCTCCTTTCCCCAAGCCACTAATGTTAACTTTATATTCCTCTTAGTTTATTACCCAATACTCATTCTTTGTTTTGCCATTGTAATCCTGGTTATGCAAGGGAACTTAGCTCCTCACCAAAAAAGATCTTCATATTTGTATTTCTAAATGACAAAAACTTCTCTCTTGGGAGTTTCTTTAAGAGAAGATGGCAGTAGGGTAAGAGGACCCTAAGCCCAAATTGTCTCACAAATTCAACTTGATAGCTATCAAATCATCTTAAATACCCCAGAAATCAACCTGAAGACTGGCAGAACAAAATATACAACTAAAGGTAGAGAAGAGGCCACATTGAAGAAGGTAAGAAGTATAGAGAAGAATTTTGGGAGAGAAACTGATTGTTGTTGCTGCATTGGGAAGGAAGGTGTGGTCATGGAGAAGAGCAAGAGAGTAAACACAGGGAAGCATACTGGGAATACAGATCCTCATAGCAATTAGCTTAGAAAGTGACAGGGACTGAATTTCATGAGTTCTTGCAATCAGTGGGGCTAAAAGCCTGGAGTTGTAATGTCAGAAGTCTTGGCTTGGGGAGAACCTGGAGGCATTGGGGCTACTCTTGGAGAGAAGGCAGAGCAAACAGCCTTTGGACATACACTGTGGAAATAGCTAGCCGAAGAGTGCCTGGACACACAATGTGAGAGGTTATTTGCTTATCTTAGAGTGTGTCCCAGAGAGGCAGAGTTCATGGAAATATTTCTCCAGGAACAAAGAAAGTGGCAGGTGCAATATTCCTTCTGCTCCAATCAGCATAGACATAGAGCACCTACAGAAATCAGCTCAGTGCTAACACTTGCTACCTATCTTGCTTAAACCAAGCCCCACCAACACCCTGAAATCCAATGGAAACACCCTTCCCACTCATGGTTTCAGTCTCAGAATAGTGGGCCCCCTCCTCCAGAAGACCAGGCCAAACTCCTACCCAAATTGCATCTCCTGACACAGGAGTTTTGCAGAGCCTCAATTCCTGCAGCAGTAGCAACAGGTTTCATTTCATAATCTGATCAGAGCACACCTACTTAAAATGCACCACATTCAGGCCAAGGAGCAAACACTGCCCACAACAGTCTACATACAATTGGCCTAAAGGATAAAGCAAGTGTCCAGGGCACAACAGGAGAGTGCACCAAGCACACATTGGAGACACTCCCTGAAGTGCCAGACCCTGGGGAACAGGAGACCCTACATTGCAAAGTACTATAGGAACTCTTCTTCATAGGGCCATTACCCTCAAGAACACAAGCTGTAGATGACTTCCTTACATACAGAAGCAGGGACAGAGATTTAGACAAAATGAGAAGATAGAAGTTTATTCCAGGGGTGCCTGGGTGGCTCAGTGGGTTAAAGCCTCTGCCTTCAGCTCAGGTCATGATCTCAGGGTCCTGAGATCAAGCCCCACATTGGGCTCTCTGCTCAGCAGGGAGCCTGCTTCCCCCCTCTCTGCCTGCCTCTCTGCCTACTTGTGATCTCTCTCTGTGTCAAATAAATAAATGAATAAATGAATGAATGAATGAATAAATCTTTTTTTTTAATTAATTTTTATTAACATATAATGTATTATTTGCCCCAGGGTACATGTCTGTGAATCTTCGGGCTTACACATTTCACAGCACTTAATAGCACATACCCTCCCCATTGTCCACAACCCAGCCACCCTATCCCTACCCCACCACCCCCCCGGCCACCCTTAGTTCATTTCATGAGTCTAGGAGTCTCTTATGGTTTGTCTCCCTCCCCATCCCTTCGTGTTTCATTTCTCTCCCCC
>CM053611.1:109387490-109408471 GCA_028646535.1 Procyon lotor
GAGAGATCATGTGATACTTGTCTTTCTCTGACTGACTTATTTCGCTTAGCATAATACCCTCCAGTTCCATCCACGTCGTTGCAAATGGCCAGATTTCGTTTCTCTTGATGGCTGCATAGTATTCCATTGTATATATATACCACATCTTCTTTATCCATTCATCTGTTGATGGGCATCTAGGGTCTTTCCATAGTTTGGCCATGAAAGATAAGTTTTTATTGACATCATTTTTCCTGTGAAGTCCTCATTTCTATAGACTGTAAATTTCTTTTCTAAGTCACTCATGGGTTCTTTCTAAATTTATAGAACCCCCTTTAATATTTCTTGTAATACTGGCTTGGTGGGCACATACTCTTAATTCTTGCTGGTCTTGAAAGTTCTATATCTCTCCATCCATTTTGAATGTCAGCCTTGCTGGGTAAAGTATTCTTGGCTGCATCTTCTTCTCATTTAGTGCCCTGAATATATCATACCAGCCCTTCCTGTCTTGCCTGGTTTCTGTAGACAGGTCGGATATTATTCTGATGGGTCTTCCTCTGTATGTAAGGAATCTCTTGCCCCTAGCTGCCTTCAGGACCTCTTGTCTAAAATTGTAATTTGCAAATTTTACAATTATGTGTCTGGTTGTCTTTCTAGATTCATTGATCTTGGCAGGTGTCCGTTCTGTCTCTAAGACATGAACGCTTTTTCCATTCCCCAGATTCAGAATTTGGTCAGCTATATCTTCTAGTCTTCTGTCTTTCTCTACCTCCTCTGGGATTTCAATAATTCTGACGTTGGAACATTTCATGGTATCTTTTATTTCCCTAAGTTTCTTCTCATCATTTCTGAGCAGTTTGGTCCAGCTCTCCTCCTCTAGAGGCTACTATTGTAGCCTCTAGATTACTAATTCTATCCTCTGTGTCCATAACTCTGGCTGTTAGACTCTTTAATTTAGACTAGATCTCACTGATAGCGTTTTTAACATCTGCTATGCTGGTTCTCAGTTCTACCCTTAAAGATTCCATGTTGTCATTAATGTTTTTCTCCATACTAGTCATTGCCTGGAAAATTGTTATCCTGAATTCCCTTTCCATCATAATGTCTATGTCCATGTCCAGTAGTTCTGAGGGAAAGGGTGTAGTCTCGGTTTTTCCTCTGTTGGGCGTTCTTGCTTCTAGTCATTTTGATGAGAAGTGGATGAGAGGATGTATAGCTGAATTTATCACCCACGATCCAGGCAGGGTGCTCCTTGGAAAGTTTGGGAGCAATTGGAATTCACCACCAAAAAGAAAGAATAAGGATAAAAAAAGAGAGAGAGAGAAAGTGAAAAAGAAGAAATCCCTGCCAGAATGGGCCCCAAAAATAAGATTTATAAGGTATGTAAACATGAACAAACATAAAGACTGACCAAAGTAAATGACAGTTAATAAAAGAACCTAGTCAGATGAACCCCAAGAATAAAATTTATATAATACGAGAACAAAAGCAAATACATAGAAACACTGACAGAAGGATAAGATGGGAGGGTGGTTATAACTCCTCCTGGGTGAAGAGGAAGGTTATTTCAGGCCTTCCTGGGTTTATGGTTGTATTAAGCCTCTAGTTGTAATGGTAAGTAGTTATAAAAAAAATTTTTTTAAACCAAGAACTGTGAAAACGAGTGAATAAAAAAATAGAAAATAAGAAAGGAAAAAAAGCTTGTATCTACGAAATATACAGGTTTGAGGGTATTTTCAGGAGCTTAATATATTGATTTTCCCTGGTGTTGGGGATTTAAAATTTTATGGGGACCCTGTGGTTATTGTCCTTTTCTTTTGACTTGTCTTCTTGGGGAGGAGCCGGCTGCATTGTTTTCCAGTCAATCTTGCTTGGGTTGAGTCATCTTACCCCCAAATCAAGGGGCTGCACTCTGTGGCAACTGGTTTCTCAATCTTTCACTCTCTAAAGGTTTTTAGCTTTTTGTACCTCTTTCACCTTTTCAGGGAGTCCAAGCAAGGAATGTGCCCATACCCAGACCTCCACATCACAGAGAAACCTCAGTTTGCTCCCCTCTGGGTGGTCCAGAACACACATTCCCCTCTGCAAAATTCTGCTCACATCTCAGCTTGCCATAGGCGGTGCACACCCCCAGCCACCATTCAGTGGCTCTAGTGCTCTCCAGGCTCCAGGCCTTTGCAGGGTGTGCTCAGATTCCTGCCTGAGATTAAGCCTCCTGCCCTCATTCTCTCCTGATCTGGCTGTGAGTGCCCAGACCCTGCCACAGGTCACGAATGTCTTGCAGTTGGGAGGGCACTCAATCCAAAGAGTGCTGCACACAGAAAAAAGCTGAAGGCTCTTGGACCACAGCAGGCCCTCTAAGGCATTTGCAGGAGCATGCCCAGCCCACAAAATGGTGCAAGGAGCAGAAAGTTGAAGGTTCATGAACTATGGACTGGACCCGCCCCCCAGGCGCTCTTTGAGGTGAGTAGTGTCCTTCCTGGGAACATGGGCTTAGGCCTGTGCCCGTGACCACCCCCTTCCACTAGTTGCTCCTCAGAACCTTTTGCTCTTTTTAAGTGTTTTTAACCAGACTCTAAGTTAATGCTGGTCCCCAACCACCAGGCTCTTCCTTTGGGTATTACTGTCCTTGGATTCCTTCTGAAGGCTCCCTCCTCCTTTTGTTTATCCTCCAATATCAGTTCTAGTATTCCCACTTTGCTTTACCTCTCCACTGCTGCCTTCTGCCCCTGTAGGTATCCAGAAGTGAAAAATCTTACTTCTCAGGCTAATTTCATGGGTGTTCAGTGTGTTCTCGTAGATATCCAGCTCACTTTAAGGGACAGGTTGCAACAGGATCTCCTACTTTTCCACCATCTTGCTCCTTTTACTCTTCTCCCCCCATTCCCATCTTGTTCCCTTGTCAGTGTTTTGATGTAATTGTTTTTGTTCTGATATTATACAAATCTTATTCTTGTGGTTCATTTTGGCTGGGTTTTTCTTTTCTTTTTTTTTTTTTTTTTTTTTTGTCTTTTTTTTCTTGTCATTTACATTTATCAGTCTTTTTGTTTGTGTTTGTTTATATACTTTATAATACTTTGGGGGCTCATTTGGCTGGGTTTTCTTTATTTTCTCTTTCTCTCTTTCTTTTTTCTTTCAGTTTGGTGGTGAATTCCAATTGCTCCAAAACTTTCCAGGGTGCACCTTGCCTGGATCATGGTTGATATATTCAGCTATACCACCCCCAACCACTTTTCACCAAAATAACTAGGAGGAGGAACACCAAACAGAGGAAAAATTCAGAGACTGCCCTCTTCCTCAGAACTATTGGATATGGACATAATCAGTATGTTGAAAAGGTAATTCAGGGTAACTATTATCCAGGCAATGACTAGGATGAGAAAAACAGTAGTGATGACATAAAATCTCTAAGGGCAGAAGTGAGAGCCAATATGGTGGAAGTTAAAAATGCTATCAATGAGATATAATCTAATATAAATACTCTAATAGCTACGGTAACTGGGGCAGACGATAGAACTACTGATTTAGAGGCCAAACTGAGAGAGAAGGATCAGGAGAAGGCCTGGAACAAACTGGGTAGAACTATTGGGATCCCTGAAGGAGTGGAGAAAGAAAGAAGACTAGAAGATATAGCTGAACAAATTTTGGATGAAAATTTCCCCAATCTGAGGAATGGAACAAGGGTTCATGCCCTAGAGGCAGAAAAGACAACCCTCCTCAAGATCAGTGAGTCTAAAAAGACATCCAGACATATGATTGTGAGATACATGAATTATACTTTTATACCAGAAGTCCTGAGGGCAGCTACGGAGAAGAGATTCCTAACATACAGAGGAAGGTCCATCAGAATAACATCAGACCTGTCCACAGAAACCTGGCAAGCCAGAAAGGGCTGGCAAGACATATTCAGGGCACTAAATGAGAAGAACATGTAGCCAAGAATACTTTGTCCAGCAAGGTTGACATTCAAAATGGATGGAGAGATAAAGAGCTTCCAAGACTGGCAAGGATTAAAAGAGTATGTGACCACCAAGCTGGCACTACAAGAAATATTAAGGGGTGGAGGAGACTGGAGCAAGATGGCAGAGAAGTAGGAGACCCTGTTACAACCAGCTCCCTAAAGTGAGCTGGACCAGAACACACTGAATACTCATGAAATTAGCCTGAGAAATAAGATTTTTCACTTCTGGATCCCTACAGGAACAGAAGGCATCAGTAGAGAGGTAAAGCAGAGTAGGAACCTCGAACCTATAGTGGAGGATAGACAGAAGGGTGAAGGAGCCACCAGAAGGATCCCAAGGACAGTAATACCACAAAGGAAAGTGCTCTGTGTTTGGGAACTGACATTAACTTAGAGTCCAGTTAAAAACACTTAAAAAGAGCAAAAGATATTAAGGAACAACTAGTGGAAGTGAGTGGTCATGGACAAAAGCCTAGGCCCACATTCCCAAGAAGGACACTACCCACGTCAAAGAGACTGGCAGGGGGGTGCAGTCCATGGTTCATGAACCTGCAGCTTTCTCTTCCTTGAAACATTTCATGGTGGGGTGCTCTCCTGCAAGCACCTTAGAGAGCTTGCTGTGGTCCATGAGCCTGCAGCTTTTCTCTGTGTTCAGTACTCCATGGTCTTGGTCTACTCCCCCAAGTCTCTAAGATACCTAAGGGGGGAACACTAGCTGGTCGTCTCTAAGACTGCAGGATGTCCAATGCCTGCCGTAAGGTCTGAGCACTCCCAGCTGGCACTGGAGAGAACGTGGCCTGATATCGGAGAGGAATCTGAACATACCTGGCACAGGCCTGGAGCCCAGAGAGCAGTCCTGGCAACGGCAGCCACCAGAACCAAGTTTCCTAGACCAATATCACTCACGGCTTTGGTCACGTGATTGTGCAAAGGCTACTGAGGGCTTTGCAGGGCCACTTGGACGGTGGCTGTGGGTGTGCACCGCCTGTGGCAGGTGGTGGTGTGAGTGGAGTTTTGCAGAGGGGAGATAGTGTATTCTGGATCACCCAGAGGGAAGCAGACTGAGGTTTCTCTGTGATGTGAAGGTCTGAGTATAGGCAGATTCCTTGCTTGGACTCTTCAAAAAGGTGAAAAAGTTGCAAAAGAGCAACTACCTCCAGAGAGCAAAAGCTCAAAAAATGGTTTCCAAAGGGGCCCAGTCCATTGATTGGGAGACAGGGTGACTCAACCCAAGCAGAATGACTGGAAAACAATGCAGCAAGCCCTTCCCCCGGAAAACAAGCCAAAAACTAGAGGACAGTAGGCACAGGGTCCTCATAAAACTGTAAACCCCCAACATCAGGGAAAATCAATGTATTAAGCTCCCAATAGTACCCAAAACCAGTATATTTCATAGATATAAGTTATTCTCTTTCTTTATTTTTTTTTACTCATAATTACATTTCTTGGTTTTTTAAATTTTTTTTTAAATACATAACATTACAACTAGAGGCTTAATACAATGATAAACCATGAAGACCCAAAATAACCTTCCTCCCAGCATCAAGCATTTATAACCACCTTCCCATCTTATCCTTCTGTTAGTGTTTCTGTGTATTTGCTTTTGTTCTGGTATTATATAAATCTTATTCTTGGGGTTCATTTTGACTAAGTTCTTTTATTTCTAGTCCTTTAGTTTTGTCAGTCTTTATGTTTGTTCTTGTTTGTTTATATACCTTATAAGCCTTATTTTGGGGGCCCATTCTGGCTGGGATTTCTTCTTTTCTCTTTCTCTCTCTCTTTTTATCTTTATTCTTTCTTTTTGGTGGTGAATTCCAATTGCTCCAAAACCTTCCAGGGTGCAACTTGCCTGGATTGTGGGTGATATATTCAGCTATACATCCTCTCATCCACTTCTCATCAAAATAACTAGGAGGAGGAACACCCAACAGAGGAGAAACCCAGAGACTGTGCCCTTTCCCTTAGAACTATTGGATATAGACATAAACATTATGTCAGAAAGGGAATTCAGGATAACAATTATCCAGGCAATGGCTAGGGTGGAGAAAAATATTAATGACAACATAGAATCTCTAAGAGCAGAACTGACAACCAGTATGGCAAATGTTAAAAATGCTTTCAATGAGATTCGAACTAATTTAAATAGTCTAACAGATAGCATTACAGAGACAGAGGATAGAATTCGTGATTTAGAGGACAAGATGGTTGAGAAGAAAGATCAGGAGGAGGGCTGGAACAAACTGCTTAGGAATCATGAAAACAGACTTGGGGAAAGAGTTGATGCCATGAAACATTCCGTCATAATTATTGGAATCCCTGAGGGGATAGAGAAAACAGAAGACTAGAAGATATAGCTGAACAAATTCTGGATGAAAATTTCCCCAATCTGGAGAATGAAACAAGGATTCACACCTTAGAGGCAGAAAAGACATCCCTCCCCAAGATCGATGAGTCCAGAAAGATATCCGGACACATGATTGTGAGATATATGAATTATACTTTTATACCAGAAGTCCTGAGGGCATCTAGGGAGAAGAGATTCCTAACATACAGAGGAAGGTCCATCAGAATAACATCAGACCTGTCCACAGAAATCTGGCAAGCCAGAAAGGGCTGGCAAGACATATTCAGGGCACTAAATGAGAAGAACATGCAGCCAAGAATACTTTGTCCAGCAAGGCTGACATTCAAAATGGATGGAGAGATAAAGAGCTTCCAAGACCGGCAAGGTTTAAAAGAGTATGTGAACATCAAGGCGGCAATACAAGAAATATTAAAAAGGATTCTATAAAAGAAGAAAGAACCCAAGAGGGACATGGAACAGAAACTTACAGAGACAACCTATAGAAAGAAGGTCTTCACAAGCAACATGATTTATAAAAAAATTTATCTTTCACTAATCACTCTCAACGTGAATGGCCTAAAGGTTCCCATAAAATGGCACAGGGTAGCAGAATGGATAAAACAACAGGACCCATCCATATGCTGTCTACAAGAGACACATTTGGAACCTAAAGATGTATCCAGACTGGAAGTGAAGGGATGAAGAACCATCTTTCATGCCAATGGGCCTCAAAAGAAAGTTGGGGTAGCGATTTTCATTTCAGATGAATTAGATTTTCAGCTAAAGACTGTAGTCAGAGATACAGAAGGACACTACATCATTCTTAAAGGATCTATCCTCCAAGAAGATCTAACAATTGTAAACCTTTATGCCCCCAATATAGAAGCAGCCATAAGCCATAAGCCAAATGTTAATCAAAATAAAGAGTCATATTAACATGAATACACTAATTGTAGGAGATGTTAACACGTCACTCTCAGTAACAGATCATCAAAATATAAAATCAATAAAGAAACAAGAGCTTTGAATGACACATTAAACCAAATGGACCTCATGGGTATATACAGAACATTCCACCCTAAAACAACAGAATACTCATTTTTCTCGAGCACACATGGAACTTTTCCTAGAATAAACCACACACTGAGTTACAAAGCAGGACTCAACTGATACCCAAAATTAAGATGATTCCCTGCTTCTTTTCAGACCACAATGCCTTAAAACTGGAACTCAACCACAAGAAAAAGTTTGGAAGGAGTTCAAACACTTGGAGGCTAAAGACCAATATGCTCAAGAATGTTGAGATCAACCAGGAAATCAAAGAAGAACTTAAACAATTCATGGAAACCAATGAGAATGAAGACACATTGGTCCAAAACATATGGGACATGGCAAAAGCGGTCCTAAGGGGGAAATACATCGCCATACAAGCCTCACTCAAAAACTTTGAAAAGTCCAGAATGCACCAGCTCTCTTTACACCTTAAAGAAATGGAAAATCAACAGCAAATTAAGCCAACCCCACACAAAAGAAGGGAAATAATCAAGATTAGAGCAGAGATCAATGCGCTAGAGACTAGAGAAACAGTAGAACACATCAACGAATCCAGGAGTTGGTTTTTTGAAAGAATCAACAAGATTGATAGCCACTAGCCAAACTAATCCAAAAGAAAAGAGAGAGGACCCAAATTAACAAAATTAGGAATGAAAGGGGAGAAATCACGACTAATCCAAAGGAAATAGAAACGATCATCAGAAATTATTATCAACAGCTATAGGCCAATAAGTTAAACAACCCAGAAGAAATGAATGCATTCCTGGAAACCCATAATCTTCCAAGACTAAAACAGGAAGAAATTGACAACCTGAATAGACCAATATCTAGGAACGAGATTGAAGCAGTGATCAAAAACCTCCCAAAAAATCAAGAGTTCAGGACCTGACGGATTCCCTGGAGAATTCTACCAAACATTCAAGGAAGAAAGAACACCTATTCTCCAGAAACTGCTTCTGAAAATAGAAACAGAAGGAAAACTTCCAGACTCTTTCTATGAAGCCAGCATTACCCTGATTCCCAAACGAGGCAAAGACCCCATCAAAAAGGAAAATTTCAGACCAATATCCCTGATGAATATGGATGCCAAGATTCTCAATAAGATCCTAGCTAATAAGATCCAACCACACTTTAAAAAGATTATTCACCATGACCAGGTGGGATTTATCCCAGGGATGCAAGCATGGCTCAACATTCGCAAATTAATCAATGTGATAGAATAAATCAATGAGAGGAGAGAGAAGCACCACATGGTCCTATCAATTGATGCAGAAAAAGCATTTGACAAAATACAGTATCTGTTCTTGATTAAAACCCTTCAAAGTATAAAGATAGAAGAAACATTCTTCAACTTCATAAAATCTACCAATGAAAAGCCCACAGCAGATATCATCCTCAGTGGGGAACAGCTGACAGCCTTCCCATTGGGATCAGGAACATGATAAGGCTGCCCACCCTCGCCACTCTTGTTCAACACAGTACTAGAAGCCCTAGCAACAGCAATCAGACAACAAAAATAAATAAAAGTTATTCAAATAGGCAAAGAAGAAGTCAAACTCTCTCTTTTCACAGATGACATGATACTTTATATGGAAAACACAAAAGACAACACTCTTAAACTACTAGATCACATACAGCAGTAATGTAGCAGGATACAAAATCAATGCACAAAAATCAGTTGCTTTCCTATACACTAACAATGAAAATATGGAAAGGGAAATTAGAAAATTGATTCCATTTACTATAGCACCAAGATCCATAAGATACCTGGGAACAAACCTAACTAAAGAGGCAAAGGATCTGTATTCAAGGAACTACAGAAAACTCATGAAAGAAATTGAAGATGACACAAAAAGGTGGAAAAGCATTCCATGCTCATGGATTAGAAGAATAAACATTGTTAAAATGTCTATACTGTCCAGAGCAATCTATACTTTCAATGCCATCCTCATCAAAATTCCACTGGCATTTTTCAAAGTGCTGGAACAAACAACCCTAAAATTTGTGTGGAACCAGAAAAGACCCTGAATGGCTAAGGAAATGTTGAAAAAGAAAAACAAAGCTGAAGGCAACACATTGCCTAATTTCAAGCTTTACTACAAGGCTGTGATCACCAAGACAGCAAGGTACTGGCAAAATAAAAAAAAACAACAACAACAGACACTTAGAACCAGTGGAACAGAGTAGAGAGCCCAGATGGGCCTGCTGCTCTATGGTCAAATAATCTTTGACAAAGCAGGAAAAATTATCCAGTAGAAAACACACAGTCCCACCAAAAAAAAAAAAATGAAAGAAAAGAAAAAAAAGAAAACACACAGTCCCTTCAATAAATGATGCTGGTAAAATTGGACAGCTCTATGTAGAAGAATGAAACTTGACCATTTTCTTACACCACACAGAAAGATGAAGTGGATAAAAGACCTCAGTGTGAGGCAGGAATCTATCAAATCCTAGAGGAGAATATAGGCAGTAACCTCTTTGACATTGGCCACAGCAACTTCTTTCAGGACGCGTCTCCAAAAGAAAAGGAAACAAAAGCAAAAATGAACTTTTGGGACTTCATCAAGGTGAAAAGCTTCTACCCAGCAAAGGAAACAGTCAACACAACAAACGGGCAACCCACAGAATGGGAGAAGATATACACAAATGACACTATAGACAAAGGGCTGATATCTGTGATCTATAAAGAACTCCTCAAACTCAACACTCAAAAAAACAGATAATCACATCAAAAAATGGGCAGAAGACATGAACGGACACTTCTTCAAAGAAGACATACAAATGGCTAACAGACACATGAAAAAATATTCAGTATCATTAGCCACCTAGGAGATTCAACTCAAAACCACACTGAGATACCACCTTACACCAGTTAGAATGGCCTAATTAACAAGACAAGAAATAACAAGTTTTGGAGAGGATGTGGAGAAAGGGGAATCCTCTTCTACTGTTGGTGGGAATACAAGTTGATGCAGCCACTTTGGAAAACAGTGTGGAGATTCCTCAAGAATTTAAAAATAGAACTACCCTATGACCCTGCCATTGCACTACTGGGTATTTACCCCAAAGAAACAGATACGGTACAAAGAAGGGCCACATGTACCCCAATGTTCATAACAACAATGGCCACAATCACCAAACTGTGAAGAGCCAGGATGCCCTTCAATAGATGAATGAATAAGGAAGATATGGTAATTCCATATACAATAGATTACTTTGCCTCCATCAGAAAGGACGAATATCCAACTTTTGTATTAACATGGATGGGACTGGAAGAGATTATGCAGAGTGAAATAAGTCAAACAGAGAAAGCCAATTATCATATGGTTTCACTTGTGTGTGGAGCATAAGGAAAAACGTGGAGGACATTGTGAGAAGGAAGGGAATGGTGAATTGGGAGAAATCTGAGCAGGAGATGAAACATGAGAGACTGTGGACTCTGAGCAACAAACTGAAGGTTTTGGAAGGAGTGGGGGTTTGGGTGAGCCTGGTGGTGGCTATTTAGGAGAGCACATATTTCACAGATTACTGAGTGTGGTACATGAACAATGAATCTTGGAACACTGAAAAAATAAAAATAAATTAATTGAAAAAAAAAGAAGTAAGACTGCATTCATTTATCATTATTCATACAACAGACTTAAAATATATGAAGAATAATCAGGCAGCCATTAAAAAATCTTTGCTTTTCATGTCATTGTCCATCACTTATCTGATTATCTCCCCATGTTAAGCTCATATTGCTTATTTTGCCCTGAACTGCAGTTATTTGTAGGCTATAGTATACACCTGGATTACACAAATTGTATAGTCTTTTGCTTCAAAGGGATTTATACATGGGGCTGGAGACTTGAACTGCCTCCAATTTCCTTCAAATTCTGGATACCATAACTGTATTGTGGGATATTATTCAATAATCTTATTTTGCTTCAGTCTTCATGCTGACATAACATATTAAGTCCAACTCTTAGTTATATTTTATGTACTTACTGTAGCCTTCTGAGTGGAAATTTTTACCTTCAAATCATGATTAATTTTTGTGTGTTTGGACAAGAAACAAGACATTTCCTCTTTATTGATGTAAATGATATTAATTTTTTCTCTTTCAGGGGCTCTGTATATAATTTACCTCCAACAAATTGATATTTTTTCAAATCTAAACCGCACTTTTTCTCTTTTTAAATATGAAGTTTTGTAATATAATTACATATTTATTTTTCATTATTTCCAAAGCACTTTTAGGATCATCATTCTCAAATAAACTCTTTATCAACCTTGTGAGCTAATTATAAATAAATATTATCCCATTATTATACCATTTTTCAACAGAGTAAGCAGAGTCCAATAATTGTTATGTTTTTAGTAAGGATTTTGGTCCACTATTTTATGTAACCAAGCTTGAATTTGCTGTGCTTTTCTCATTATTTTGGAAAGAATTTACCGATTGTTATGGCCTGTAAAATTATTTTTTTTTCTTTACTTGAAAGCAAGAACTGTGGGGATTATGCATAAACAGAAAGAGTGGGAATTATGTGCAATGGTGCATGTGGAGTAGATTATTTTGGCTAGAAAAACATATATCACTGAATGTATAAATTGAACTGAGTTGATAAGTCCAATTATTTTGCCAAGTTTGTTTCCCTTCATATTAATGAACCATAAAATGCAGAGACAGCACTTTTAATTTCTGATTATTTAAGAAAATAAATATGAAGGATCCCCATTTCCTTTTAGATACACTCATAAAATTTCCAGCTGATGTATCATGAAAAATTGTGATTTACAACACCTTTATAAATGAAACTTCCTGAATAGACACATCTACAAAGAATATGAAATATCACTATATTTACATGGTCAATTTCTCATACATCATTTTAAGACCTAAAGAAAAATGGTAAAATATTTATAAAAGCTGCAGTATAGTACTTTGGGAAATAAAAGAGAGACTTCTCCAAGACAATATTTTCATATTTTACCTATTCAAGCTGCATTATAAGAGACGTTTCCAACAGTAGATAATAATAATAATAGAAAAACAGTAAATAAAGTCTCTGTATCTTGTAGTCAAAAAAGAGTGAACCAAGTCACGAATAGATAAAATAAATCTGAAATAAATATTACTAAATATAGCCTTTTGGATATGATTTTTTCTTATCTGGTGTACTGGATTTGTCTGCTTATAGTTTTCTCAACCCTACCTACCACCTTTTAATTAAATAAGCTGATAAAGTTTCATCTAAGTGAAGAATTTTCTTTGCTTGAAATAATGCTTTGTTCTGTTGCGTGTCACCTGCCCTGGCTTTCTATTGTATAGATGTGTACAAAGGGATGTGTCATAACTCAAGTATATGCAGAAGGTTCTTTCATTGTTATAAATCAAATTGGTTAACCTGTGATTGGGTTAAAGGTGTTCTCAAGTTTCTGATGACTGTGCTCCCTGCTGGAAATTGCTATGTTGCTCTTTTTTTTTCCCCCTGTCACCTTTACTGGGTTTGGAAGCCCTTATAACTACGGAGCAAACTACTTAGATAACCACAGCTTTTTAGCATGAATTACTAGGCCAGATGTATTTAGCAGAACAGACATTTGCTTTTATATATAATGCCATTCTAATTGATGTGAACTTCTTTATCTTGGTTGCAGGTATTGGATTACTTCAGAGTTCATTATTGTAATTAGCAGGGTGTTAATTTGATTTTTTAACTCCTGAATTCTGTCATTCTCATTGCTAGTTTCTTAATAAAAATAGATGGAGAAAATAAATGAAACCCAAATATTATAATCCTAAAAACCACATTACTTTGGAGTTCTATAGCCACTTGCCTGTGGCATTCATTGAACCATGTCTGGGTTGTAGTAAGATAATCAAGAAATTATTATAATTATTATTATTATTATTATTTGCAATGGGTATAGAATACAAAATACCATCTGCCACTTGTATATAAGCTCAGAATGAGCATGTATATTCTTCTTCAGTATGAATTAAGCATAAGTACAATACCTGTGGCAGAGAAAATGCAAACTGGTGTGTAGAAATTACATTAGTTAAATGGTAATATCTCTAATGAAAATTTAAGTTTATTATAAAATTGGTTATATTGGTTTGGATAAGTTTTATTTAATTACTTCTGTAATTTTCTGGGATAAATGAACATCTTCAACAGCTACACTTGACAAATTAGAAAATTAGAAGAGAAAAAAAACCAATCCCTTCCTGAGAGTCATGTTTACAGAATTTTGTGTTCTTACCTCTTCAGAATAAATATCTTGGCTCTCTGTTTTAATTCTTAACATCAGAATTACCTAAAAATTTTCATTGGCACTATGATCAAGACTTGAAGGAAATTCAAAATGACACGGAGCCATTTTTTAGCTGCAAAAAGCATGGAACTAAAATTTTCAAATTTAAAGGTAAGAAAAATAATCTTAGGTAAACAGTGAAAGGAATATGACGTTGATAGATTCTATGTAATTCTGAGTACATGAATAGGTGTGTCAGTATTTATATGAAAGACATATTAACTGACCCAAATTTTCTTGAAATTGATAAATACTGGCAAAACAATGCCCAGTAGTCAGTTGACTATAATATCAGGTTTCACCAACATTTGATCAAGAAAATAAAAATGTTAATGGCAATTGTATATTCTGTGTAAATGAATAATAGGTTTAGTTCTACTTTCTTTTGAGTTGTGTCACACTGACACACAAATACAGATCTATTTTGAATTCAGAAGTAGAATTAGAGTAATATATTTTTTTCTGAGGACATGTAGAGTTAATATCATATTTATTATATATCAATAAAATTATAATAAACACTAACATCAAATCTTATTATATACCACATACAGTCCTTTGATCAAAATGGACTGTTTCAACTGAAATTTATAACTAGAAATAGTCATTTATGCCAGAAACTAAACAATTTGATGATTACCAAAGACGAATAAATGTATAAAGATTTAAAACTAAATCTCCTTTTTTCTCAATTAATATTACTTGGATGTCATTACATTTACAGATGGTGGCATTATCCATACAATCATACACTAATTTCAGGAAATTCATTTTAATAATTGTACTACCTTAATGCCTACATATTTCTCATTAACAGCTAAGATTATTTGAGAGGAGTAGTCCGACGTGGTGGAGGAGTAGGAGACCTTAATTTTGTATGGCCCCAGAAATTCAGCTATTTAGCTATCAAACCATTACGAACACCTGCAAATTCAACCAGTGATCAAAGAAAAGAGTAGCTGCAACTCTACAAATAGAAAAGTGACCATTTTCTACAATGTAGGAGATGCAAAGAAGTGAATCCAAGATAGACCATGGTGGGCGAGAGCCTCCATCAGCCAGCTACTAGCAAGTGATAGAGCAGCAGACCACAAAATCAGAACTTTTAGACGTCTGTTCCAGTGATAGACATTTCTCAGGCTGCTAAGTGAGAGAGTGGAACCCTTCCTGGGACTGTGTGGTCTCAGAATCTTTGGAGTCACAGGAAGACCTGGGGTGCCTGAGTGTGGCAGAGCTCCCAGATAATTGAGTAAGGAAGCCAGCTGCAAAGAGTGAGCCTAGGAGTGTACTCTAAGCTCAGGGTTGCAATAAATCGTGATATGTTGCACACTCAGGCCACTGCTCTTTGAGCAGAGGCCCAACAAGCAGCAGAACTGGGGAGAACTCCCTTCCTCCACCAAGAGGAGTGGCCTGGAGGCATGCTTCAGGAGTCTGCTGGGATTGGAGACTCCAAACAGGGTCATGTGCTGGAGATAGAAATGGTTGGTCACAGGCTGGGTGCAGCCAGAGACCAAGGAGAGAGTAGTAATGGACTGCTTTCCTCTGAGTGCTCATAGAGGAGTTTTTCAGCTTCTCTTTCAGCTGGGGAGTGAGAGATTGGGAGACCGCCATTTTCATTCTCATCCTCTAAAGCTGTGTGGTAAGCTCTCAGGGAACAAAAGCCACACCGAGCAAACCAGAGCAGATTACTTAGCTTATCCCCAGGCAAGAGTGGAGCAATTCTGGCTGGGGCAAAAACATTTGAGAATCAGTGCAACAAGCACCCCTAGGAGACTGGTGAGTCTGTGGAGTTGGGTATGTGCAGAGGTGAAGACAGATTGACCTGGAGACTTTGTCGAAGAGGTTAGACTGGGACATTGTGGCTCTGGACCAGAGATTCCCACATGACCATATTTGCTCTGATCCTCTAAAGAGAAGTGGAAAGATGCTAGGGAAAAAATGCCAAGCAACCAACCAGCCCACATTAAGGCCATCCCCACCTGACAACAGGTGGGGCGACTCCACCCAGGAAAAGCCAAGGAGCAGGCCCCCTCCCCCAGAAGACCGACTGGAAGAACAGGTGAATGAAAAGCTTATTTCACATAGGACTGTAAAACTTCAGCACCAGGAGAAAATAATATACGGAGCTCCAGATGTTCCCTCATGACTCACTTATACTTTAGGCTATCTTTTTAAAATGTTTTCCTATTCTTTCTTTCTCTTTTAACGCTGGGAAGGAAACCCAACCTATGTTTTTAAGTTGCTTCTCAACTTTTATTTTTTTCACATATATGTTTTATAAATTTATGACACATACCAGCCCGTTTTTCATATATGAGTATATATATATACATATATATATATATATATATATATATACACTCTATATATATGTGTGTGTGTGTGTATGTATATGTATGTATATATATGTATATATATGTATGTATGTATATATATATCAGTCCTTATTTCTTTGCAATTTTGGATTACAGTGTCTTCTAATACACAGACCAAAAATCAAGCAGGAACAGGCATATCATCTTGCTTTGTCCACCCTGGAAGATTATAATCTCTCTCCCACCCCCTCTTTTTTTTTTCTTCTTTCTTTCTTTATTTTTCTTTCTTTTTTTCTCTTTCTTTCTTTCTTTCTTTCTTTCTTTCTTTCTTTCTTTCTTTCTTTCTTTCTTTCTTTCTTTCTTTCTTTCTTGCTTTCTTGCTTTCTTGCTTTCTTGCTTTCTTGCTTTCTTTCTTTCTTTCTTTTTCTTTCTTAAATTGTTTTGGATCACCTTGGCTCTGGTGGCATATCTGTGATAGCTTTTGACCACATCAGATTTTCACTGTGGTGCACTTTTCTTGAGTCTTCATTGATATTTTGGACTCTATCCATTCCCTAAACCATTCCTCAATAGAGGAATCTTCCCTAATCTGGAGAAGGAAACAAGCCTTTGTTTCTGCAAATTCAATTCAATTCAAATCAAACAAGCATTTGATTCCCTGCTAATAGGCAGGGAGGACCCCTCCCAGAATCAATAAAAATAGATCAACACCCCAATAGCTTTTAGTGAAGCTTGCAAATCTTACAACCAAGAAAATTATTCTGAGAGCAGATAAGAGAAAGAAATTTCTTCCATAAGGAGGGGGTAACACCAGAATGACATCAGACCTATTCACAAAGATCTGACAAGCCAGAAAGGGCTGGCAAGACATATTCAGGATACTAAATGAGAAGAACATGCAGTCAAGGATACTTTATCCACCAAGTATGTCATTCAGAATGGATAAAGAGATAAAGAGCTTCCAGGACTGGCAGAAACTGAAAGAATATGTGACCACCAAGCCAGCCCTGCAAGAAATATTAAGGAAGATTCTATAAAAGAAGAAAGACCCCAAAAGTAATATAGAATAGAAAGTTACAGAGACAATATATAGAAACAGAGACTTCACAGGCAATACGGTGGCACTAAATTCATATCTTTCAATAGTTACTCTCAGTGTGAATGGGCTGAATGCTCCCATCAAGAAGAAGGAAACCCCGCAAGGTTTCAGATTGGGTAAAATGGTAGGACCCATCCTTATGCTATTTACAAGAAACTCATTTTGAATGTAAAGACACCTCCAGACTGAAAGTGATGGGATGGTGAACAATTGACCATGCCAAAAAAAACCTCAAAAGAAAACAGGGATAGCAATTCTAATATCAGATAAATTAGATTTCATACCAAAGACCATAGTAAGAGTTGTAGAGGGACATTATAGCATACCTAAAGGGTCAATCCAACAAGAAAATATAACAATTATAAATATTAATGTCCCCAACATGGAAGGAGCCAACTACATAAACCAACTAATAATGAAAATAAAGAATTGTATTGATAATAATACATTAATAGTAGGAGACTTCAACACTCCACTCTCAGCAATAAGACAGATCACCTAAGCAGAAGATCAACAAAGAAACAAGAGCTTTGAAGGACACATTGGACTAGATGGATTTCGCAGACATATAAAGAACATTCCAGCCTAAAACAAAATACTCATTCTTCTCAAGTACATATGGAACTTTCTCCAGAATATATCACATACTAGGTGACAAATCAGGTCTCAAATGATACCAAAAGATTGAGATTATTCATTCCCTACATATTTCAAACCTCACTGCCTTGAAACTGAGAAACTTGAGAATGCATTCTATTTACAATAACACCAAAACCCATAGGATACTTTGAAGTAAACCTAACCAAAGCGATAATGGATCTGTACATTAGAAACTATAGAACACTTATGAAAGAAATTGAAGAAGACACAGAAAGATGGAAAAGCATTCCATGGATTGGAAAAATGAACATTGTTTAAGTATCTATGCTTCCCAGAACAATCTACACTTTCAATGCCATCCCAATCAAAATATCAATGGCATTTTTCATTTTTCATGTTGTCTGACTTGAAGCTGTATTACAAAGCTGTGATCAAGAAGAAAGCATGATATTGGCACAAAAACAGATACATATATCAATGGAACAAAGTAGAGTCTCCAGAAATGGATCCTCAACTTTAGAGTCAACTAATCTATGACTAATCAGCAAAGAATATCCAATGGGGAAAAAAAAAACAGTCTCTTCAATAAATAGTGCTGGGGAAATTAGACTTCTTTATACGGAAGAATGAAACTGGACAATTCTCTTACCATACACAAAGATAAAATCAAAATAGATGAGTGACCTCAATGTGAGACAGGAATTCATCAAAATCCCAGAGGAGAACATAGGCATTAACCTCTTTGACATTGGCTGCAGTGACTTTTTTCATGATATCTCCAAAGGCAAAAGAAACAAAGGTGATAATGAACTTTTGGGACTTCATCAAGATAAAAAGCTTCTGCACAGCAAAGGAAACAGTGAACAGAACAAAGACTCAAATGAGAGAACCTATTTCCAAAGGCATTATATATAAAGGGCTAGTATCCAAAATCTATAAAGAACTTCTCAAACTCACTGCCCAAAAAACAAATAATCAAGTCAACAAATGGGCACGAGATACAAACAGACACTTCTCTATGACACACCAGTGTCTAACAGACACATGAAAAAACATACCAGTGCCTAATAGACACATGAAGAAAACACATGCCAGTGCCTAACAGACAGATGAAAAAAATTCAACATTAGCCATCAAGGAACTACAAATCAAAACCACATTAAGATTCACATTGCGTCATTTATAAAGGCAATAATTAACAAGACAGAACAAGTGTTGGCGAGGATGTGGAGAAAAAGGAGCTCTCCTACACTGTTGGTGGGAATGCACACTGGTAAAGCCATTCTGGAAAACAGTATAGACGTTCCTCAAGACATTAAAAATAGAGGAGGGGGGCAAGATGGCGGAGAGGTTGGACACCCTGTTGCAACCTGTCCCCAAAAGTGAGCTAGATATCTGCCAGACCACGCTGAACACCCATGAAATCAGCCAGAGGAGCAAGACTTTTCACTTCTGGATCTCTACAGGAGCAGAAGACAGCAGGGGAGAGGTAAAGCAAAGCAGGAACACTCGAAACGGTAACGGAGGATAAACAAAAGGGGGAGGAGGCCACCAAAAGCGGCGCAAGGACAGTAATACCCCAAAGAAAAGTGTCAGGTGGTTGTGGAGCAGCAATAACTTAGAGCCTGATTAAAAACACTTAAAAAGAGCATAAGATTCTTAAAAAGAGATTAAGATTCTGAGTAGCAGTGAGTGCACGGGCCTGGCCCCATGCTCCCGGGAAGGATGCCACTAGCCCCAAAGAGAGACGGGGGTGGGGGGAGGTCTCCCGCTCCCCGCAAAATTTTGTGGTGGGGTGTGCGCACTCCTGAAACCACCTTAGAGAAACTGCTGTAGTACCGGAGCCTACAGCTTTTCTCCATGTACAGTGCTCTCTAGAAGGTGCACCAACAAAGATGAGAACTGCGCGGCTGGTGCAGTAATATTGGCAAGAATCTGGCCATACCCCGCCAGAGCCCAGAGTCCTTAGTGCAGAGGAACGTGTGAAATTGTGCAGAGCCACCAAACTGCTGAAGGCATAGTCCCACGGAGCCGCCAAACTGCTGAGTGCATGCTGCCTGGGAAAAGGAGGCTGTGCTGGGAGATTTGCAGAGGGGAGAGTTCCTTCTGGTCCATCCAGAGGGGAGCAGACTGGGCTTCTCTGTGACAGGGAGGTCTGGGTACTGACAGGCAAATCCCTTGCTCAGACTCTCTGAAAAGGAGAAAAAGCTACCAAAGGCCAAAAGCCTTCAGAGAGCTAAAGACTGAGAAACCAGGTTCCACAGAGCTCTGCCCCTAATTGGGAGGCTGGGTGAATCAATCCAAGCAAGATTGACTGGAAAACAACTGGCCAGGCCCCTCCCCCAGAAGACAAGTCAAAAAAAAAAAAAAAAAAAAAAGATTATAACCACAGAGTCACCGTAAGACTTTTAAATCCCCAACATTAGGGGAAATCATATTAAGTTCTTGATAATACCCAAAAACCTGTATATTTCATAGATACAAGGTTTTTTTTCTCTATTCACTTTTTCCCCCTTAATTTTTATTCACTTGTTTTCACATTTCTTGATTTGATTTTGTTTTTATTTTTTTAAACTACTTAACATTATATCTAGAGGCTTAACACAACGATAAACTCAGGAAGACCTGAAATATCCTCCCTCGCACATGAGGAGCTATAACCAACCTCCCATTTTACCTTTCTGTCAGAGTTTCTACCTATTTGTTTTGTTCGGGTATTATAGAAAATCTCATTCCTGAGGTTCATTTTGACTAGGTTCTTTTATTTCTTGTCACCTACTCTTGTTGGTCTATATGTTTGTTCGTGTTGGTCTACATACTTTATAAATCTTACTGTCGGGGCCAATTCTGGCTGAAATCCCCTCTTTTCTGATTCTCTCTATCTTTTTAATCCTTATTCTTTCCTTTTGGTGGTGAATTCCAATGGCTCCTAAACCTTCCAGACTGCATACTGCCTGGATCGTGGATGAAATATCCAACTATATTTGAATTCTCCTTCACCTCCCATCAAAATGACTAGGAGGAAGAACACCCAACAGAGAAGGAACACAGAAACTGCGCCCTCTCCCTCAGAACTATTAGACATGGACATTAACAGTATGTCAGAAAGGGAATTCAAGGTGACAATTATCCAGGTAATGGCTAGGATCAATGACAATATAGAATCTCTAAGGGCAGAAATGAAAACCAGTATAGCCGATGTAAGAAGTGCTATCAGTGAGATCCAATCCAATCTAAACAGTTTAACAGCTCGAGTTACGGAGACAGAGGATAGAATTAGTGATCTAGAGGATAAAATGGTAGAGAAGAAAGGACATGAAGACA
>CM053611.1:109408971-109426300 GCA_028646535.1 Procyon lotor
GGGGGGGGGTGGTGGGGTAGAGATAGGGTGGCTGGGTTGTGGACAATGGGGAGGGTATGTGCTATTAAGTGCTGTGAAATGTGTAAGCCCGAAGATTCACAGACATGTACCCTGGGGCAAATAATACATTATATGTTAATAAAAATTAATTAAAAAAAAAACAAAAAAAACTTATCTTTCGGGGCCCCTGGGTGACTCAGTTGCTAAGTGTCTGCCTTCGGCCCAGGTCATGATCCCAGGGTCCTGGGATTGAGCCCTGTATTGGACTCTCTGCTCAGTGGGAAGTCTGCTTCTCCCGCTACCATTCCCTCTGCTTGTGTTCCCTCTCTCTCTGTGTTTCTCTCTGTCAAATAAATAAAATCTTAAAAAAAAAAAAACATCTTTCAATAATCACTCTCACTGTAAACAGCCTAAATGTTCTCATAAAATGGTACAGGGTTGAAGAATGGATAAAATACAGGACCAGTACATACGCTGTCTATCAGAGACACATTTGGAACCAAAAGATACATCCAGACTGAAAGTGAAAAGATGGAGAACCATCTTGTATGCCAATGGGCCTCAAAGGAAAGCTGGGGTAGCGATTTTCATATCATATAATTAGATTTTAAGCTAAAGATTTTAGTCAGAGATACAGAAGGACACTACATCATTCTTAAAGGGTCTATTCTCCAAGAAGATCTAACAATGTAAACATTTATGCCCTCATTATAGGAGCAACCAACTACATAAGCCAACTGTCATAAGCCAAGAGTCATATTGATATGAATACATTAATAGTAGGAGATCTGAGCACACAACTCTCAGTAACAGATAGATCATGTAAACAAAATCAAAATAGAAACTAAAGCTTTGGGGGCGCCTGGGTGGCTCAGTGGGTTAAAACCTCTTCCTTCGGCTCAGGTCATGATCCCAAGGTCCTGGAATCAAGCCCCACAACGGGCTCTCTGCTCAGCAGGGAGCCTGCTTCCCCCTCTCTCTGCCTGCCTCTCTGCCTACTTGTGATCTCTCTCTCTCTGTGTCAAATAAATAAGTAAAAATCTTAAAAAAAAAAACAACTAAAGCTTTGAATGACACATTTGACCAGATGGACCTCATAGATTTAAATAGAACATTCTACCCTAAAACAACAGAATACTCATTCATCTCGAGCGCACATGGGACTTTCTCCAGAATAGAGCACATACTGGGCCACAAATTAGGACTCAACTGATACCAAAAGATTGAGGTGATTCCCTGCATATTCTCAGACCACAATGCTTTGAAACTGGAACTCAACCACAATAAAAAGTTTGGAAGGAATTCAAACACTTGGAGGCTAAAGACCAACCTGTTCAAGAATGTTTTGAAAAATCCTGAATATAACAGCTCTCTTTACACCTTAAGAACTGGAAAATCAATGACAAATTAGGCCAACCCCATTCACAAGAAGGGAAATAATCAATATTAGAGCAGAGATCAAGTTAGAAACTAGAGAAACAGTAGAATTCATCAATGAATCCAGAAGTTGGGTTTTTGAAAGAATCAACAAGATCAATAAGCCACTGGCAAAACTAATCCAAAAGAAAAGAGAGGAGACCCTATTTAACAAAATTACGAATGAAAAGGTAGAAATCATGAATAATCCAAAGGAAATAGAGCAAATCATCAAAAGTTATTATCAATAGCTATATCCCAATAAATTAAACAACCTAAAAGAAATGGATGCATTCCTGGAAACGTATAAACTTCCAAGACTGAAACAGGAAGAAACTGACAACCTGAATAGACCAATATCTAGTAATGAGATTGAACCAATTATTAATAAACTTCCAGAAAACAAGATTCCAGGACCTGACAATTCCTGTGAATTCTACCATTCAAGGAAGAAATAATACCTATTCTTCTGAAACTGTTCCAAAAAATAGAAACAGAAGGAAAACTTCTAGACTCTTTCTATGAAGCCAGCATTACCTTGATTTCCAAACAAAGCAAGGTCCCTATCAAAAAGGAGAATTTCAGACCAATATCCCTGATGAATATGTATGCCATGTTTCTCAACAAGATGCTAGCTAATAGAGTCCAACAGCACATTAAAAAGATTTTTCCCCAAGACCGGGTGGGATTTATCCCTGGGATGCAAGCGTGGTTCAACATTCGCAAATCAATCAATGTGATACAACAAATCAATAAGAGAAGGGAGAAGAACCATATGTTCCTCTAGATTGATGCAGAAAAAGCATTTGACAAAATTTAAATGTCAAATTTAAATTCCTTTTTAAAACTCTTCAAAGTATAAGGATAGAAGAAACATTCCTCAATTTCACAAAATCTATGAAAAGCCGACAGCAGATATTGTCCTCAATGGGGAAAAGCAGACAGCCTTTCCTTTGAGATCAGGAATAAGACAAGGATGCCCACTCTCAACACTCTTGTTCAACATAGTACTAGAAGTCCTAGCGACAGCAATCAGAAAACAAAAAGAAATAAAAGGTATTCAAATTGGCAATGAAGAAGTCAACTTTTTCTTTTCACAGATGACATGATACTTTATATGGAAAATCCAAAAGACTCCACCCCCAAACTACTAGAACTCATAGAGCAATTCAGTAATGTGGCAGGATACAAAATAAATGCACAGATGTCAGTTGCTTTCCTATACACTAACAATGAAAAAATGGAAAGGGAGATTAGAGAATTGATTCCATTTACTGTAACACCAATAACCATAAGATACCTGGGAATAAACCTAACCAAAGACATAAGGATCTGTACTGGAGGAACTACAGATCACTCATGAAAGAAATTGAAGAAGACACAAAAAGTTGGAAAAGCATTCCATGCTCATGGATCAGAAGAATAAACATTGTTAAAATGTCTATACTGCCAAGAGCAATCTATGCTTTCAATGCCATCCTGACAAAATTCCACTGGCTTTTTTCAAAGGGCTGGAACAAACAATCCTAAAATTTGTATGAAACCAGAAAAGACCATAACTCTCCAAAGAAATGTTGAAAAAGTAATAAAAGCTGGTGACATCACATTTCCTGATTTCAAGCTTTACTACAATGCTGTGATCACCAAGACAGCATGGTATTGGCGCAAAAGCAGGCACATAGACCAGTGGAACAGAATAGAGAGCCCAGATATGGACCCGCAACTCTATGGTCAAATAATCTTTGACAAAACAGGAAAAAAATATACAGTGGAAAAAAGATAGTCTCTTCAATAAATGGTGCTGCTAAAATTGGACAGCTCTATATAGAAGAATGAAACTTGACCATTCTCTTATACCATACACCAAGATATACTCAAAATGGATAAAAGACCTCAACGTGAGGCAGGAGTCTATCAAAACCCTAGAGAAGAACACAGGCAGTAACCTCTTTGACATGTGTATCCAAAGGCAAAGGAAACAAAAGCATAAATGAACTTTTGGAGTTTCATCAAGATAAAAAGCTTCTGCACAGCAAAGGAAACAGTCAACAAAACAAACAGGCAACCCACAGAATGGGAGAAGATATTCGCTAATGACACTACAGACAAAGGTCTGATATCTAAGGTCTATAAAGAACTCTTCAAACTCAACACTCACAATACTGATAATCACATCAAAAATGGGCAGAAGACATGAACAGACACTTCTCCAAAGACATAAAAATGGTAACCTACAGATGGAAAAATGTTCATCATTTTTAGCCATCAGGGAGACTCAAATCAAAACCACACTGAGATACCATCTTACTCTCCTTAGAATGGCCAGAAACAACAAGACAGTAAACAACAAATGTTGGAGAGAATATGGAGAAAGGAGAACACTCCTCTTCGACTATTGGTGGGAATAAAAGTTGGTGCAGCCACTTTGGAAAACAGTGTGGAGATTTCTCAAGAGCTTAAAAATAGAGCTACCCAATTATCTTGCCATTGCACTACTGGGTATTTACCCCAAAGGAGTAGATGCAGTAAAGAGAAGGGCCACATGTGTTCATAGCAGCAATGGCCACAATCACCAAACTGCAGAAAGAACCAAAATGCCCTTCAACAGATGAGTGGATAAAGAAGATATGGTCCAAAAATACAACGGTATATTATGCTTCCATCAGAAAGGATGAAGACCCAACTTTTGTATCAACATGGACGGGACTGGGAGAGATTATGTGGAGTGAAATAAGTCAAGCAGAGAGATGCAATAATCTTATGGTCTCACTTACTTGTGGAGCATATGGAAAAACATTGTGGGCATTGTGAGAAGGAAAGAAAGGGTGAATGGTGGTAAATCGGAGGGGGAGATGAACCATCAGAGACTGTGGACTCTGAGCAACAAAACTTAGGGTTTTGGAGGGTAGCAGATGGGGTATTGGGCGAGCCTGGTGTTGGGCATTGTGGAGGGCACGTATTGTTGGAGCACTGGGTGTGGTGCATGAATAGTTAATCTTGTAACACTGAAAAAATAAAATAAAAAGTATTTGGAGGAAAAAAAATAAAAATAAGTCCTTGATGTGGGCGAGGTAGGTTATTTCAGTTCTTCCTGGGTGTATCTTGTTATCTTTGTTAAAGGCTTCAACTTTCCAGAGATACAGGGAAATTAAAAGTCGTTTATATTTAGGAGTAGTATTGAACAGGGAAAAAGGATTACCTTGAAGCTTATATTTATATGTATATTAAATAAAGAAAGAAAAAAATTAGAAAAGAGAAACAGCTATATGTATGAAGATAGTTCAAGTTAAAAATTTATTATTGAATATGTTGTATAAACCTCTTGTTGTAATAGTAAGTAGGTTAAAGATTAAAAGAACAAGAATCATGAGAAGAATTAAGAAAAAAAGATGTATCCATAAAATATAGTTTTTAGGGGGCAATACCTGGAGCTTAATAAATTGTTTTCCCCTGATGTTGGGATTTTATAGTTTTATGGGGACCCTGTGGTTATTGTAGTCTTGCTTTTGGCTTGTTTTCTGGGGGAGAGGCCTGCTGCATTGTTTTCCAGTCAGTCTTGCGTGGGTTGAGTCACCCTGCTGGCTATAAAGGGGCTGGGCTCTGTGGAAATCTGTTTTTCAGGCTTTTGATCTCTGGAGGTTTTTGTTCTTTTTTTGTGTCTTTTCCTCAGAAGGTCAGAGCAAGGAAAGAATCTTTCTGCACCCTGACCTCTGTCTCAGAGAGAAGCCTCAGTCTGCTCCACTCTGGGTGGTGCAGAACATACAGAATCCCCCTCTGCAAACTCCACTGCACACCACAGCCTCTCACAGTTAGCACATGCTCAGCCACTGTCCCAGTTGTTGCCTGAGGCCCCCGCTTGTCTTTGCACCCTCGTGCCACTAAAACCAAGAGTGATATTGGTCCTGGGAGCCCACTTACAGTGGTGCTGTTGCTAGGTCTGTTGTCTGGAGTCCAGGCCCAAACTGGGTGCTTTCAGACCCCAAGGTCATGCAGGCCACGTGGAGGGCTGCTGCCAGAACAATCCTGACCTGAGATCAAGCAGGGTTCTCTCAGGCATGGGCTAGGAGAGCTCAGAGCCCATGGCAGGATGCAGAAGGCTGTGGTCCTACACACCGCTTGTGTCCACATCAAGCTCTCTCAGGTGCTGGTGTGAGTGTGCCCAGCCTGAGCAGTGGTGTAAGCAGCAGAACTCAGGTATCATGGGCTGGAGGCTCTGCGGGACTCTCTCTGACATGAGTAGTTGCCGGTGGTGATCATCCTGTGTCCGTGTGCTTAGGACCATGCCCATGACTGCCCAATTCCACCAGTTACCCCTTAACATCTTTTGCTCTTTTAAAAGGAAACAAGAGCAAAAATGAACTTTTGGGACTTCATCAAGATAAAAAGCTTCTACACAGCAAAGCAAGCAGTCAACAAAACAAACAGGCAACCCACAGAATGGGAGAAGATATTCACAAATAACACTATAGACAAAGGGCTGATATCTAAGATCTATAAAGAACTCCTTAAACCCAACACTCAAAAAAACAGATAATCACATCAAAACATGGGCAGAAGACATGAACATGTCTTCTAGAGAAAATATGTCTTCTCCGAAGAAGACATACAGATGGGTAAGAGACACATGAAAAAATGTTCATCAGATTTGGCCATCAGGGAGATTCAAATCAAAACCACATTGAGATACCACCTTACGCCAGTTAGAATGGCCTCAATTAACAAGACAGAAAACAAATGCTGTTTAGGACATGGAAAGAGGAGAACCCTCTTCCACTGTTGGTGGGGTTGCAAGTTGGTGCAGCCACTTTGGAAAACAGTGTGGATATTCCTTAAGAATTTAAAAATAGAGCTACCCTATGACCCTGCAATTGCACTACTGGGTATTTACCCCAAAGATACAGATGTAGTGAAGAAAAGGGCCACATGTACCCCAATGTTCATAGCAGCAATGACCACAATCGCCAAACTGTGGAAAGAGCCAAGATGCCTTTCAAGAGAAGAATGGATAAAGAAGATACAGTCCATATATACAATGGAATATTATGCCTCCATCAGAAAGGATGAATAGCCAACTTTTGTATCAACATGGACGGGACTGGAAGAGACTATGCAGAGTGAAATAAGTCAAGTAGAGAGAGTCTATCATCATATGGTTTCACTTACATGTGGAGCATAAGGAAAAACATGGAGGGCATTGTGAGAAGGAAAGGAAGGGTGAATTGGGGGAAATCAGAGAGGGAGATGAACCATGAGAGACTGTGGACTCTGAGCAACAAACTGAGGGTTTTGGAGGGGAGGGGAGTGGGGATATGCGTGAGCCTGGTGGTGGGTATTGAGGAGGGCACGTATTGCATGAAGTACTGGGTGTGGTGCATGAACAATGAATCTTGGAACACTGAAAAAATAAAATTAAAAAGAAGATAAAAAAATATGAACCATGAGAGACTGGACTCTGAGCAACAAACAGGGTTTTGGAGGGGAGGGGGTTGGGGGTTGGGCGAGCCTGGTGGTGGGTATTGAGGAGGGCATGCATTGCATGGAGCACTGGATGTGGTGCATGAACAATATTAGTTTTGTAACACTGAAAAAATAAAATAAACATATTTGGGGAAAAAATAAAAACAATAAAAAATAAAAAAAGATATTTTGCTCTGTTTGGATGCTTTTAACCAGTCTCCAAGTTAATGCTGGTCCCCAATGATGGGACACTTCTGTATTGTTGTATAACTTTCCAATGGGTGGCTTCTAGTGGCTGCCTACCCCTTCTCTATCTTCTGATATCAGTCTACGCTTTCCCACTCCACTTTATCTCGCCACTGCTGTCTTCTCCCCCATAGAAATCCAGAAGTCTTACATCTCAGGCTGTTTTCATGTGTGTTCAGAGTGTTCTGGTAGATATTTAGCTCCCTTTAGGGGACCAGTTGAAATAGGATCTCCAACTTCTCTGCCATCTTGCACCTTCCTCCAAGCGAAAATTCTTGAGACATCGTTGGTGTGAAAGGTGGTTTTATTAAAGTACAAGGACAAGACCCGTGGGCAAAAAGACCTCCAATGAGTCATGAGGGGTGGTGATTATATACCTTGTGGTTAGGGGTAGCATAAGTGTCTAAGGAACTTTGGAAGCAAGGGTTCCAGGACCTTGAGGGGGCCAACTATTATTAGTAAAATGCCACTTATTACCATCTAATAAAACCTTAGTCATGAAACTAAGGTTTTCAGATGTATATCATTGGGTCATATCCTTAGGGTATGATTGCCAATGTATATCTTGGAGGTTTTAGAGATAAAGGAAATTTCCAAAAGAATTTTTAAATGTTAAAGCAGACTTTACACTCAGCATGTAAGTGAGACCATAAGGTAATTGTTTCTCTCTGCTTGACTTGTAACACTGAAAATAAATAAATAAATTAAAAAAAAAAAAACCAAAAACTTACAGGATAACAAAGTTAAAAAAAAAAAAGCAGACTTACAGGATCCTGGGGGGTCAGATTAAAATTGCCTTTTGCCCTTAGCTAAGTGTCAACATGGAAGCAATTGAGTCCCTAGAGGAATGTCACTCTGTTTTAAGGACTTGTCAGTGGGCTGTAAGTAATAAAGGAATTTAATATTTTTTCTTTTGCGTGGTTTTCTCACATCATTATCAAATCACAATTGTTACTGTTATTTCTTTTCACACACAGTATGTGGCTTTTTATTTATGTTCCTGGCTTGATATTGTGTAGACATGTACTTAAAGTGACATAAATGCAGTTTATCATCATCTGACCACATGTCTACTATCAGAAAAAGTTGGACATAATTGAAAGAGTAGTCCCTGCAAATACAGAAGGCATTAAGTATTTGTGTTTAAGATATATGTTAATTAAATGGCAATGTGAGAAACGTTTGAAAACCCCTTCAAAAAGAAATCTTACAAGAATGAATTTCTTAGTCACTCAAAGAAAGACTTTACTTGGCTTACTGAATGGATGGCCTTGAAAACCTCTAGAAGCCTGTTTTCTCTACAATGTAGCTAATAATAGTACCTATTTCAAAGGGGTGCTGTGATGATTTAATGAGCTAATACATGAAAAAACTCAAAACAATACTAGCATGTTTGTAGGTATGTAAAGGCAACTTTAATATATATTTATTGGTGGTTAATTTCTTTTTGAAGCAGCAATCTTTTCTCATAGGATCATTCTGAATGAGGATCCTCAAAGTGACCATTGGCATCTGCTAACAGTTGTCTTTCTTTCAGTAATATACTCTAAAGCTTTCTAAATTTCACAATTTTATTTATTCCTTCTTGATATGATAGAGTATGGATCACCTCACTAAACCACCTCTCACCAATGTTTTCTGCATTGGTTACTTCATAATTTTAAGTAACATACATTTAACTATATCTTTTCCAAGTATACTTTGCCTTCTGCTTTGTAAGAGGAAAGTATTAACAACTCTGTTCTTGCATTCCACTCTTCTCCATACATTCCACATCCTAAATTTAGTCATTTGCACTTTTTTGCTTATAGTTTTTAGGGTTTGTTAACCCCTACCAGGAGCCCCAATTGGTCATTATTGATAGTACTTCTAAAAATGGAAGGTATAATAAACAAGGCACATGATCTCTATTAATCTATAAGCCTTAGTCACCATCTTTAAATTATGGTCTCTCCTTTCCTCATTGATATTTCATTTTCTGCCTGGATATGGAGAATGTATGCATTCAGAATTGTTTATTTAGATTATGTTGGGTAACCCAAAATAGGTACTTACTTTGCCCCTACAGTGACAAACAAGCAGTAAGATAATACATTTCCTTTCTTGCCCAGCTTGATGTTTCCTTAATGTTTCTGCAGCATTTGCTCACTTACTTCCACCCCCATTTCTCCTTTATTTTTCTCCCTCAAATTCTTTCCTTCTCAGTGTCCTTTGTCCACAAAAGTTTTATTCTTGGTCTGCTCTACAATGAATAATCCTACAACTTCCCTTCTCCTCTGGATTAGGTACACCCTTTCCTTGGTTCCTGATCTTCCTCCTTGGTTAACAACCTCATTTTTCTGGATTATCAACTAACAATAATTCCTAAGAAATGATACAAGAAAAATAAACTTTCAGGCTTCTTGTAAAGTCCAAATGCTTTTATTTTTTCCTTACTGTTGTTGATATTTGGCCAACTGTATAATTAGGGTGAAAACAAACTGCCACAGAATTTGAAAGCATTACCTCATTATACTCTAATATTTAGTTCTGCAGATGCCCATGTTGATATCTCATGCCAATCTGATTTTTTTTCTTTTGTACAGCTCCCTCATCCTTTCCGAATGTGTCTAAGATCCGCTTTTTATTTTGAGTTTTACAATTATGTTCTCAATATGGGTATTTTTTTTTTTTTTTACCTCTTGATTGTTATTGCTTTGGCCCCTCCAATGTGAGATGGTGTCCTTTAACTATGGCCAACTCAAAACTTTTTGTTTATTTGGTGATTTCTTTTTCCCCATTTTTCCTATTCTTTCTTTTTTTTTTTTTTTTAAAGATTTTATTTATTTGACAGAGAGAAACACAGCGAGAGAGGGAACACAAGCAGAGGGAATGGTAGGGGGAGAAGCAGGCCTCCGGTGGAGCAGGAAGCCCGATGTGGGGCTCGATCCCAGGACCCTGGGATCATGACCTGAGCCGAAGGCAGACACTTAACGACTGAGCCACCCAGGTGCCCCTTTCCTATTCTTTCTTTATGGAATAACCATTTGCTGGATGACTGAATTTCCAGACAGATTATCTATGTAACTAAGTTTTCTCCAAAAGCTTTGTCTACTCAGACTTTTGCTTTCTGTTATTTTACTTTAATGAGGAATTCCTTAAATTTATCTTTCAACCATTTGATGGACTTTATTCACTTTGGCAGTCGTAATTCCTTGAGCTATTTCCTATTTGTTATTTCTTCTGATTAGTTAGCCTTTCATTTTGTTGGTGTGATATTTTCTCAAATATCTCTGATAACAATTTTTTTAAAAAGATTTTATTTATTTATTTGTCAGAGAGAAAGATAGAGAGAACACAAGCAGGCAGAGAGGCAGGCCGAGGCAGAGGGTGAAGCAGGCTCCCTGCTGAGCAAGGAGCCCTATGTGGGACTCGATCCCAGGACCCTGGGATCATGACCTGAGCTGAAGGCAGCTGCTTAACCAACTGAGCCACCCAGGCATCCCAATAACAATTTTTTTTTAAAGCTCCCTGAATGATGTCAGTTAAATTTTTCTGTTTATCTAAACCTTTCTTTTTCATGGTGCACATTCTATATTTCCAAATTTCCAATAGCCACTTTTCTTGTCCATTTATACTTAAGACAATGGTGATGCTGACTGTGAGCTTGTGTCCACACTCAGACACTGCTTCACCCTGATAGTTTGGGAAATGCTGTTTGTTTTGAGACAACAAATTTGAGAGAATGGAAGGACTGTACCAATACTGTCTCAGAAACCTTCAAAAGACATCTTTGGACAAGAAACTTTTATGTTTGTGTTTTTCATTTACTGAGAAAACCATTCCATCTCTATTACAGTGCAGGATCACCTTTATCATAAATTATGGGATATATATAGGCATTATTATTTTAGCATATCTCTTCCTTTCATTTATTCATTTCTTTTTCTTTTGTGGTAATAATTGTATCACTCTATCTTATTTTACTTTAGTATTCATCTGATATCATGTGATATGATTTTTCAATTTTTATTTTTTCTCCTGATATCATGTAGTATAACTCTTCTATATTTGTTCTTTTTCTCAAGATTGTCTTGATTATTTATTTTAAATCTGTTGCATTTCTTTTAGATTTTAGAATTAGCTTCTCGATTTTCATTATTATATCTCCTGTTATCTTATTTACAATGGCATTAAATTCACATTATACTTTGTTTTTTAATTTATTTTTTATTTTTTAATATTCTTCCTCCAAATACTTATTTTATTTTTTCAGTGTCACATTGTACTTTGGAACTACATAATACCTTTATAATATTTAGTTTTCTGATAGATTATCAGATTTTATTTAATTTCTCTTGATAATGTACATTTTTTACACTGGAGTGTATAGTCCTCCAAATTTTCTCCCGAGGGTCTGTTGGGTCATTTTCCTTAAGTATCAAGATGGTGTGAAGATTCTTGTCTGCTTCTCAGATTTTGTCATTGTTGCTTTTTTGTTTTATTTTAATTTTAAACTTTTGCACTGTATAGCCTCAGAATTTCACAAATATCTTGCTGTCAAAACTGATCATTTGATTGAGGCCCTGTAAATCTCCACAATTAAGATGTGGACATTGTGCGACTGCTGAAATTTCTGCAGTTTTTCTTTACAAATGAGTTCCATCTTCTGGTGTTTAACTCCAGATTCTGAGCCTTTAGTTATTTAAAATCAGGAAGTGCTCCCCGGGAAAACAACTTCAGATAATTATACAGGATCACAATTCTCTCTAGGACTTTCAATTATTGTCTGTGCATCCTTAGTTATTGTTCCACTTAGTGAATCTTTTTCTCACTTGCATCTTTAGGACTTGAGAAATTACACTCTGATTCACAGAGGTTTTTGTCTTAACTCTTTATTCTTTAGACCCTCAAACTTCAGAGTTTAGAAGTGGTGTGGGGTGCCTGGGTGGCTCAGTGGGTTAAAGCCTCTGCCTTCAGCTCAGTTCACGGTCTCAGGGTCCTGGCATCCTGCCCCACATTGGGCTCTCTGCTCAGTGGGGAGACTGCTTCCCCCTTTCTCTCTGCCTGCCTCTCTGCCTACTTGTGATCTCTCTTTGTGTCAAATAAATAAATAAAATATTAAAAAAAAAGAAGTGGTGAGAAGAGACAGTCAGCCATGTTTTGAGGACATTAAGTCTCCAAAATTTTATTAGTAGTCCCTCACAATCACCAAGTTTTACTGGTTCCTCTATAGCAGCCTCTCTTTGGACCAAGCCCAGAACCTGAGCCCAGAGCTACAAATAGACCTAAAGAAAGAGCAACCTCTGGTTGCCTTGGCAGTCCTGTTATCTAACTATTTAACTATTTAATTATTTATTCCCCCCTTTTTAAAAAAAAAGATTTTAATTATTTATTTGACAGAGGGAGAGAGATCACAAGTAGGCAGAGAGGCAGGCAGAGAGAGAGGGGGAAGCAGGTCCCCTGCTGAACAGAGAACCCAATGTGGGGCAGGATGCCAGGACCCTGAAATCACGACCTGAGCTGAAGGCAGAGGCTTTAACCCACTAAGCCACACAGGCTCCCCTAGAAGTATTTTTCAATAACAGTTCTAAGCTTTTTGCCTTACACAAAAAATTCACAACTGTCTGAAGATTTAAAAAAAAAGTATTATCTGTTCATTTTGCTTCAGGTTTCTTTTTCCCTGCTTTCAAATCTGCACTGCCTCTTAACAGACTTAACATAGTATCCAAACTTCAATGACAGGACAAATGTTTATTTTTGGGACCCATTGAAAAATAAACCTGAGGAACCTCTTGTTTAAAAATTATTAAAACCAAGAGGAGGCAAGATGGCAGAGGTGTAAGAGGCTGAGATAGCATCGGATCCCAGAAGTTCAGCTAGATAGGCATCAAACCATTCTAAAAGCCGGCAAACTCAACAGCAGAGAGAAGAGAAGAACAGCAATTCTAGGAGCAGAAAATTGACCACTTCCTGAAAGGTAGGACGTTTGGAAAAAGTGAATCCAAAGCGACAGGAAGAGAGATCTCGGGGGGAGGGGCCGGGTCCCAGCAGCTGCAGAGCCTTGGAGCACAAAATTGGAACTTTTAGTCTGCTCAGCAGAGGGACATGGCTCCAGAGGCTAAGCGGGGGGTTTAACCCTCAGGGGAAGAGTGTTGTTTCAGGACCTGGGGAGTCACAGAGGGACCAGGCATGCCCAAGTGTGGCAGAGCTCCCAGGTATCGGGGTGGAGAAGCCGGCGGCAGAGAAGGAGCCATGTAGCATCCTATCAGATTAGGTTCTCCTTGGATTATATGATCTGAGACAAGGAGGGGCTGCTGCTCTTCAAGCTGGGGATCCCAGGGGAGGCAGCTCCAGAGACACTCCCTCCTTCCTCCTCTGGGAGGAGTGGTGCAGGAGTGCGCGGTGGGAATCTGCTGGTTTTGGAGACTCCAGATGGGGCCGGTCGCACCACAGATAGAGGCATTCTGCCGTGGGCTATCTGAGCACAGAGCATGCACCGCAGACAAGGGAGATGGGAGTGATTGACCGCTTTCCTCTGAGGGCATGCTGAAAAACAGGGCACCCAGCACTCGGCTCCTCTGGGCTGGAGACTGGGAAGCCTCTTTTTTCATTCCCAGCTTACAGGGTGGTATGGAAAGTGCTCAGGGAACAAAGACTCGCGAGAGCAAACATGAGCAAAGTTCTGGTGCAATTTTGCCTCAGGCAAAGACATTTGAGAATCATGGCAATGGGTCCCTCCCCCAATAGATCAGCGAGAATATCCAGCCAAGACCTAGTTAATCAATCACTGAAAACTGCGGAACTCCAGAGTATTTTTCTCTCTCACTCATCTACTCTTATCTGGATAAAATGAAGAGGCGAAAAAACTCACCACGAAAAAAAAGAAGAGACAGTCCTGATGGCTGGAGACCAAATCAATTTGGACATTAGTAATACATCGGAAATAGAGTTCAAAATGACAGATATTAAGATGCTAGCAGGGCTCGAAAAAAGCATGGAAGATATTAGAGAATCTCTTTCTGGAGAAATAAAATCCCTCTCTGGAGAAATAAAAGAAAAAAAATCTAACCAAGTTGAAATTAAAAAAGCTATTAACGTGATACAATTAAAAATGGAGGCTCTCACTGCTAGAATAAATGAGGCTGAAGAAAGAATTAGCGATATAGAAGACCAAATGACAGAGAATAAAGAAGCTGAGAAAAAGAGAGACAAACAACTCCTGGACCAAGAGGGTAGAATTCAAGAAAAAAGTGACACCATAAAACACAACAATATTAGCATAATTGGGATCCCAGAAGAAGAAGAAAGAGAGAGGGGGTGGAAGGTATATTGGAGAAAATTATTGTAGAGAATTTCCCTAATCTGGCAAAGGGAACAAGCATCAAAATCCAGGAGGCACAGAGAACTCACCTCAAAATCAATAAAAATAGGTCTACACACCGTTATCTAATAGTAAAACTTACAAGCCTCAGTGACAAAGAGAAAATCCTGAAAGCAGGGTGCCTGGGTGGCTCAGTTGTTAAGCGTCTGCCTTCCGTTCAGGTCATGATCCCAGGGTCCTGGGATCAAGCCCCACATTGGGCTCCCTGCTCTGTGGGAAACCTGCTTCTCCTGCTACCATTCCCTCTGCTTGTGTTCCCTCTCTTGCTGTGTTTCTCTCTGTCAAATAAATAAAATCTTTAAAAAAAAAATCTTGAAAGCAGCTCGAGACGAGAAGTGTGTAATGCACAAAGGCAAAAATGTTAGATTGACAGCAGACCTATCCACAGAGACCTGGCAGGCCAGAAAAGACTGGCTTGATATCTTCAGAGTGCTGAATGAGAAAAATATGCAGCCAAGAATACTATATCCAGTGAGGCTGTCACTGAAAATAGAGGGAGATATAAAAAGCTTCCAGGACAAACAAAAACTGAAAGAATTTGCAAACACCAAAGCATTCTTACAGGAAATATTGAAAGGGGTACTCTAAGCAAAGAGAGAGCCTAAAAAGAACATAGAAAAGAAAGGAACAGAGACAATACACAGTTAATAGTCACCTAACAGGCAATAAAATAGCATTAAATTCATATCTGTCAATAGTGACCCTGAATGTAAATGGGCTAAAGGCCCCAAGCAAAAGACACAGAGTATCAGAATGGATAAAAAAAGCAAGACCCATCGATATGCTGTGTACAAGAAACTCATCTTAGACCCAAAGACACCTCCAGATTTAAAGTGAGGGGGTGGAAAACAATTTACCATGCTAATGGACACCAAAAGAAAGCTGGGGTGGCAATCCTTATATCAGATAAATTAGATTTTCAGCCAAAGACTATAATAAGAGATGAGGAAGGACACTATATCATACTTAAAGGGACTGTCCAACAAGAAGATCTAACAATTGTAAATATCTATGCCCCTAACATGGGAGCAGCCAATTATATAAACCAATTAATAACAAAGTCAAAGAAACACATCAACAATAATACAATAATAGTAGGGAAATTTAATACCCCCCTCACCGAAATGGACATATCATCTAAGCAAAAGATCAACAAGGAAATAAAGCTTCTAAAAGACACACTGGACCTGGTGGACATCACAGATATATTCAGAACATTCTATCCCAAAGCAACAGAATACACATTCTTCTCAAGTGCACATGGAACATTCTCCAGACTAGATCACATCCTGGGACACAAATCAGGTCTTAATCGGTACCAAAAGATTGGGATCATTCCCTGCATATTTTCAGACCACAACACCATGAAACTAGAACTCAATCACAAGAGGAAGTTGGAAAGAACTCAAATACATGGAGATTAAAGAGCATCCACTAAAGAACAAATGGGTTAACCAGGAAATTAAAGAAGAACTTAAAAAATTCATGGAAACAAAGGAAAATGAAAACACAACTGTTCAAAATCTTTGGGACACAGCAAAGGCAGTCCTGAGAGGAAAGTATATAGCAATACAAGTCTTTCTCAAGAAACAAGAAAGATCTCAAATACATAACCAAATGCTACACCTGAAGGAGCTAGGAAAAGAACAACAAAGAAAGCCCAAACCCAGCAGAAGAAGAGAAATAATAATGATCAGAGCAGAAATCAATGAAATAGAAACCAAAAGAACAGTAGAATAAATCAACAAAACTAGGAGCTGGTTCTTTGAAAGAATTAATAAAATTGATAAACTCTTGGCCAGATTTATCAAAAAGAAGAGAGAAAGGACCCAAATTAATGAAATCATGAATGAAAAAGGAGAAATCACAACCAACGCCAAAGAAATACAAACAATTATAAGAACATATTATGAGCAACTATACGCCAGCAAATTAGACAATCTGGAAGAAATGGACTCATTCCTAGAGACACACAAACTGCCAAAACTGAATCAGGAAGAAATAGAAAACCTGAACCGACCCATAAGCAGTAAGGAGATTGAAGCAGTTATCAAAAAACTCCCACGAAACAAGAGCCCAGGGCCAGACAGCTTCCCAGTGGAATTCTACCAAACATTTAGCGAAGAATTAATACCTATTCATCAGAAATTGTTCCAAAAAATAGAAATGGAAGGGAAACTTCCAAACTCATTTTATGAGGCCAGCATTACCTTGATCCCAAAACCAGGCAAAGACCCCATCCAAAAGGAGAATTACAGGCCAATATCCTTGATAAACACAGATGTAAAAATTCTCACCAAAATACTAGCCAATAGGATCCAATAGTACTTTAAAAGGATTATTCACCACGATCAAGTGGGATTTATTCCTGGGATGCAAGTTTGGTTCAACATCTGCAAATCAATCAATGTGATTCAATACATTAATAAAAAAAATAACAAGAACCATATGATACTCTCAATTGATGCTGAAAAAGCATTTGACAAGCACAGCATCCCTTCTTTTTTTTTAAATTTTTATTAACATATAATGTATTATTTGCCCCAGGGTACATGTCTGTGAATCGTCAGGCTTACACATTTCATAGCACTTAACAGTACATACCCTCCCCAATGTCCACGCCCCAGCCACCCTATCCCTACCCCCCACCCACCTCCCAGCCACCCTTAGTTATTTTCTTGAGTCTAGGAGTCCCTTATGGTTTGTCTCCCTCCCCATCCCTTCCTGTTTCATTTCTCTCCCCCACCCCCCCAAACTCCCGCCTTGCCTCTCAAATTCTTCATATCAGAGAGATCATGTGATAATTGTCTTTCTCTGACTGACTTATTTCGCTTAGCCTAATACCCT
>CM053611.1:109426400-109437485 GCA_028646535.1 Procyon lotor
ATAGAGGGTACATTCCTCAATATCATCAAGGCCATCTATGAAAAACCCACAGCAAATATCATTCTCAATGGGGAAAAGCTCTCAGCATTTCCCCTGAGATCAGGAACACGGCAGGGATGCCCACTATCTCCACTGCTATTCAACATAGTACTAGAAGTCCAAGCCTCAGCAATCAGACAACAAAAAGAAATCAAAGGCATCCAAATTGGCAGGGAAGAAGGCAAACTCTCACTCTTTGCATACGATGTGATACTTTATGTGGAAAATCCAAAAGACTCCACTCCAAGACTGCTAGAACTCATCCAGGAATTCAGTCAGGTGTCAGGATATAAAATTAATGCACAGAAATCAGTTGCATTTTTATACACCAACAGCAAAATAGAAGAAAGAGAAATTAAGGAATGTATCCCATTTACCATTGCACCCAAAACCATAAGATACCTAAGAATAAACCTAACCAAAGAGGCAAAGAATCTGTACTCAGAAAACTACAAAGTGCTCATGAAAGAAATTGAGGAACACAGAAAGAAATGGAAAAACTTTCCATGCTCATGGATTGGAAGAAAAATATTGTGAAAATGTCTCTTCTACCTAAAGCAATCTACACATTTAATGCGATCCCTATCAAAATACCATCAATTTATTTCAAAGAAATGGAACAAACAATCCTAAAGTTTATATGGAACCAGAAAAGACCACGAATAGCCAGGGGAATGTTGAAAAAGAAAACCAAAGTCGGTGGCATCACAATTCCTGACTTCAAGCTCTATTACAAATCTATAATAATTAAGTGTTTGCCAGTGTGGTACTGGCACAATAATAGACACATAGATCAATGGAACAGAATTGAGAGCCCAGAAATGGACCCCCAACTCTATGGTCAACTAATCTTCATCAAGGCAGGAAAGAATATCCAGTAAAAAAACCACAATCTCTTCAACAAATGGTGTTGAGAAAACTGGACAGCACATGCAGAATAATGAAACTGGACCATTTCCTTACACCGCACACAAAAATAGACTCAACATGGATCAAAGACCTCAATGTGAGACAGGACTCCATCAAAATCCTGGAGGAGAACACAGGCAGCAACCTCTTCGACCTCAGTCACAGCAACTTCTTCCTGGAAACATCTCCAAAGGCAAGGAAAACAAGGGCAAAAATGAACCATTGGGACTTCATCAAGATCTAAAGCTTTTGCACAGCAAAGGAAACAGTCAATAAAACCAAAAGACAACTGACAGAATGGGAGAAGATATTCGCAAATGACATATCAGATAAAGGGCTAGTATCCAAAATTTATAAAGAACTTCTTAAACTCAACACCCAAAGAACAAATAATCCAATCAAGAAATGAGCAGAAGATATGAACAGACATTTCTGCAAAGAGGACATCCAAGTAGCCAAGAGACACATGAAAAAGTGCTCCACATCACTCAGCTTTAGAGAAATACAAATCAAAAGCACAGTGAGATACCACCTCACACCAGTCAGAACGGCTAAAATTAGCAAGACAGGAAATGACAGATGTTGGCGAGGATGTGGAGAAAGGGGAACCCTCCTACACTGTTGGTGGGATTGCAAGCTGGTGCAGGCACTCTGGAAAACAGTATGGAGTTTCCTCAAAAAGTTGAAAGTAGAGCTAACTTACGACTCAGTAATCACATTACTGGGTATTTACCCTAAAGATACAAATGTAGTGATCCAAAGGTGCACGTCCACCCGAATGTTTATAGCAGCAATGTCCACAATAGCCAAACTATGGAAAGACTCTAGATATCCATCAACAGATGAGTGGATCAAGAAGATGTGGCACATATATACAACGGAATACTATGCAGCCATCAAGAGAAACAAAATCTTGCCATATGCAACGACATGGATTGAACTAGAGAGTGTTATGCTAAGCGAAATAAGTCAGTCAGAGAAAGACAATTATCACATGATCTTTCTGATATGAAGAATTTGAGAGGCAAGCCAGGGGTTTGTTGGGGAGTGGGCAAGAGAAATGAAATAGGACGGGATGTGGAGGGAGACAAACTATAAGAAACTCCTAGACTCACAAAATGAACTAAGGGTGGCTGGGAGGCGGGTGAGGTGTAGGGATAGGGTGGCTGGGGTGTGGACATTGGGGAGGGTATGGTAAGTGCTGTGAAATGTGTAAGCCTGATGATTCACAGACATGTACCCTGGGGCAAATAATACATTATACGCTAATAAAAAATAAAACAAAATTATTAAAACCAATAGAGCCTAACTTAGTGCAGGGGCTTTCAAATGTGAGGTCCTATGTAACAATACATGTTGCACCCCTTGTCCCTGGCACTGATCACTGGATTCAGGAAAGATTGAGAAGCAGACTAAATAAATCTTCTTTAACTCCCCTTCTCATTTTTTTTTAAATTGTAACTCATTGACCAGGTATAAGATATCTCTTTTATTTGCAAAAACATAATTATTTTTCTTTTTAATGTCAGTATATCTCTACATTTCAATTTTACTTTTTGCCAAAATGGAAGTGTTTATTTAAGTGAGTAATCATGTTTTTAACATCATGTTTGGAAAGATTTATATTAGGTACTGTCACCTCTACCTGTTGAATGGGAAAGTATTAAAAGTGTTAGTCTCCAGAACGATGTTAATAAAAATTTCAAAATATTAGAATATTCAGCTATGAAGTTATGCACATATGACAGAACATCAGAGACATCTTTGTCTGATCAAATCTTTGCCTTGCTCTGAAAGAAAGGCATAAAAAATTGAGGAAGATACAAAAAGTGGAGAATATTCCATGGTCATGAATTGGAAGAATAGATATTGTTAAAATGTCTATGCTGCAGAGAGAAATCTACACATTCAGTGCAATCTCTATCAAAATACCATTGACATTTTTCACAGAGCTGGAACAAACAAGCCTGAAATTTGTATGGAACCAGAAAAGACCCTGAACCACCAGAGAAATATTGAAAAAGAAAGCCAAAGCTAGGAGCCTGACTTCAAGCTATATTATAAAGCTGTGATCATCAAGACGCCATGGTATGGATACAAAAACAGATGCATGAATCAATGGAATAGAATAGGGAACCCAGTAATTTCTCTAATTTTTGGTTACAGTTGTCCACATTTTGTCAGCTGTTAATGTCAACATTCTGACTATAGATGTCTCATACTTTTAACAACTATGACAGAGGTCTCCACTGCTCAAGCACTAAATTGCACTAATCTGTGAAATAATAAATGTGCTAAAAGGCACACAGCATAACATTCTTGCATAATTTTTTGAAATGCTTCATTTCTCTTAGAAATCTTAATGAAAAACTTGTTACCATATTAGGGTTTATCTCATATTTGCCTTAAGCATGGGAACTGCAGCTTCCTATTATAAAGATTCAGGACCTATTTACAGAAATCATGTGTCGTTGAAGAAAACATTATAAAAAGTCCTTCATGAGCTTATAAAAATAAGACCAATTAGAGGGGACCTGAGGCTAATGCTACTCATGTGATTTTAACACTACAATTTATTAGTCCCTGAATTTATGGAAATAAAATAAACACAAGTAGGACTTTTATCCCTAACACCTAAAAAGCCCTGTGTTTATTATCACAGTATAAAAATTAGTGCTTAACTATTTTAAATTAAATAATCCATGCCTCTTGTGAAAACCCTAGTCAAACAGGGCTAAGAAAAAGAAATAACCACATCTGTGGATCTTGGGGTAAAGATTGTTTCTTTGAAGCACTGAGGATTGTCAAGAACAGAGTAGATGGGTGGGGGGATGGAGTAACTGGGTGATGAGCATTAAGGAGGGCACTTGATGGAATGAGCACTGGGTGTTATATGCAACTGATGAATCTCTAAATTCTACCCATGAAACTAATAATACACAGTATGTTAATCAAATTGAATTAAAAAAAAAAAACAGAAAAGAGAATGGCCTTGGATTCATCTACTTACTCAATGTTCTTTCTACCCAAAAAAATAATAAAATCACCTTAACCATGAAAATCTTCAATTTTCAAGAAATCCTAATCCTCTTAGCACATGAGATCTAAAAATGTTATTAGAAAATAAAGTGTCTACATGTAGCTGTCCAATTTTCCCAGCACCATTTATTGAAGAGACTGTCTTTTTTCAACTGGATATTTTTTCCTGTTTTGACAAAGATTATTTGACAAATAATGTGGGTCCATATCTGGGCTCTTTATTCTGTTCCACTGGTCTATGTGTCTGTTTTTGTGTCAGTAGCATGCTGTCCTGCTGATCACCACTTTGTAGTAAAGCTTGAAATCAGGCATATCAACATGGATGGGACTGGTAGAGATTATGCAGAGTGAAATAAGTCAAGCGGGGAGAGCCAATTATCTTACATTCTCACTTATGTGTGGAGCATAAGGAAAAACATGAAGGGCATTGTGAGAAGGAAGGGATGGGGGAATGGGGGGAAATCAGAGGGGGTGATGAACTGTGAGAGCCTGTGGACTCTGAGCAACAAACCAAGGGTTTTGGAGGGGAGAAGGGTGGGGGGTTGAGTGAGTCTGGTGGGTATTGAGGAAGGCACGTATTGCATGGAGCACTGGGTGTGGTGCATGAACAATGAATCTTGGAACACTGAAAAAATAAAATAAACATATTTGGGAACAACAACAAAAAAGAAAATACAGTGTCTGCTATGTACTGCTATAGAATTAAACAAAAATCAGGAATTCTATAATGTATTTTCCTAGCTTTAGTCAGTATTATAAAACTTCTTTGGTGGTGATATAGGAGTATATATTAATATATATCTAGATATTTGAACTGATACATGCAAAAATATATCTTATAAACTAAAAGCAAAATTATTTTTATGAAATCTATAGTATTTCCCTATATTGATCTCATTCATAATAAGATTTTTTGAAGATTAGTTGACCATAGAGTTAAGGGTCCACTTCTGATCTCTCTATTCTGTTCCTTTGATTCATGCGTCTGTTTTTGTATCCATATATGCCGTTTTGATGATCACAGCTTTATAATATAGCTTGAAGTCAGACTCCTAGCTTTGGCTTTCTTTTTCAATATTTCTCTGGTGGTTCAGGGTCTTTTCTGGTTCCATACAAATTTCAGGCTTGTTTGTTCCAGCTCTGTGAAAAATGTCAATGGTATTTTGATAGAGATTGCACTGAATGTGTAGATTTCTCTCTGCAGCATAGACATTTTAACAATATCTATTCTTCCAATCCATGACCATGGAATATTCTCCCCTTTTTGTGTCTTCCTCAATTTTTTTCATAAGTGTTCTGTAGTTTCTAGAGTATAGATCCTTTACTTTTTTGGTTAGGTGTATTCCTAGGTATCTTATGGCTTTGGTGCTATTGTAAATGAAATAGATTCCTTAATTTCTCTTTCCTCAGTAACATTGTTAATGTGTAGAAATACCACCATTTCCCCCACTGAGAATGATATTCACTGTGAACTTTTCATTGATGGCTTTTATGATATTGAGGTATGTTCTTTCTGTCCCTACACTGTGGAACGTTTTACTGAAGAAAGGATGTTGTTTTGTCAAATGCTTTTTCTGCATCAATTGAGAAGATCATATGGTTCTTGTCTTTTCTTTTGTTAATGTGCTCTATCACGTTGATTGATTTGTGAATGTTACACCACCCTTGCAGCCCAAGAATAAATACCACCTGGTCATGGTGAATAAACCTTTTAATGTACTGTTGGATCTTATTGGCTGTTACCTTGGTGAGCATTTTGGTATCCATGTTCATCAGAAATATTAGTAATTCTCCTTTTTGATGAAGTCTTTGGTTTTGGGATCAGGGTAATGCTAGCCTAATGGAACGAGTTTTTGTTTTCCTTCCATTGCTATTTTTTGGAACAGCTTCAGGAGACTAGGTAGAATTTCTTCTTTAGATGTTTGGTAGAATTCCCCTGGGAATCCATCAGGCCATGAACTCTTGTTTTTTTGGGAGGTTTTTGATTACTGTTTCAATTTTCTTGCTCGTTATTGGTCAGTTTAGATTATCTATTTCTTCCTGTTTCAGTCTTGGTAGTTTAAGTTTCCAGGATGTATCCATTCCTTCCAAATTGCTTAATTTTTTGGCATATAGTTGCTGGTAATGATTTCTAATACTTGTTTCTATTTTCTTGGTGTTATCTGTCATCACTCTTCTTTCATTCATGATTTTATTGATTCGTGTCCTTTGCCTTTTCTTTTGGATAAGACTGGCCAGAGGTTTATCAATCTTATTAATTCCTTCAAAGAACCAGCTTCTAGTTTTACTGATCTATTCTGCTGTTATTCTAATTTCTATTTCATTGATTTCTGCTCTAATCCTTATTACTTTTCTACTCCTGCTTGGTTTAAGCTTTATTTACTGTTCTTTCTCCCGAGTCTTTAGGTGTAAGGTTAGCTTGTGCACATGGGATTTTTCTAATTTTTTTCAGAGAGGCTGGGATGGCTACGTACATCCCTCTTAGGATGACCTTTGTAGTATCCCATAGGTTCTGAACTGATGTTTTCATTTTCATGGTTTCAATGAGTTGTTTAAGTTCTTTTTAAATTTCCTGGTTGAAGAAAAACAAAAACAAAAACAAAACAAAACAAAAATAAATTTCCTGGTTGACCCAATCATTTCTTATCAGGATGTTCTTTAAACTCCAAGTGTTTGACCTCATCCCTCCAAGGAGAACAGAGTGATTGGAAATTGAGTCAATCACAAGTGCCTAAGGATTGCATCCATCATGCCTAATAAAAACGCCCTAAAAAACCCTAAATGAATAAATGGAAAGAACTTCCATGTTGCTGAAGGTATCCACATCCCTGGAAGGTGGGACACCCCCAAACTCCCTGGGGACAGATGCTGTGGTGCTCAGAACCCTCTGGGACATCTGCTAGTGTTATCCCTTCCCCTGGTGGTTTTGCTGTATTCTTCATGATAAACGGATGCTAGTTGATTGTTTGAGAAGCTCATGAAGGAAGAGATTGAGGGAAACCTCTTGCCTCCACTCACAAAGAAAATGAGACCCTCAGTCCAACAAAGTATGAAGAATTGAATTCTGCCAGTGACCACATGCCCTGGGAAGTAGGTCCTTCCCTGGTTGAGCATTCAGATCATTATGGTCAGAAGACCCGTATAGGCTGTGCCAAGATTCCAGACCAAAGAAAAGGCAAGACAACATATATTCTACATACAAGAGGAGGAGAAAAGATGGTGGAGGAGTAGGTGCTCAATTTCAACCAGCCCCCTGAACTGAGCTGGATATCTACCAAAGCATTCTGAACACCCATGAAATCAGCCTGAGATGTAAGAAGATATATCTTGATCTCTACAAACAGAATATCTCCAGCGATTGGTCTCAAGACATGAATCACAGAGTTGTGATTATGCAGGCAGATATGAGAAGATAAACAGAAGTGGGAGAGGGATCCTTCATGATCTTTCTCTGGGAAGGCAAAAGCCTCCCATGCTGAGGACAGAGCACAGACTTGCAGACTGGTAGCAGCAGGGAAAGGACTATAAGGTAGCTCCCAGACTGAAACCTGGTGTTAGGGGGCATGCATGCAAACTGGGGGTAGTGAATATTATTCTCAATGGGGAAAACCTGAGAGCCTTCCCATTAAGATTAGGAACACGAAAAAGATGCCCACTCTCACCACTCTTGTTCAACATAGTACTAGAAGTCGTAGCAACAACAATCAGAAAACAAAAAGAAATAAAAGGTATTCAGATTAGCAAAAAGAAGTCAAACTCTCTCTCTTCAGAGATGACATGATACTTTATGTGGAAAACCCGAAAAACTCCACCTACAAATTACTAAAACTCATATAGCAATTCAATAATGTGGCAGGGTACAAAATTAATGCACAGAAACCAGTTGCCTTCCTATACAATAATAACATAATCATAGAAAGAGAAATTAGAGAATCCATTCCATTTGCAATAGCACCCAAAACCATAAGATTCCTTGGAATAAAACTAACCAAAGAGGTGAAAGATCTATACTCTAGGAACTATAAAACACTCATCAAAGAAATTGAAGAAGACACAAAAAGATGCGAGCACATTTCATGCTCATGGATTGGAAGAATAAACATTGCTAAAATGTCTATGCTGCCCAAGTAATCTATACTTTCAATGCCATCCCAATTAAAATAACAGTGGTATTTTTCAAAGTGCTGAGAGAAACAATCCTAAATTTGTATGGAACCAGAAAAGACCCTGAATCGCTAAGGAAATGTTGAAAAAAAAAAAAGCAAAGCTGGGGGCATCACATTGCCTGATTTCAAGCTATATTACAAAGCTGTGATCACCAAGACAGCATAGTATTGTCACAAAAACACACAAAGGTCAATAGAAAAGAATAGAGAGCCCAGAAATGGACCCTCAACTCTAGGGTGAACCAGTCTTTGACTAGTCAGCAAAGAATATCCAATGGAAACAAGACAGTCTTTTCAATAATTGGTGCTGGGAAAATTGTACTTCTATATATAAAAGAATGAAACTGGACTATTCTCTTACACAAAGATAAACTCTAAATGGATGAAAGAACTCAATGTGAGACAGGAATCCATCAATATCCTAGAGGAGGACATAGGCATTAACCTCTTCAACATTAGCCACAGCAACTTCTTTCAAGGCATGTCTCCAAAGCAAGGGAAACAAAAGCAAAAATGAACTTTTGGGACTTCATCAAAATAAAAAGCTTCTGCCACAGCAAAGGAAAAGTCAATGAAACAAAAAGGCAACCCATGGAATGGGAGAAGATATTTGGAAATGACATTACAAGAAAAGGGCTGGTATCCAAGATCTAAGAACTTTTCAAACTCAGCACCCAAAAAACAATCACTGAAGAAATGGGCAGAAGATATGAAAAGATAGTTCACCAAAACACAAATGGCTAACAGACGCATGAAAAATGTTCAACATCATTAAATATCAGAGAAATTCAAGTCAAAACCACATTGAGATATCATGTTACTCCAGTTAGAATGTCAAAGATTGAGAAGGCAAGAAACATCAAATGTTAGAGAGGCTGTGGACCCTCTTACACTGATGGTGGGAATGCAAGTTGGTACAACCACTTTAGAAAACAGTGTGGATGTTCCTCAAAGAGTTAAAAATAGAGCTACCCTATGACACAGGAATTGCAGTTTTGGGTATTTACCCCAAAGAAAAAGATGTAGTGAAAAAAGGGCTACATGCACCCCAATGTTCATAGTAGCAATGTCCACAATAACCAAACTGTGGAAGGAGCCAAGATGTCCTTCATCATATGAATGGATAAAGAAGATGTGGTTCATATATACAACTAAATATTACTCAGACATCTGAAAGGATGAAAACCCAACATTTGTATCAGCATGGATGGAACTGGAGGAGATTATGCTAAGTTAAATAAGTCAAGCAGAGAAAGTCAATTATCATGCAGTTTCACTTGTTTGTGGAACATAAGGAATAGCATGGAGGACTTTAGGAAAAGAAAGGGAAAAAATGAAAGAGGGGAATCAGAAGGAGAGATGAACCATGAGAAACTATGGATTCCCAGAAATAAACTGAGGATTTTAGAGGGGAGATGGGTGGGGCAATGTGTTAGCCCAGTGATGGGTATTAAGGAGGACATATATTGCACGGAGCACTGGGTGTTATACACAAACAGTGAATCATGCAACACTACATCAAAAACTAATGATGCAGTTGGTGACTATGGTATGGTGTAGTATGGTATACTATGGTATGATATAGTATATATCACATATGGTAATATGGTGACTCATATTTAAAAAGTTATAAACAAAATAAATGAAGTGGCAACAAAAAATTATACAAATAAGTCAAAAGAAAACAATATTTGATTGGGTTTGGTGTGAGCCCTGTCCTCACTGCAGTAGCTTGTTGTGCACATGACGATGTGTATTTAATGCCACAAGAAGAAGAGTCCTAGAAGGTCCAGGCAGTAATGTGCAGATATATGTAGTATTCTATTTCTACTTCTCTTATGGACCATCTTCCTTTATGATCACACAACTGTTGAGGACAATAGATATCAAGAACATAGAATCATTATTTTTGATCTCTGGCTACCAAAACACAATAAATCTCTAATCTCCAAATTTTATAGTGATGATACAAATAAGGTCTGGGTAGGTGGGTGACCTATAACAATTTCAGCCAAACCAGGTACAAACCAAACTTCCTAATTTGGGAAACAAATGGAACATTGAAGACTTGATTTTTACTGAAAATACGAACATATGAATGTGTTTCTGCATCATAATTTTGAAAAGTTTTGAAATGCCAGGATGTATTAAGAATATGAATATCTGCTTTTAATAATTACAAATTTAAAGCTCAAGAAAAGATAACAAACAAAACTGTCCTTCGTATGCCATGAATATATGCACACATATACCCAAGAAATTAAGAATAATAAACTGTAGGGTGTCTGGGTGGCTCAGTGGGTTAAGCCTCTGCCTTCCGCTCAGGTCATGATTTCACGGTCCTGGGATTGAGCCCCACATTGGGCTCTCTGCTCAGTGGGGAGCCTGCTTCCTCCTGTCTCTCTCCCTGCCTCTCTGCCTACTTGTGATCTCTCTCTGTCAAATAAATAAATAAAATCTTTTTTACAGTTTGGCAATTGTGGCCATTGCTGCTATGAACATTGAGGTACATGTGGCCCTTCTTTGTAATGCATCTGCTTCTTTGGGGTAAATACCCAGTAGTGCCATGGCAGGGTCAAAGGGTAGCTCTATTTTTAATTTCTTGAGGAATCTCCACACTGTTTTCCAAAGTGGCTGCACCAGGTTGCAACCCCACCAAAAGTGTAGGAGGGTGCCCCTTTCTCCACACCCTCTCCAACATTTGTTGTTGACTGTCCTGTTGATTTTGGCCATTCTAACTGGTGTAAGGTGGTATCTCAGTGTGGTTTTGATTTGAATCTCCCTAATGGCTAAAGATGATGAACATTTTTTCATGTGTCTGTTAGCCATTTGTATGTCTTCTTTGTAGAAGTGTCTGTTCATGTCTTCTGCCCATCTTTTGATGTAATCATCGGTTTTGTGAGTGTTGAGTTTGAGGAGTTCTTTATAGATC
>CM053611.1:109456300-109475589 GCA_028646535.1 Procyon lotor
CCAGTTTTTGTTTGTTGGCTGCTTTTTTTTTGTTTTGTTTCATTTTTTTGTTTTTGGTTTGTTTTAGGTGAGACAGGATGGCTGGAAGGGACTGGAATAGAAAGAATTCCTTTCTCTCAAATGGAATGAAGCTCTAGCAAGGTGCTTTCCTTTAAAGGGTGAGCCTTTGTAATGGAGAAGTCTGATGCATTTCTCAAGGATTACTCTTTCCTCTTCTCTGTCAAGGTCAAGAGGGAATATTTCCTGGCTCATCATGAGAGCCTCATGAGGAGCTTGGGAGTAAATGTGGGGGCTCAGTTAAAACTGTAGCTTCAGGAGTTTTCTACTCTCCAACTAGTCCACACAATCTCCAACAATTTTTAAAAATGACCTTTCAAGTAGTCATACCAATGACTCCAATGGCTTCTGCTCTAGATAAATAGATCTCAGCCTTGACTTTTGGGATGCTCTTAACTCTTCAAATTTCAATGTGGAAGTGTGTCCTGGGGCTTATTTTCTGATGAGTCCAAGAACAGTTGTTGATACTCAGTTTAACTTTTTTTTTTTCTGTTATAGAAATGAGAGAGAGGACTTCCACACTCTTTACATGTTGATGCTAAGACTGGAAGTCCCCTAGATTTTCCTTCCCTTTCTTTTTATCTCATGCCTTCTCCCTTCATAGTCTTGAAAATGTAGCAAAAAATATTTTGAGTTATTTTTTTAAGGATTTTTGTTTATTTATTTGACAGAGAAAGACACAGCGGGAGAGGGAACAGAAGCAGGAGGAATGGGAGAGGGAGAAGCAGGCCCCCTGCCACACAGGTAGCTGGATGTGAGGCTCAATCCTAGGACCCCAGGATCATGACCCAAGCCAAAGGCAGATGCCTAACAACTGAGCCAGCCAGGCACCCTGATATTTTGTTATTAATTGAAGCACTCCTTCCAGTAGCGGCTTGTCTTTTTATTCCCTAAGAACTTTTCAAATTTCTAATCCAGGAAGTAATAACAAAAGAAAGAGGTAGAAAGAAATTAAAATATCTCAACTCTTAATTTATAATAGCTGTGGAGACACTTAACAGCAAAAACTTTGGAAGAGTATGGCAGGTCTTCCAACTTCCCTGTAATCTCTTAAAACCTTCCTCCCCAACTGAATCCTTAATATGAGGTGACAGCATACAGCAATGAGAGGGAAAGAGTAATTTAGCTACTAGTGATGTAGGAAAGATGTTAGGATTCAAAGCCCATGACCAACAAAGAATTCTTGAGCTGTTGGTGCAAAATGGTGATTTTATTAAAGCACAGGGACAGGACCCATTGGCAGACAGAGCTGCATCAGGGTCATGAGAAGTGGCCCATTATATACTTTCAAGTTGGGGGGGGGGGTTAGGGGTAGCATAAGTCTAAGGAATGTTGGAAGTGAAGTTTCCAGGACTTTGAGGGGCTAGCTATTGTTGGGAAAAGGTCATTTATTACTGTCCAATAAAACTTAACCATGAAATCCTTCAGATGTATAGCAGTAGGCCATATACTTGGGAGATGATTACCAACATGTATCTTGGAGGTTTAGAGATAAAGGAAGTTTCCAAAGAAATTTTTATATGTTGAAGCAGACTTACAGGATTAGGGTATGGGGGGTGTGGGGCTAGAATTGTTTCTTGCCCTTAGCAAAGTATTAACATGGAGTCTGTTGAGTCCCCAAAGGAATGTCACTCTGTCTGTTTCAAGAACTTGTCATTGGGCTGTAGGAAGTAAGGAAATTTAATATTCTTTTTCTGCCTTTGTTTCCCACATTACTAGTAGTTTCTTGAGCTTGAGTCATGATCTCTTTCTCAAAGTGTGTGTGTGTGTGTGTGTGTGTGTGTGTGTGTGTGTGTGTGTAGGAGTATTGAGAGGATATGTAGCAAAACAACAGAAACATCAAGACTGTCTTCACAGGCGTGAAACAGCACAAGGTCATGCTCTCAGAAGGACTACACACTTATTTTAATGATTTTTTGTTACTGTCTTGAAATTTCTAATAATTTTTAAAAACAGGACTCTGAATTTTCTTTTTTTTTTTAAATTTTATTTATTTGACAGAGAGAAACACAGCGAGAGAGGGAACACAAGCAGAGGGAGTGGTAGCGGGAGAAGCAAGCTTCCTGCAGAGCAGAGAGCCCGATGCGGGGCTCGATCCCAGGACTCTGGGATCTGACCTGGGCCGAAGGCAGATGCTCAACGACTGAGCCACCCAGGAGCCCCAGGACTCTGAATTTTCATTTTGTGCTGGACCTTTAAATTGTACAGCTGCTTCTAGAAAATATAAGAGCCAAGGAATCTGATTTCTGGAATGGGCTCTGGATGGAGACAAACTTTACAGAATTTCAAGAAGCTCGAAACATATTGAGAGTGGTAGTGCAGTGATGACTAGAAGCAGTGTCCAGGCAGAAAGGCCTGGGGGAGTGCACAGTTTTCTGCACCTAAAATTGAATGGGGTACAGCCAGATTATGATGTATAATAAAAAGGAGTTTAGGTGTTACTGAGCAGAATGGGGTTGAGAGGGAGGGAGGAGGACGAGAGAGAGAGATGTTCACTTCTCTAATGCCCTGGTACTGTTAGTCCTTGGAAATTAGACCCAGCATAGAGAATGGAGGGATACATACCATAAGAAAGCAGAGTTTACCTAAAATTGATTGAAATTAACTTCCTACTATCTTGTAGAATGGGGATAATCAAATCAAACTCAGCATTATGGACTGAACATTTGTGTCCCTCCAAAACCCATATATTGAAGTTCTATCCCACAATGTGATGATATTTGGAGATGGGGCCTTTAGGAGGTGATTAGATTATACAACGGTAATAATAGTAGAGTCCTGGTCTGATGTGATCAGTGTGTTTATAAAGAGACACCAGAAAATCTGCTTGCTGTCTCCCTTGTGTGAAAACATAGTGAAAAGGCCACTATTTACAAGGCCTGGAGACAGTTTTCACCAGTCTCCCAGCTTCCAAACTGGGAGATTATGTGAGACATAATCTCACATTTATGTGAGACATAAATTGCTGTCGTTTAAGCCACTCAGCTTGTCATACTCTGTTATGGCAGCCCAAGCTGACTAGATCATTCAGAGAAAAATAAAATTATAATTAATGCCAATTTTAATTTAAAGCTATCAGTTTGTACCCATTATAAACTCTACATTTCAGCCCAGTAAAGGGTTTGACGTATCCCAAAGGTGATATTCTTTTCTTCACTCTGAGTCTCTGCACAGAGTCTTGTCACATTAGACTAGATTCTGAGTGTCCATGTGTATAAGCAAGCTCTGGTCTTATCTCTCTCTCTCATAGGCTAGCAGAAACACCTGTGCAAAATCCTAGGGTTTCGTCCAATTTTACATTCAATTACTCTTCCCAAAGTATTGTTCCTCCATTTCCTATAAGTGTAATTCATTATATGTTGCAATCAGTAGCCTTTTAAAGTGAACTTTAATCCTGGCACTTGGTGACATTTATTTTAACAAGCTGGGATGTAGAAGGCAGAAAGTGTGTTAGATTATGAAGTATGTGATGTGATTAAATGATATCTAGGAAAGGCCATTACATTTACTCTCTGTGGCAACTAATGTAGTATTTGAGGCCAGCTAATCAGAGGTAAATAGTTATTATGTTACTTACTGGGTGATTCCTTAAACCTGAACTAGAAAATAAAATAAAGTAAGTTAAAAATTTTGCAAAGCATAAAATATTTTAAAGAGATAAACTCATTTTTATCTTAAAATATCAAAATATTAAAAAATATTCCCTAATTTGTATTAAGTAAATGATTATGATTCACTATTATCAGAGATTTAAAAATTACTTTAGTAGTAATGAAATTGAAAATTCCACATTGATCTTTCATGACTATGAATTAATAAAAAGTTCCAGGGGCGCCTGGAATATTTAAAGTTTAAAAAAAAAACCTCACCAATTTAAAATTGTATATCTAGTGAATTTGTCCTTAAGAAATAAAGACTGTATTAGGGAAAAAAATGTGGTAGGGGCAAAGATTCAGTGCCAGCACACCTCCTCTGCAAGAATGGTTAAAAGATAAAATCCATTAGAATAGGGGCGCCTGGGTGGCTCAGTGGGTTAAAGCCTCTGCCTACAGCTCAGGTCATGATCTCAGGGTTCTGGGATCTAGCCCTGCATTGGGCTCTCTGCTCAGCAGCACGCCTGCTTTTCCCTCTCTCTCTGCCTGCCTCTCTGCCTATTTGTGATCTCTCTCTCTCTCTCTCTGTGTCAAATAAATAAAAATAAAATCTTAAAAAAAAGGAAATGGGGCACCTGAGTGGCTCAGGCGTTAAGCGTCTGCCTTCGGCTCAGGTCGTGATCCTGGGGTCCTGGGATCGAGCCCCGCATCGGGCTCCTTGCTCTGCAGGAAGCCTGCTTCTCCCGCTACCATTCCCTCTGCTTGTGTTCCCTCTCTCACTATGTTTCTCTCTGTCAAATAAATAAAATCTTTAAAAAAAAAAAAAAAAGGAAATGATTACATGTATTAACGATTAAAATAAATCATTTGCATGGACTCCACTGTTATATTTTGGGGGAAAAAAGACAGCGACATTTAATAAAACACTAATTTTCTTTGTGTTCTATGGAAAAGTGGTTGTGTGAAGTATGAAACAGCCAGAAAAGGAGCAGCAATATTTAATGAGAATGGTTGGGATCACTCAAATTTCCTCGTTTGTGTCCCATCAAAAACATACAATTTTTTAAGAAGTGGGTTAACAGTGGGGAAATAAAAAAAACAAACTCACTTTTTTATATTTTATTTCTTAATCACAAAGGAGGTAGAGAAATAATGGTGAAGTAGTGGAGACAAACCCTGTAATACAAGGAACACCTTTTTCTTGTCCTTCATGTCTGTTAGGCTCCCTACAGTTTTCATTACTGAATGAATTACATGCAGATTACTTCTTCCTATTTACCACCCTCCAACACCTGCTATAATATAATCAAAGCCATGTAAACTCAAACTCATGACCATATATTGGAATGCAGAGATACAAGAAGAGAAAAACCATAAATTTTAGTTGGTGAGGTGACTAGCTCCTTAAAAATACGTATTACTCCATAGAAACAAAAGATGTTATATGACTCACTCCAGGCAAATAGGAAGAGTAAGAGAAGGTATCCTATACTTGCAAGTAGACATGGTATTGAGATTAAAGGTAGTCTTAGTGGTTTCTGAGAAAATCTATGGCCCATTTATATTGCCTAATGTTTATTAGTGGCATGAATGTCACCCTTTAAAAAGCTCTGGTCAACACCCAGGGTGCCTGGGTGGCTCAGTGGGTTAAAGCCTCTGCCTTCAGCTCAGGTCATGATCTCAGGGTCCTGGGATCAAGCTTTGCATCAGGCTCTCTGCTTAGCAGGGAGCCTCCTTCCCCCTCTCTCTCTGCCTGCCTCTCTGTCTACTTGTGATCTCTCTCCTCTCTGTCAAATAAATAAATAAAATCTTAAAAAAACACAAAAAACGAAAAACCTCTGGTGTTGCATCTACATCAGGGATCTCCCACACTGAAAATGAAGGGTGACTTATAACAATGGAACATAGTTCTCAACAAATTCAAAACTCACACATTTAAATGATTTTTTTCTTTTTAAATTAACCATTTAGAGAGGTTTAGCAATCATAGAAGTATGGCTATTACTTGAAATATTTCCACAATTTTTTGGCAGTACTCCTTAAGATAATATTCTTCCATTTACAAATTTCTTATTCTTTGGGGAATAACTTTATTTTAAAAGAACCAAATCAAATTTTAAGTAACATCCTATGAATTTTTTAAGCAATATTTAAAAATATTATTATGCAATAATTACATGGCTTATAAAATGAAAATTAAAATAATTGCCACTATGATTTGATCAAGATAAATGTTAATATTGAAATTAGTCAATAACATCAGAAGGTGGATACATAGAAGTGCAACATTTATTTTAGTGTGTATATATATATGTACATACATACTAAATGTAGGCATTTCACTTTATTTTGTATTTTATTGTTTTATATTTTTAAATTTTATTTAAATTCAGTTAATTAACATAAAATGTAATATTAGTTTCAGAAGTAGAGTTCACTGATTCATCAGTTCCATATAATACCCAGGGCCCATTATATCAAATTCCCTTCTTAATACCCATCACCCATTCACCCAATTATCCCTTCTCCCCACACTTCCTTTCCAGCACCCTTTGTTTCCTATAGTTAAGAGTCTCTTATGGTTTGTTTCCCTCTCTTATTTCATCTTATTTTATTTTTCTTTCCATTCTGTTTTGTTTCTTAAGTTCCACATATGAGTGAAATCATATGATAACTGTCTTTCTTTGGTTGACTTATTTCACTTAGCATAATACCCTCTAGTTCCATCCACATTGTTGTAAATGGTAAGATTCCATTTTTGATGGCTGAGTAATATTCATCTTTTTTAGCCATTCATCTCTCGATGGCCATCTGGGCTCTTTCCATAGTTGGCTACTGTGGACATTGCTGCTATAAGCATTGGGGTTCAGGGGCCCCTTCAAATCACTATGCTTGTATTCTTTGGGTAAATACTTAGTAGTGCAAATCCTGGGTCATAGGGTAGCTATTTTTTTTAACTTTTTGAGGAAACTCCATATTTTTTTTCCAGAGTAGGTATACAGCTTGCATTCTCACCAGCAGTGTAATACAGTTTCCCTTTCTCTGCATTTTCATCCCCAACTTGTTAATTTTAGTCATTCTGACCAGTGTGAGGTGGTACTAATTGTGCTTTTGATTTGTATTTCCATGATGCTGAGTGCTGTTGAACACTTTTTCATGAGTCACTTCATTTTAGTACCACAATTCAAAAGAAAAATAATTTGTTCATGTGATATTTTCTGAGGGTCCCTCAGTGATATTCACTGAGGATGGTGAATAAAATGAAAACACAACACTGTATTTGTGATACTCTTCATTAAAAATCAAATTAATAAACCAAGGCAGAGAAGTCTATTTTATTTAAACCCTTAGCAAGTTCCATTAATTTTTTGGGTAAGCTGGAAAACATCATTTTAGGAGCTTTTAAAAACACCTCCCAATGAAAACTCAGAGGCTAATATTACCATAGTCTTGTCCTTTCATGCATAAAATTGATGCTATTAACCCTCTTGTCAATAAGACATGGTCCCTCAGTTGTCTTCCCACATCAGTAATAGATTTATCCCAGACTTTCAATAACCTGTCTTGTCCCTTTATAACCTACAGCACACATTTCCCAGGCATCTGTTGAATAATATGTGCCTACACATAGCAAGTTGAACTAGACAGTACCATGCAACAGTTTCATACTAAATTTCTATAAGAATATCTGTAATGCTTATTTGAAAACAAAGTTCACCACTTTTGATAAGATCAGATGTGGGAGCTTGTCTTCTTGTGTTACTACTCTAATGACCAAATGGGAGAGGGAGAGAGGAAAAATCTATTATCCTTTAATTGAGGGATATCCAAGCCAATCATGTAAATTGGGAGTTCACAAATTCATGTAAACCATGTAATCATGAATTATTACTTTATCTTTATAAAAAGATAAGAAAATTCCTTGGTAGTGTCCATTCTTAGCAGCTTAAAAAAGAAGTTCAATCAATATGAGAAATACATTGATGAGAACATTAATATTTTATAAGCATCTTAGCTACTGTATTTACCCTATCCTGTACTGGACATTTATTCCAATTTATCCTTTGAATAATCTCTACAATTGTTGGTAGAAGTATTTGAGTACTTTTCCATAAAACTTGGAATTTAATGCAAATCATTTTAATTTTTCTATACATTTTCAAAATCCTGGTTATACCAAACTTCTTCTAAGAAATAGTCTTGATGACCACTACACAATGAAATGGCAATTGTACAGCTGGAAACACCCTCTTCAGAGAGAAGAAAAGCATATGTCAAATTGACTTAACTATAGGTCTTTCAGGCAAAATGCATCTTTCTTTTGGCACAGTCAAGAACTTGAATACATCAGGGATAAGTGGGTTAAAATGTCAGGACTCACTGAGACTGAGAAAAACCTAATACCTTTCAACAATTCAGTAAAATATTAACCATAAATACTCCTAGTTCTTCATGTACTAATACAGGGAAGAAAATGATACCTTCATAATTACTGAAAGAGATTGTCAACTTGCCAGACAAGACAATTTCATAAGAGATTAAACTGGGTGGAGGGGGGCAAGATGGCAGTGAGGTAGGACACCCTGTTGCAACCTGTCCCCAAAAGTGAGTTAGATATCTGCAAGACCACGCTGAACACCCATGAAATCAGCCAGAGGAGCAAGACTCTTCACTTCTGGATCTTTACGGGAGGAGAAGACAGCAGGGGAGAGGTAAAGCAAAGCTGGAACACGCAAAATGGTAACGGAGGATAAACAAAAGGGGGAGGGAGCCACCAGATGTGGTGCAAGGACAGTAATACCCCAAAGGAAAGCGCCAGGTGGTTGCAGAGCAGCAATAACTTAGAGCCCGGTTAAAAACAGTTAAAAAGAGCATAAGGTTCTGAGGAGCAGCGAGTGCACGGGCCTGGGCCCACGCTCCCAGAAAGGACACCATTCGCCCCAAAGAGAGACCAGTGGAGGGCGGGGTCCCTCTCCCCGCACCATTTTGTGGGCTGGCTGCGCGCACTCCTGAAAGCACCTTAGAGAGTCTGCTGTGGTACTGGAGCCCACAGCTTTTCTCCTTGTATAGTGCTCTCTAGTCAGTTCCCCACCGAAGACAAGAACTGCGTGGCAGGTGCAGTAATATTGGCAAGAATCTGGCCACGCCCCACCAGAGCCTGGAGCCCTTAGTGCAGGGAAGCCCAAGAGTTGCGTGGAGCCGCCAAACTGCTGAGTGCGCACCGCCTGGGAAAAGGCAGCTGTCCTGGGAGATTTGCAGAGGGGAGTGTTCCTTCTGGTCCATCCAGAGGGGAGCACACTGGGCTTCTCTGTGACAGGGAGGTCTGGGTAATGACTGGCAGATCCCTCGCTCAGACTCTCTGAAAAGGAGAAAAAGCTACAAAAGGCCAAAAGCCTTCAGAGACCTAAAGACTGAGAAACCGGGTTCCACAGAGCTCTGCCCCTTGACTGGGGGGCTGGTTGACTCAACCCAAGCAATATTGACTGGAAAACAATGTGCCAGGCCCCTTCCCCAGAAGACTAATAGTAAAAGAAAAAGACTATAACCACAGAGTCACCATAAGACTTTTAAATCTCCAACATTAGGGGAAATCAATATATTAAGTGCCTGACAATACCCTAAAACCTGTATATTTCATAGATACAAGTTTTTTTTTCCTCTATTCACTTTTTCCCCCTTAATTTTTATTCACTTGTTTTCACATTTTTTGGTTTGATTTTGTTTTTTATTTTTTTAAATTACTTAACATTATATCTAGAGGCGTAACCCAACAATAAACTCAGGAAGACCTGAAATATCCTCCCTCGCACATGAGGAGCTATAACCAACCTCCCATTTTACCCTTCTGTCAGAGTTTCTACCTATTTGCTTTTGTTCGGGTATTATAGAAAATCTCATTCCTGAGGTTGATTCTGACTAGGTTCTTTTATTTCTTGTCATCTACTCTTGTTGGTCTATATGTTTGTTCGTGTTGGTCTACCTACTTTATAAATCTTAGTTGGAGCCCATTTGACTGAAATCCCCTCTTTTCTGTTTCTCTCTCTTTTTTATCCTTATTCTTTCTTTTTGGTGGTGAATCCCAATTGCTCCTAAACCTTCCAGAGTGCACTCTGTCTGGATCATGGGCGAAATATCCAACTATACATCCTCTCCTCCACCTCCCATCAAAATGACTAGAGGAGGAACACCCAACAGAGGAAGAACATAGAGATTGCACCCTCTCCTTCAGAACTATTAGACAAAGACATTAACCGAATTCCAGAAAGGGAATTCAGGCTGACAATTATCCAGGCAATGGCTAGGATCAATGACAATATAGAATCTCTAAGGGCAGAAATGAAAACCAGTATAGCTGATGTAAGAAGTGCTGTCAGTGAAATCCAATCCGATCTAAATAGCTTAACAGTTAGAGTTACGGAGACAGAGGATAGAATTAGTGATCTAGAGGATAAAATAGTAGAGAAAAAAGGTCAGGAAGACAGCTGGAGCAAACTGCACAGAGTCATGAGAAGAGACGTAGGGAAATAAATGATAACATGAAATGTTCCAATGTCAGAATTATTGGAATCCCAGAGGGGGTAGAGAAAGACAGAAGACAGAAGACTGGAAGATATAGCTGACCAAATTCTGAATGAAAATTTCCCCAGTCTGGGGAATGGAACAAGAGTACGTGTCCTAGAGGCAGAAAGGACACCTGCCAAGATCAATGAGTCTAGAAATACAGCGAGACACATCATAGTAAAATTTGCAAACTATAATTTTAGACAACAGGTCCCGAGAGCATCTAGCAGGAAGAGATCCCTTACATATGGAGGAAGACCCATTAGAATAACGTCAGACCTGTCCACAGAAACCTGGCTAGCCAGAAAGGGCTGGCAAGAAATATTCAGGGCACTAAATGAGAAGAACATGCAGCCAAGAATACTTTATCCAGGAAGGCTGACATTCAAAATGGATGGAGAGATAAAGAGCTTCCAAGATCGGCAAGGATTAAAAAAGTATGTGACCATGAAGCTGGCACTCCCAGAAATATTAAATGGGGTTCAATAAAAGTAGAAAGAACCCATGAGTGACTTAGAACAGAAATTTACAATCAATAGAAACAAGGACTACACAGGCAATATGATGTCCATAAACACTTATCTTTCAACAATCACTCTTAACGTGAATGGCCTAAACGCTCCCATAAAATGGCACAGGGTTGCAGAATGGATAAAACGGCAGAACCCGTCCATATGCTGTCTACAAGAGACTCATTTGGAACAAAAAGATACATCCAGATTGAAAGTGTAGGATGGAGAATCATCTTGCATGCCAATGGGCCTCAAAAGAAAGCTGGGGTAGTGATTCTCCTATCTGATAAATTAGATTTTCAGCTAAAGACTTTAGTCAGAGATACAGAAGGACACTACATCATTCTGAAAGGGACTATCCTCCAAGAAGATTTAACAATTGTAAACTTTTATGCCCCCAATAGAGGAGCAGCCAACTACATAAGCCAACTGTTAATTAAAATAAAGAGTCATATTGGTATGAATACACTAATAGTAGGAGATCTTAACACGCCACTCTCAGTAACAGACAGATCTTCTAAACAGAAAATCAATAAGAAACAAGAGCTTCGAATGACACATTGTATCAGATGGACCTCATAGATATATACAGAACCCTCCACCCTAAAAAAAAGAATACTCATTCTCCAGAATAGACCACATACTGGGTCACAAATCAGGACTCAACCAATACCTAAAGACTGAGTAGATGTCCTGCATTTTCTCATACCACAATGCTTTGAAGCTGGAACTCAACCACAAGAAAAAGTTTGGAAGGAAGTAAAACACTTGGAGGCTAAAGACCAACATGCTCAAGAATGCTGGGATCAACCAGGAAATCAAAGATGAACTTAAACAATTCATGGAGACCAATAAGAATGAAGACACATCGATGCAAAACCTATGGGACACTGCAAAGGCAATCCTAAGGGGGAAATACATAGTCATCCAAGACTCACTCAAAAAAATTGAAATCTCAAATACAGCAACTCTCTTTACAACTTAAAGAACTGGAAAATCAACAACAAATCAGGCCAACCCCATGCACAAGAAGGGAAATAATCAAGATTAGAGCAAAGATCAATGAGCTAGAGACAAGAGAAACAGTAGAACACATCAATGAATCCAGAAGATGGTTTTTGAAAGAATCAATAAGATTGATAAGCCACTGGCCAAACTCATCTAAAAGAAAAGAGATAGGACCCTAATTAATAAAATTATAAACAAAAGGGGAGAAAAAACAACTAATCCAAAGGAAATAGAAACAATCATCAGAAATTATTATCAACAGCTATATGCCCATAAGTTAAACAATCTAGAAGAAATGGATGCCTTCCTGGAAACCCATAATCTTCCAAGACTAAAACAGGAAGAAATTGACAATTGAATGGACCAATATCTAGTAATGAGATTAAAGCAGTGATTGAAAACCTCCCAAAAAACAAGAATCCAGGACTGGATAGATTCCCTGGGGAATTCTACCAAATATTCAAGGAAGAAATAATACCTATTCTCCTGAAACTGTTTCAAAAAATAGAAACAGAAGGAAAACTTCCAGACTCGTTCTATGAAGCCAGCATTATCCTGATCCCCAAGCGAGGCAACGACCCCATCAAAAAGGAAAATTTCAGACCAATATCCCTGATGAATACGGATGACACGATTCTCAACAAGATCCTAGCTAATAGGATCCAACAGCACATTAAAAAGATTATTTACCATGACCAAGTGGGATTTATCCCTGGGATGCAAGTGTGCTTCAACCTTCGCAAATCAATCCATGTGATAGAACAAATCATTAAGAGAAGAGAGAAGAACCACATGATCCTCTCAATTGATGCAGAAAAAGCATTTGACAAAAGTCAGCATCCGTTCCTGATTTCCATTCCTCTACAAAGTATAGGGATAGAAGGAACATTCCTCAACATCATCAAGTCTATCTATGAAAAGCCTATAGCAAATATCATTCTCAATGGGGAAAAGCTGACAGCCTTCCCGTTGAGATCAGGAACACGACAAGGATGCCCACTCTCACCACTCTTGTTCAACATAGTGCTAGAAGTACTAGCGACAGCAATCAGACATCAAAAAGAAATAAAAGATATTCAAATTGGCAATGAAGAAGTCAAACTCTCTTGGCAGGTGACATGATACTTTATATGGAAATCCCAAAAGGCTCCACCCTCAAACTACGAGAACTCATCCAGCAATTCAATAATGTGACAGGATAGAAAATCAATGCCCAGAAATCAGTTGCTTTCCTATACACTAACAATGAAAATATGGAAAGGGAAATTAGAGAATTGATTGCATTTACTGTAGCACCAAAAACCATAAGATACCTGGGAATAAACCTAACCAAAGAGGTGAAGGATCTGTACTAGAAGAACTACAGAATGCTCATGAAAGAAATTGAAGAAGACACAAAAAGGTGGAAAAGCATTCCATGTTCCTGGATCGGAAGAATAAACATTGTTAAAATGTCTCTACTCCCAGTGCAATCTATACTTTCCATGCTATTCTGATTGAAATTCCACTGGCATTTTTCAAAGAGTAGGAACAAACTATCTTAAATTTGTATAGAACCAGAAAAGACCCCAATTTGGTAAGGAAATGTTGAAAAAGAGAAACAAAGCTGGTGGCATCATGTTTCCTGATTTTAAGTTTTACTACAAAGCCATGATCACTAAGGTAGCATAGTAGTGGCACATTAACAGACACATATACCAGTAGAACAGAATAGAGAGCCCAGATGTGGACCCACAACTCTATGGTCAAATAGTGTTTGACAAAACAGGAAAAATTACCCAGTGGAAAAAAGACAGTCTATTCAGTAAATGGTGCTGGGAAAATAGGACAGCTCTATATAGAAGAATGAAACTTGTCCATTCTCTTATGCCATACACAAAGATAAACTCGAAATGGATAAAAGACCTCAATGTGAGGCAGGAGTCTATCAAAACTCTAGAGAAGAACATAGGCAGTTACCTCTTCAACATCAGCCACAGCAACTTCTTTCAGGACTTGTCTCCAAAGGCAAAGGAAACAAAACGAAAATGAAAAGTCTTTATTATTTATTTATTTATTTGTTTGTTTGTTTGTTTGTTTGTTTGTTTGTTTTAAAAGATTTATTTATTTATTTGACACAGAGAGAGAGAAAGATCACAAGTAGGCAGAGAGGCAGGCAGAGAGAGGGAGAAGCAGGTTCCCCGCTGAGCAGAAAGCCTGATATGGGGCTCGATTCCAGGACACTGAGACATGACCTGAGCCGATGGCAGAGGCTTTAACCCACTGAGCCACTCAGGCACCCCGAAAAGTTTTTATTTTTAATGAAGTCCAGCTTATCGATGATTTCTTTCATGGATTATGCCTTTGATGTTGCATCTAGTAAGTCATCACCATACCCAAGGTCACTGAGAATTTCCCCTATGTTAGCTTTTAGAAATTTTACAGTTTTGCATTTTACATTAGGTCTGTGTGTCCATTATGAGGTATATTTGTGAAGGGTGTAATATCTGTGTGTAGATTGTTTTGTATGTGGATGTTTAATTTCAGTAACCATTAGTTGAAAAGTCTTTTTTTGATATATTGTTGTCATTGCTAATTTTGATACATTATACTGTCCCTTTATGAAGGATCAGTTTATGCAAGTCTACCTTTGGTCTTTCTATCCTATTCCATTGATCTATTTGTTCTTTCATAAATACTACATTGTCTTGATTACTGTAGTTTTTCTAAAGTATTGAAATTAGGTAATGTTTGTCCTTCAAATTTATTCTCCTTCAATATTTTGTTGGGTATTATAGGTTGTTTTTTTTTTTTTTTTGCCTCCCTATATAAACTTTGGGATCAGTTTATTAATAGCCACAAAATAACTTGGTAGGATTATGATTGCAACTATATTGAATTAATTTATCAATAAAATTGAGAAAAAAGAACATGTAGATAATAGTGAGTCCTCCTATCTGTGAATAAGGAAAGTTTTTCCATTAATTTATTTCTTCTTGATTTTTTCCCAAATACTTTTATTTTATCTTTTTCAGTGTTACAAGATTAATTGTTCATGCATCACACCCAGTGCTCCATGTAATACGTACTCTCTTCAATACCCACCACCAGGCTCACCCAACCCCCCACCCTTTTCCCCTCCAAAACCCTCAGTTTGTTGCTCAGAGTCCACAGTCTCTCATGGTTCATCACCCCCTCTCATTTCTCCCCATTCACCCTTCCTTTCCTTCTCACAATGCCCTCCATGTTATTTCTTATGCTCCACACATAAGTGAGACAATAAGATAATTGACTATCTCCCCTTGACTTATTTCTCTCTGCATAATCTCTTCCAGTCCTGTCTATGTTGATACAAATTTCAAAAATGTGGATGATAATTCCCCACCTTCCAAGGTGGGATCTTATTACAAAATGTTTTGTTTTTATAAAGGGATGAATCTGGGACTTTGTTCCTTCTCCATCAATGGTGGTGGTAGCAGCAGGTCACCTGGGTGAGGGGCTGTTGGCCAAGCAGAATCTGAGATGCCTCCGCTGGCTACAGAGGCTCATGGAACAGGCAGATGTAGATGGGGAAGAGGTCGTTGGGTATCTCAGGGCAGCCGCCTTGCCCACCTACTGACTGGAGCCTCCTTGGCAAGGGGAATCTTTGGGAAGGTATTATTTTTTCTCATCAGATTTTTGTAGTTTTCCTCATATAGATTTGTATATACTTTGATAAATACCTAAGTATTTCTTTTCAGGGGTGTGGATGGAAATGTTATTGTATTTTTAATTTCAAATTCCACTTATTAATTGCTGCCATATAAGAAAATATTTGATTTTCTTATATTATCCTTGTATCATAGAACCTTCCTACATTTGCTAGTTAGTTTTATAATCTTTTTAGTTAATTCTGATTTTCTAACATAGATTATCATGCTGTCTGCAAAAAAAGACAGTTTTATTTCTTTCCTCCCAGTCTGTATTTTATTTCTTGTTCTTGTCTTACTGTATTAGTAGGAAATTCTGTATGATTTTGAAATGCAGTAGTGTGAGGGAACATCCTTACCTTGTACCTCATCTTAGCAGAAAAGTTGCAAGTTTCTTACCATATAATTATCTATGGATGTATTTTATTAATTTTAGATAGTTCCTCTTTACTTCTAGTTTATTGAAAATATTTATCATAATAGGTGTTAGATTATTTTGCCAAGGATTTTTGCTTCTATGGATTTTTGTTTGTATGCCCTTCAGAGATATTGCTTATAGTTTTCTTTTCTTGTAAGGTATTTATCTGGTGTTGCTACTAATATTAATGCTGGCCTGACAGAATGAGTTAGGAAGTATTTCCAGTTCTATGTTCTGGAAGGAACTGTAAAAAAAAAATTAGTATAAATTCTTTCTTGAAAATTTTGTGGAATTCACCAGTTAAACAATTATAGATTCAACTTCTATAATGTAAATATGCCTAAGCAGGGGCACCTGGGTGGCTCAGTGGGTTAAAGCCTCTGAGGGTTTTGGAGGGGAGGGGGTGGGGGTTGGGTGAGCCTGGTGGTGGGTATTGAGGAAGGCATGTATTGCATGGAGCACTGGGTGTGGTGCATGAACAATTAATCTTGTAACACTAATAAAATAAAATAAACATATTTGGTGAAAAAAAAGCCTCTGCCTTAGGCTCAGGGTCCTGGGATCTAGCCCTGCATCAGACTCTCTGCTTGGCAGGGAGCCTGCTTCCCCTGCCTCTCTGCCTGCCTCTTTACCTACTTGTGATCTTTCTGTCAAATAAATAAATAAAATCTTTAAAAAAATAAATATGCCTAAGCAGATTATATAATTCTTCTTCTGTATTTTGATCAATTGTGCTGTTCAAGGACTTTGTCCATTTAATCTAGTGGGTATAATGGGTATAAAATTGCTTATAAGATTATTTTATTGTCCTTAATGCATATGAGATCAATAGTGATGGCCCTATTTCATTTCTGTATTATGAATTTGTATCTTCTCTTTTCTTTTATTAGTTAACTGGCTAGAAGTTTATTAATTGTACTGATCTCTTTCAACCACCTTTTTATTTCAGTGATTTTGTCTATTTACTTCCTGCTTACAATTTCATTGATTTCTGCTCTAATTTTTATTATTCATTTTCTTCTTATTTGGATTTAACTTGTTCTTTTTTTTTTCTAGTTTCCTATGGTGGAAGCTTGCATATTGATATTTTAAAAATTCAGCTATATTTAAATATAAATTGTGAAAATTTAAGATATACAGTGAAATAATTAGATACACGGTATATTGAAAATATTTACTACAATTAGGCTAGCTAACACAGCCGTCATCTAACTTAATTACCATTGTAGTCTTGTTATGGTGAGAACAATAAAGCTCTACTCTTAGGGCAACTTTCAAGTATACAGTACAGTATTGTTAACTATAGTCATCATACTGTACATTTGATCTTTGGAACTTATTCATATTAAAACTTAAAGTTTGTATCTTTTGAAAACTATCTCCCAATTTCCCCCACCATTCAGCCCCTGGCAACCACCATTCCACTCTCTGATTCTATCAGTTTGATGCTTTTAGATTCCACATATAAATGATATCCTACAAACTGTTTTCCAAAATGGCTATACAAATTATATTCCCACAACCAGTGCAAAATTGTTACCCTTTCTCCATATCCTTGTCAACACTTCCTATCTCTTACCTTTTTGATATAGCTAAATAACAGGTGTGAGGTGATGTCATATTTGCAGTTTTGAATGGAAGTTTCCTGATAATTACTGATGTTAAATTTTTTTCCATATATCTATTGACCTTTAAGTATGTTGTCTTTGGAAAATTGTCTATTCAGTTCCTCTACCCATTGTTTAGTCAGATTTCTTGTGTTCTTTTTGCTATTGAGTTGTATAAATTCCTTTTATATTTTGAATACTAACCGTTGAAGGATATATGTTTTGCAAATACTTTCTTCCATACTGTAGGTTGCCCTTTAATTTTGTTGATTGGTCTTTAGGCTGTGCACACCTTTTTAGTTTGATACAGTACCACTTATTTAATTTGCTTTTTTGCTGTGTTTTTGGTGTCATACTCCAAAAAATCATGGTGTAGATCAATGTCCAGTTTTTCTCCTATGTTTTCTTCAAGGTGTTTTACAGTTTGAGTCTTATGTTTAAATTTTAATTGATTTTGAGTTAATGTTTTTGAGTTGTATAATATAGGGGTCCAATTTCATTCTTTTGCATGTGATTATCTAGTTTTCCTAACACCATATATTGAACAGACTAGCCTTTCTCTATTGAATATACATGTGTTCCTTGTCAAATATTAATTGATCTTACATGTGACGATTTATTTTTAGGGTCTCAATTCTGTTCCGTTGGCCTATGTATTTTTGTGGTAATATCTGACTGTTTTGATTACTATAATATTGCAATACAGTTTAAAATCAGGAAGTGTGATGTCCCTAGCTTTATTCTTCTTTCTTTGGATTGTTGTGGATCTTTGGGGTCTTTTGTGGTTCACAAAAATTTTGGGATTACTTTTTCTATTTCTGTGAAAAGTGCCTTTAGAACTTTGAATCTATGCATAGCTTTGTATAGTATGGACATTTTAACAATAATAGATTCATAAACATAAGAACCTTTGTACTTATTTCTGTCTTTTTCAATATTTTTTGTCAATGTCTTACAATTTTAGTAGACAGATATTTTACCTCCCTTGTTCAGTTTGTTCCTAAGTATTTTATTCTTGTGGATGTTATTACAAACAGGATTTTTTTCTTTGTTTCTTATTTAGTTTATTTGTAGAGTATAGAATTGCAAATGACTTTTGGATGCTGATTTTATACCCTGAAACTTTACTATATTTATTACTTCTAACAGTTTTTTCGATGGTTGAGGATTTTTACATACAAGATTATGTATCAATAGAGTTAATTTTACCTCTTCTCTTCCATTTTAGATGACTTTTAGTTCTTTTTCTTGACGAATTGCTCCAGTTAAGACTTCTAGTGTTTGTTGAATAGGAGATGTGAGGGCGAGCACCCTTGTCTTTTTTCCCAATCTTAAAGGAAATCCTTTCAATCTTTCACCATTGAGTATATCTTTTGTTATGTAATATGTCTTTTATTATGTTGAGGTATATTCCTTTTTCATGCAGTATGCCAAGAGTTTTTATTATAAAAGAATGCTTATTTTTGTCAAATGCTTTCTGTGCACCTACTAAGATAGTCATACAATTTTTCTCTTTCATTCTATTAATGTGGTGTGTCATGTTTATTGAGTTACATATGTTGAAATACTTTGCATCCCAGGAATAAATCCTGCTTGATCATGGTATATGATCCTTTTAATGTGCTGTTGAATTTTATTTACTAGTATTTTGTTGAGAATTTTTGCATCTATACTCATGAAAACATTGGCCCTAGTTTACTAGTTTACTTCCTCTTCCCTCCCTCTCTCCCTTCTTTCCTTCTCCCTTCCTTCCTTTTCTTTCTCCCTTCCTTCCTTCCTTTTCTTTCTTTCTTTCTTTCTTTCTTTCTTTCTTTCTTTCTTTCTTTCTTTCTTTCTTTCTTTCTTTCTTTCTTTCTTTCTTTCTT
>CM053611.1:109475689-109499321 GCA_028646535.1 Procyon lotor
CTCTTGCTCCAAAATTTTGATTTGGTTCTTTTGCATGTTTTCTCTCTCTTTGTTGAAATTGGTTTGGTATGGTCTTCCTGATTTTTTACTCTTTATTTGTGTTCTCTTGTATCATATTTAGGAAATCTGAATTCACATTAGGCAATTCATATATCTCCATTTCTTTGAGGTTGCTGGAATTTTACTGTATCCCTTTGGTAGTGTCAGGTATCTATCATTGTTTGTGATCTTGGTAAGCTTGTGAAAATTTCTGCACATTTGAAGTAACAGTTACTTCTTTCAAACTTTATGGACTAACTTTAATAAGAAGAGGTATTTATCTGAAGTTGAAGGTAAGGTGGAGCATTCTGTGATCCCAAGTCTAATGGTGAAGAGCCAAATGCAGGGGCATTTAGAAACTCCAGATCCAAAGATATGTGATTTATTTTCTGTTCAGGCTGCTGGTGTCCATAGCATTGATTACTGCATGGTCATTTGTGTCAGTCTGATGATTTGCAGAGGCTACATGTACTTTGAAGTCTTCAGCAGTTTTCCAAGATTCTATGTCTATGGATCAGGATAGACAGCAATGGTGACCAGAGTCAGTGGTATACACACAATCAGCTATAAAGACCAACAGCATTTTCCTATGTAGTGGCAGGACTGGTTTGTATAGTGGCAGGGCCAAACTGGGCCTACAAAAAACTGTGGTGGCTTTAGCTCTGTGGCTCTAGGATTTTGCCATAAGTATATGGTAGTGGAATCCAGTGATATGGTTGGGTCAAGAGCATACAGGTGCATAGTGGAAGGGCTAACTGTAGATCAACCCAGTGGTGCAGACCATGACAGGAGACAAGGCAGAATCAGAGCCCACAAAGCAGCTATGGGGGTCTTGCCCATTGCCATGCACTTATGTGATTGCAAGCTCACACCACAGTCAGTCACATTCACAGTATTAGAAGGTGGTAACTCAGAGTCAGGCTGCCAAGTGCACAGTTGAAGGTGCTAGTCCAAAGCACACACATAATGGTGTGGTCAGCTAAAGGGGCCTAGGTTTTTGTGTCTTACATTTTTGCAGATGCAGAGATTGGCCTTACTGACAGTGAAAATGGTGGACTCTTGCTGGGGTAGAGGATAGGAGGCAGGAAAGAGCAGGGAGGGTCACAGTCAACTGGCATTTTCAAAGACACATATCTTTGGAGTGAAGATCAGTGAAATCTGTAGGAAGTTCATTGCAACTATGTCGGCCTTTACTTTTCTCAATGGCAAGAACTCCTGGGGTCATCTGAAGAGCAGGTTGCTAGGAACCATTGTCACTCCAATTCTGTGGTTGATGCTGGTAGCTCTGACTCTTCTTCCTTGCTCTCAGCTATCTCTATATGTCTCACCTTTACTGATCTTTGGCAAGGGAGGGGTTTGGTTTTAAATCAAAGTGGGTTTATATGAAGTTTTCTGAAAAACTGGGGAAACTGGATGCTCATCTAACTCTTCTTTCCTTGACCAAGGGAACATTTTCTAGCTGGGAAATTCTCTCTTGGCTCAGAGAAGTACAGTTTAGGGGGTGAGATAACCCAGGCAAAACAAAGTTGTTTATCATTCTATTTTTTATGAGGTTATTCTCAAGTATTTGTTTTTTTTCCCCCAACTGTATAGTTGTGAGTAACTGTCTAATTGTTGATCTTTGTGAGAAAATAATAGAGTCTCTTACTTCACCATCTTGGTGGTATCTCCACCTATTATTGGTTTTATGTCTTTCTCCTTTCCTAATACCTGTATTCGCTGTTAACTTACATTTGAGCACTGCTTTTGCTGCATCCCACACATTTTGATAAGTTGTATTTTTTTTTCATTTTGCTTTACATATTGTTAATTTCTCTTAAAATTTCTTCTTTGAGTCACATTTTATTTAGAAGTGTGTTACTTATTCATTGAGTTTTTCTTTTTAGCTGTCTTTCTGTTATTGAGTTCTAGTTTAATTTTACTATGATCTGAAAGCATACCTTATATAATTTCTGATTTGTTAATGTGTTAAGATATGTTTTGTGAACCAGAATGTGAGCTTAGTGAATATGCCATATATGCTGGTCAAGAATGTGTATTGTGTTGTCGATAAAAGAAGTATGCTATATATGTCAATTACATACAGGTGATTGATGTTACTATTCAGACCCACTCTGTTCCTCCTGATTTTCTGCTTGCTGGACCTGTCAATTACTGATGGAGGGCTGTTAAGGTCTCCAACTCTAGTAGTTGGTTTCTGTATTTCTCTTTGCATTTCTTTTGGTTTTTATCTTATGTACACTAATGTTCTGTTGCTAGATGTATACACACTAAGGATTGTTAGATCTTCTTGGAGATTTGACTCCTGTGTTATTTTGTACTGCCCCATCTTTTTTTTCCCCCAAATACATTTATTTTATTTTTTCAGTGTTATAAGATTAATTGTTCATACACCACACCCAGTGCTCCATGCAATACCCTCCCTCCTCAATACCCACCACCAGACTTGCCCAACCCCTCCACCCCTACCCCTCCAAAACCCTCAGTTTTTTGCTTAGAGTCCACAGTTTCTCATGGTTCCTCACGCCTTCTGATTTCCCCCCATTCACCCTTCCCTTCCTTCTCACAATGCCTCAATGTTTTTCCTTATGCTCCACACATAAGTGAGACCATAAGATAATTGACTCTCTCTGCTTGACTTATTTCACTCTGCATAATCTCTTCCATTCCCGTCCATGTTGATACAAAAGTTGGATATTCATCTTTTCTGATGAAGGCATAATATTCCATTGTATATATGTACCATATCTTCTTTATCCATTCATCTGTTGAAGGGCATTTTGGTTCTTTCCACAGTTTGGCGATTGTGGCCATTGCTGCTCTGAACCAGTTAGAATGGCCAAAATCAACAGGACAGTAAACAACAAATGTTGGAGAGGGTGTGTATTGCCCCATCTTTTTCCCTGATGATTTTCCTTATTCTAAGTATGTTTTTTCTTAAATTACCATCTCTACTTTAGCTTTCTTTTGATTATTGTTAGCACGGTATTTCTTCTCCATCTCTTTACTTTTAATCTTTTCGTGTCTTTTTATGTAAAATGTGTTTATTGTAGACAATGTATAGCTTGGTCTTGTTTCTCTACTTTGACAGTCTTTTAAGTAATATGTTTACACAATTTACATTTAAAATGGTTAAAGCTATAACACTTCACAGGTAAAGCAAGTAACTTTTAACAAAGTATTCTCAATTACTCCTTCCCATCCCTTGTAACATTTCTGTCATTCATTTTATTTATCCATAAGCTATAATTACCAAAAGCATTATTGCTATTACTTCTTTGAACAAGTTGTTATCTGTTAGAACTAAGAATGAGAAAAATAAAATATATTATTTTCCATTTATTTGTTTATTCTCTAATGCTCTTCCTTTCTTTATGTATATCCATATGTCTAGTATATTATTTCTTTCTTTGTGAAGAGTTTCTATTAACATTTCTTGCAAGACAGGTCTACTGGGGCATATTTCTTTTCTTCCTTTTTTTTTTTTTTATCTAAGAAACTTTTTATTTCTCTTCACTTTTGATGTGTAATTAAGCCTGGTGCAGACTCCTAGGTTGGTAGACTTTTTTCCCTCAACGTTTTATATATTTCACTCTACTCTTATTTGTTGTTGTTGTTCACATGGTTTCTCAAGAGAAGTCCAACATAATTATTATTCTTGCTTCTATATAGGTAAGATGCTTCTTTTCTTCTGCTTTATTCAAGATTTCAATTTTGTCTTTGATTTTCTGCAATTTATATATGATATGTGTGTAGAGAGATTTTAGTATTAATCCTCCTTAATGTTCTATGAATTTCCTGGATTTCTGTTTTGATATTCATCATTATGTCTTTATTGTTTAAAATATATTTTTTGTTCCCTTCACTCTTTACTTTTTATACTTTTATTACATGTATGTTACATCATTTGTAGTTGTCCTACATTTCTTTGTTTTGATGTTCTGTCCTTTTTCATTTTTATTTCTTTCTGCATTCCAGTTTGGGAAATTTCTAGTCACAGTTCTTTAAGTTCACTGAATCTTTCTTCATCTGTACTCAACTGACTGATGGTTCCATCAAGTTTTTGTGTATATTTCAGTTTTTTTTTATTATTTCTAACTTTTCTTTTTTGACTTTTTCTTAGGACTTGCATCTTTCCCCTTATATTACAAGTGTGCTCTTTCATGCTGCCCACCTTTTCTATCAGAAACCTTAACTTAGTAATCAATTTTAAATTCTAGGCTTGACAATTCCAACATCATTGCTATCTCTGAAACTTGTGATATTTATTTTGTTCCTTCAAATTTTGTTCTTTTATTATGACATAATGTTTTGTTGTCAGAGACTGAATGTGATGTATTGGGTAAAAGGAACTTAGGTAAATAGGCCTTTGGTATGAAATTTTATACTTATCTGGCTGTGTTAGGTAAAAGTTAGATATGAGCAGTAGAAGGAACACCCTGAGGCAGACTCCTAAGTCCTTGAGGGGAGAATTATAGAGATCTGAGTGGTAGGCAAGGACAGTGACAAATAGGTAACACATTAGAAGCCTGGGAACACAACACCCTGATTTTGTGGCTTTCAAGACCTTGGGGCTGACAGACCAAGAGCCACAGTTGCAGAGCCTGCACTGACCTCTTCCACCTCTGTCCCAGGGTAACACCTAGACTCATTAAAATACATTTGCATTGCCATTATAGCCTCTCCATGGAGAAAGACTTCCATGGTGGTTTTAGTATAAACTTTATAGGGCCCAAAACTCCTCATCCCAACCTGTAGGAGGAGTCCCCCAAATGACTGGTAGCAACCTCTGTTAGAGATCACCACACTGTACATCACAACCTCTGGCATCCCAGAAAGATCTAATAATATCCAAACCCACAACAACCTAGTTCCACAAGGTGGAAACTTCTCATTGTCCACTTTGATTAAACGTCCCTTTAAAAAACTGCTCTGTGCTCTCTACTTTCCTTTTAGCTGTCTTTATTTGTGTGTGGATCCTCATGTAAACCTTTTCATGGGGAATCCAAGAAATGGGACTTCCATTAACACAAGGCAGACTTTCCCACCAGTAGCAGCTGGATGTTGGGCTATGTGTATTGTGTGCCGTAACTGTAGGTATTAGAGGCTAAATTTTCCTCTGGGGATTGTTTTCTCTCCTGTATGGTCTTTGGGGTTCTCTAGAGGCTTCTTAAATAGGGTTTAAGTGCTGTTATTTCAGTTGTGTTATCCGTTTATAAATTATAGAGATACCCTGTTGATGTAGTGGTTAGGTTTGGAGGAGGGACGCATTCTAGTCTTGTGATGAGATCTCAAACTTTCAGTGACCCTGTGCCTCTGGGTTGTTACCTTAAGTTATTTTCAGTGCCTTTCCCACCACCAATTGGATTAGGTGAGACAGAAAAACTAAAGCAGGCTGGAGTTGCAAATTTCCCTTCCCCCAGGTCGGTTAGGTTCTAAACTAAAATCCCAGTTGGTTAGGCTCTGGTAAAACTTTCTTTTGAAAATAAACATTTTTAAGAAAAAAACAGAATGTTCTGGGTGTATTTCAAAAAGACTATTTCCCCCTCTCCTTGCTTGTCACACAAAGGGATCATTCTCCAATTTCCACTCTGAGAACCTAGTAGGACTCTTGGAAATTAAACTAAGACTGGGCAGCTCTGGAATTTTTAACTCTCAAACTTGTCTGCACTGGGACTTGAGCAATTCAACAATTACGCCTCAGGTTTTCTCACATAATCCTGATGCTCCTACAGATTTCTTCCCAAATAAGTTGTGATTCTCTGTGTCCAACACTCTGTCTCTCTAATTTGGGGGGCAGTGGTTTGCCCTGTGACCTCAATTCTTTGGTAAATCTAGGGAATACTTGTTAGTTTTCATTTTGTTCATATTTTTTTTCCTTGTATGGATGAGATGGTGATTTCCAAAATCCTTCTATGCTGGATCAGAAACTAGAAATTTCTATTGAATTTTAAAATTTTGGTTATTGTATTTTTTTTTAAAGATTTTATTTATTTGACAGAGAGAAACACAGCGAGAGAAGGAACACAAGCAGAGGGAATGGTAGCGGGAGAAGCAGGCCTCCTGCCAAGCAGGGAGCCCGATGCGGGGCTCGAATCCAGGACCCTGGGATCATGACCTGAGCCGAAGGCAGCCACTTAACGACTGAGCCACTTAGGCGCCCCTGGTTATTGTATTTTTGAGACCTAAAATTCTCCTTTGTTTTTTTCCTTGTATCATATATTAATTTGCTGAGACTTTCTAACTTTTTAAATGTTTTAAGCATTTTGCAATTCTTGTTGAAATATTTTTATGATGCTGGCTTAAAATCTTTGTCAGGCAGTTCTAACTTGTCATCTTGATGTTGTTCTCTCTCTCTCTCTCAATGCAATTTGGAGCTCTCCAGTTCTTAATGGTACAAGTTATTTTCAGTTAAAACATTTGGGATATTAGTCAATGGGACTTTTGATTATATTTATATCTTTTTTTCCCCCCCAAAGCTGGCTTCCTTTCACACTGCCTTGGTGGGAAAAGGGCATCACCATCAATTTCAATTAACATAAGATAGGATAAAATCTATGTTCCCTATTCAGGCTCTGTTGACATTTGAGGGGAGAGTTTCATATTACTGTTAGACAAGTGTGGGAATTATGACACCCCTGTAGGATCTGCTGATTACTCCCTGGTTGCAAGAGTTAGAAGTACTTCATTGCTATTCCTTTCAGAGGCTCCAATGACCTCATGGAGAAGGTGGTTGTCTGGGAATACTGACCAGTGGTGAAACCCTATCTGTTCTTTGGATCTCCTCTGATGCTACCCAAAAGGGATTGTTAGGTTACCTCCTTACTACAGTGAGGAATTAAGTCCAGGCTCCTCATAATCTCCACTGACATCGCAGAGTGAAAGAATCTTGTTATTACCTCAGGAGAATAATCTCCTTACTGAGCTTTCTTTGATATCCACTTTGAAGAGGGTCAAAGAGGAGTGGAGTGGACTGAGATGTCCCATTATACCCTAGAAAAGGTATGACTTTAGTTTCTGTACTTAGTCTTTGTAATCAAAATAATGTTAAATGCTAATATATTGAAAATACAGAAGAAGAAAACAAATTAAAATATATATTCCTTTTAGATGAACCTCCTAAAAGAGAACCCAGGCTAGAATACTTAAGCTTAATTAAAAAGACTTGAAAGTGGAAATAAGTTTTAACATATAGTCTCATGGAGAAATGAGGAGGTAATCCAAAAGTACTCCTCACAGTCCTTAGTACCAGAAAGATATAAAACAGAATATACCTTATAGTACTACTGATCCTTGGTAAATCCTTATACTGTCACATGTATGAGACAAAATTGTAAAAAAAAAAAACCCCAGTACTCAAGTTATGTTGTTTTATTAATTTTCAAATATAATTTATTTAATCACTAATTAGATGATTATTTTTAATATTTAATATTTTTAAGTTAGTTTCTTCTCTTCCTTCAATTCTTGCTGTGTTATAACTTTTATATTATTTTAAATGCTTAAGTTTCTGAGTATTCCTATGCCACTCCTTAGAAGTTACTTCTGTGAAGTAATAATTAATAATGACTTTGTGTCATTCAACAAATATTCTATTGATTACATTTCACAAGCTAGGCTTTGCTTTTTATACTATGGTAACTAATCAAGGCAGCTACAATTCCAGAAGTTGCTATACACAATTCTTATTGTACAGCAGTTCAAAGAATACACATTTTAGAGAATGGACTTTGAATGGACTCAAGGCCCACAGTTCTATTTCTCATGTTATTTGTGAAGTAAAAGATGATTAAAAAAAAAACAAACCTAAAAATTCACTAGCAATGAAAAATCAATAGAATAGATTTTTTCCAATTACTCTTATTTTTTCAGTTTTTAAACAAAATGAATCTGCTTTGATTACTTGAGAAAAATACCTACCCCCATTCTTTTCTTTTCTATCATAAAGTACATTCTTTCCATTTTAAGCCATTCATGATCTTTACACAGGAGAAGTATGAAAATCTAACTGATCAATACAATCATGGGTGGCTAATTGTTAGGTTTAATAACACGTATAAGTCTTTTAAGTCTCTTTTTTGTGTAAAATGTGTTATCTCACAACAGAAAATGGGGCAATAAATAGTGGATATAATTAAAAACATATTTTCAGACAAATCTTTGATATGAATTTAATCCTTAAAGACAATCTTCCTGGCTAAAGTAGGGCTATTATTATTTAGTGTTACTTGAAATAGAATCTTTTATTAAATGCTTTGTCTTTAGAAACAAAGGAAAACAAAGAACAAAATTCCTAGAATCACAGAAATTATACAAGTGACCAACTATTATATTTTCCATCCCTTACTAGTATGGATTTTAATTTTATTTAAAATTTCCATGTGCTATATAGCAGCTTAAAATACCATAAATTAGAATGTAACAAATGAAAAATTTGTTTTTACCTTTTATTATTTCTCTATAAAGAGCTCCTTGATGTTATTCTGTTCCCATTTCTTGTAACTTTACTTAAAAAGAAAATATGCATGCTACATAATGTCCCTTTTTAATTTATAATGTTTTCCTTTCCTTAAGTCAGGTGATGGCATTATTATTATTGAAGGTGAATGGTTATTTTAGACTTTTTTTTTTTTTTTTACAAAAAGTTAAGCTCTATTAAGCAACATTTTACTCAAAACAGATCTAATTTGGGGCACCTGGGTGGCTCAGTCGTTAAGCGTCTGCCTTCGGCTCAGGTCATGATCCTAGGGTCCTGGGATCAAGCCCCGCATCGGGCTCCCTGCTTGGCGGGAAGCCTGCTTCTCCCACTACCATCCCCTCTGCTTGTGTTCCCTCTCTCGCTGTGTTTCTCTCTGTCAAATAAATAAAATCTTTAAAAAAAAAAACAAAAAAAAAAAAACAGATCTAATTTTACATACTAAAACAGCAATATTCAATACAAAATATTAATTCATTTATTAAGTGTACATTGGATGTCTCCTATATTTGCTGCTAATAGCTGAGAATATGAAGAGTAATAACACATAAACCCTTTCCTTAAGAAATTTAGTGTTATATAGAGAGAAGAGAATTAAAATACATACATATGTTGTTATAAATTCTGGCATTTCCAGATATACATTTTCAGCCTACACTTCTACCATGAATTTCAAGCTTTTATGTTCAACCACATATTAAATATTTCTACCTATAGGTACTATAATTACCTCCAGTCAAGCAAAATCACTGAAGCAAGAAACAAACCTGAGCATCTTTATCCCTCTTCTCCTTCTGTCTTTCTTCCAAGCTAGCTAAATAATCAAGAAGTCTTACTGATTGCATCTACTAAAAATTTTTTAATATGGCACTCCTCTCCATCCTTGCAGTTTTCTAAGTGGTATCCTTATTATCCATCTTGTCCCACTACAATGCAACTTCCATATAGCTACCATTTTAAATAGGATCTTGTTTCAGAATGTCAGTAGCTTTTGTAATCTATAGGATAAACTTCTAATTCTTTATAAAAGGAAAAATTGTTCTATATGATCTGTTCCTAACTTTACTCCAGCCTCATTGGTGGAGACTCCTGACAAAATTTCAGCCATACCAAACACTTTATACTTTCTTGGCTACTTTTGGGTCTTACATGATATGTGTTTTCTTCTTTTCCCTCTCATTAGCTTCTACTCAATTGTGAGCTTCATTTAAGCCAGTACTTCTTCCAAGAAACCTTCCTGATTAGTTGCACTTCCCCACCCATGCTGATTTAGGAGTTGCATACTGATCTCCATTGCACTTCTGTATTGTTTTATTAATGTCTTAGGATTGCTGCAACAGATTGTTACAACACTGGTGGTTTAAAATAATTTAGATGTATTTTTTCACAGTTCTAAAGGCCAGCAGTACAAAATTAGTCCCTAGCTCCTTCCAGAAACTCTAGGTAGATCTGTCCTTTGCTTCTTTCAGTGTCTGGTGGCTGCCTGTATTTCTTAGCTTCTCATGGTTTGTAGCTGCATCACTCCGGTCTTCATTTTAATGTTCAATTGTCTTCTCTGTATGTGTCTATTTCTAACCTCTTTCTGCCTCTCTTCATAGGAATACATGGTACACCTAGGTAACCCAGAACAAGCTCCTCCTCTCAAGATCCTTAAATTAATCACATATTTCACAATTGAATATAATATTCATGGATTCTAGGGATTAAGGAGTGAGTATATCTTTGGAAGTCTATTTTTCCACCCTTAATATTTTTTGACAAACTTACCTAATAGACTCTTCCTCATTCTCTTTGTGTTTTCAGTGCCAATCATACACTTATTGGTTTGTGAAATATGATGCTTTGTAGAATAAATAAATATCATTATGTCTATTAGAAGTCTACTAAAATTATGATAAGATGGAGAGAGGTAAAAGTTCTTGGGTAATGTAACATCTAAGATTAATCTTGAATTCTGATTTCAGTCAGGCAAGATAGGGAGCAGGACATCCACACTAAGAGAGTATGGGAGCCATGATAAAATTGGATGAAAATAGAACAGGTCAAAGAGAATATAAAAAAGCTGTTATACTGAGGAAAGTTAAGGCCAGTCTTTATTTTAGATAAAGAACTCCTGTGAGGTAGAGTCAATATGCTATAAAATTTGAGGTAAGGGCTTACCTTAAATGAGTTATTAAGGAGATGAGATTGATAGAACATTGTCAGAGCCCTCCTATTAGGTGGTTTTCCCTGAGAAAAGGGAATCTGAAAAAAGGAAGTGTATTAGAAGAATAAAAATAACACTTAGTGAGTACTTACTCTGTCAAGTACTAAGTTTTTTATTTGAAATTGCCCTTTTAATATTAAAATAACTTCAAGGGGGTAATTGCTATTATCATCTATAGTAGTCTGAATAATGCCCCCAAATAAAAACAAAATAAACTCAATTGTATAATCAATCATTTAAAAAAAGGTATGCTAGCCTTAGAATAATGATGCCAACAAGGGTATCATGACCTAATCAACAGAGTTTATGGATATTACTTTATTTTGAAAAAATTCCTTGGAGATGTGATTGATTCAAGGACTTTAAAGGAAGAGATTATCCTGGATTATCCTGGTGCCCCAAATGCCATCACATTTATCCTTATAAAAGAGAGGCAAAGGACGTTTGACATAGAGTGAAGTAGTATGACCATGGAGGCAGAAATTGGAGTGATATGGTTACAAGTTAAGGAATGTCAGCAACCATCAGAAGCTGAAAGAAAGCAAAAACCAACTTTCTCATAGAACATCTGGAAGATGTGAAGCCATGCTGACATTTTGATTTTGTTTCAGTGATATTAATTTTGGACTTTTGGCCTCCAGATCTGTGAGAAAATAAAGTTCTGTTTATTTTAACCTACCAACTTCATGGCAATCTTTTATATCACCTGCAAGAAAAAATGTGTGATATGTGCTTATAGTAAAAAGGGAAACATGATATCAAATGGCCTGTTCAAGGTCACATTACTAGACAGTAAAATGCTAGGACTTTAACACAAGCAGTCTTCTTATATATTATGTTAGTTTGGTTGTGTTGTGTCTGAGGTATTTATTAAACACCAAGTTGGAGAGAGCTATGTAAATTAGAGTTATGGGAATGGATAAGATCACTCTGAAGAATATTTAGGTTTTTATGAAAAAGATAAAAAAAAATCCAAGCATAGAACCTGGAGGTACACACCTAGGTGGTAATAATATGAAGAAAGAAAAAAAAAAAAAAGAAGGAAGGAAAGAATGGACAAAGGAAAGAAGACATAGTTTTCACTATATAAAAGTCTCAATTAGGGTGCCTGGGTGGTTCAGTGGGTTAAGGCCTCTGCCTTCAGCTTGGGTCTTGATCTCAGGGTCCTGGGATCGAGCCCCGCATCGGGCTCTCTGCTCAGCGGGAGGCCTGCTTCCCCCTCTCTCTCTCTGCCTGCCTCTCTGCCTACTTGTGATTTCTCTCTCTGTCAAATAAATAGATGGAATCTTTAAAAAAAAATCTCAATTATATATGTGTGACCCATGCAATTTTCTATATATATATAATATTTTAATAAATATTTACTTATAAAGTGTTACATTAAACTTAAAGAAGATAACTGAAAATGGTGCATTGGATTATCAATTGAAAGGTACTAGTGATGCTAGCAGACAGTTTAAAGTCCTGCAGTAATAAAATCTTACTAAGGACTAAAATCCTGTCTTAGGATAAAGACAGATAGGAAAGGGGAAACAGCAGGACAAGTGTAGATTTTATTTGTAATGTAAATATTAAATTATTTAATATTTAAATTGCAACAAGATTAAATATTTAAAAATATTTAATAAATTAAATATTACATTTAATTTATGTATTTTTACATAAATATTTTAAATATTTTTAATATTTACATTTTTCCAAGGACATTTTTTTTTAAAGATTTTATTTCTTTGACAGAGAGAAACACAGTGAGAGAGGGGACACAAGCAGAGGGAGTGGTAGCGGGAGAAGCAGGCTTCCCAACGATCAGGTTGCCTGATGCGGGGCTCGATCCCAGGACCCTGGGATCATGACCTGAGCTGAAGGCAGACGCTTAACGACTGAGCCACCCAGGCGCCCCCCAAGGACATTTTTATTGACTTCTTAAACAAAGTCTGCAAAAAGGAAGCATGTAAAATGTATAGGTAAAAAGCATACTAGTAGATCAAAGTCCTTGAAAGGAATAGAAATCACATCAATAGCAAAGGCTGAAGGACATGCCTTGACTGGAAGAACTGAAGCCTCTCCTGAATTGCAGGAAAGAAGAGTCTGAGATAAATATGCAGGCATGAAGTAAAAAGTGGAGGAAGCTCCTGATTCTACAGGCACTTTTCTTGCTCCTTAGCAACTAACTTCTATAAGATAATGTTTGCTTCTATTCAACTCTATTGTTAGTAATACAATTGCTCCATGAAGAATCATTGCCATGATTTTTATGCTCTTCTTTTGAATTGTTTTAAGACTTGGTTTGAACCATAAGAGACTGTGCACTCTGAGCAGCAAACTGAAGGTTTTGGAGGGGAGGGGTGTGAGGGGTTGGGTGAGCCTGGTAGTGGGTATTGAGGAGGACATATATTGCATGGAACACTGGGTGTGGTACATGAACAATGAAATGAATCTTGGAACACTGAAAAAATAAATAAAAGTAATTGGAAAAAAAAAGGACTGGATTTGGGACCAACATGCAATTTTCATGTGAAGTTAATCTTACAATGTGTGTTAAATCAATTATTAATAATGATCTCAGTGAAAAGACTGTGAATCATTAAGAACCAATGATTTAAAAAAGTCAAGCATAGTAAATTTTACCATATTACCCATAAATTTTCCTATATATTTTAAAATTTTATTGTAATATTTAGTATTACAGGCATCTGAATAGAAGACATGGGCAAAGAAACTATGATACTGAGTTTTAAATTTTTTATGACATACTTATTTCATAGACTATGAAGTAAAGCATAAAATGCCAAATTTGTACATATAGACTAATGGAAAAGGAAGATGAGGAGAGGACTAGATTATAGTGACTCAGGATGGTTCTAACAACTTCATAAAGGGGAGACTTCTGAATAGAAGGAACCTGAATGTTTAGAAGAAGGAAGGACTATTTCTCATAGGTCAGTGAGTAGATAAAACTTAAACATAATGTGTCAGATGTTCTAAGTGTTCTATGTAAAAATAATTTAAAACAAACAAACAACAATGAAACTTCCTTCACAAAACTATGGAGACACAGAAGGCAATGAAGAAGAATAAATTTTCCAGAGTGGCTGCATCAGTTTGCATTACCACAAACAGTTTAAGAGAGTTCCCCTTTCTCTGCATCCTTGCCAACATCCTTTGTTTCCCGTGTTGTTAATTTTAGTCATCCTGACAAGTGTAAGGTGATATTGCATTGTAGCTTTTATTTGTATTTCCTTGATGATGAGTGAGGTTGAGCATCTTTTCATGTGTCTATTAACCATCTGTATGTCTTCTTCAGAAAAATAAGATGTCTGTTCATACCTTATGTCCATTTCTTAACTTGATTAATTGTTTTTTAGGTGTTGATTTTGATAAGATTTTATTTTATTTTTTAATTTTTTAAAAATTTTATAATATTATTCCTTTATTTTATTTTTTCAGTGTTCCAAGATTCATTGCTCATGTACCACACACAGTGCTCCAAGCAATATGTGCCCTCCTCAATACCCACCACCAGGCTCACCCAACTCTCCCCTCCAAAACCCTCAGTTTGTTTGTCAGAGCCCACAGTCTCTCATGTTTCATCTCCCCCTCCGATACCCCCCAATTCACCCTTCCTTTCCTTCTCCCAATGTCCTCCATATTCTTCCTTATGCTCCACATATAAGTGAAACCATATGATAATTGACCCTCTCTGCTTGACTTATTTCACTCAGCATAATTTCTTCCAGTCCCACCCATGTTGTTGCAAAACCCTGTATCACCTTTATCAGATATGTTTGGAAATATCCTTTCCCATTCTGAAGGTTGCCTTCTAGTTTTGTGAATTGTGTCCCTCACTGTGCAGAAGATTGTTATCTTGATGATAACATATCATCAAGTATTTTGATACTTGACCTCAATAATTCACTTTTGCTTTTGTTTCCCTGGCCTCTGTGAGATGGGTCTAGTAAAAAGTTGCTATGGCCAAGGTCAAAGAGGTTGCTGCCTGTGTTCTCCTTTAGGATTTTGATGGTTTTCTCTTTCACATTTTGGTCTTTCATCCATTTTTGAATTAGTTTTTGTATACGGTGGAAGAAAGTGGTCCAGTTTCATTTTTCTTCATGTTGCTGTCCAGTTTTGCCAAAACCATTTGTTGAAGAGACCATCTATGTTTCCACTGGATATTCTTTTCTGCTTTGTCAAAGATTACTTGAACATATAATGGAATATTACTCAGCCACAAAAAGAATGAAGTCTTGCCATTTGTAATGATATGTATGAAGCTACAGTGTATTAGCTAAGTGAAATAAGTCAGTCAGAGAAAGACAAAATTCTGGAAATTCAACGTGGACACACATCAAGCTGCCAGCAGAGTGAGTCCACCTAGGTCTGGAAAAATTGTGTCTAGAACTTTGTTCTTAATCTTATCCTTCTATGATGCACAAGAAAGATGCCATTATATGCCCGCTATAATATGTTTTTTAATTTTTTCAGTGTTACAAGATTAATTGTTCATGTACCAGTGCTCCATGAAATATGTGCCTTCCTCAATATCCACCACCAGGCTCGCCAACCCCCCACTCTTTCCCCTCCAAAACTCTCAGTTTGTTTCTCAGAGTCCACAGTCCCCTTGATTCATTATCCCCTCTGATTTCCTGCCATTCACCCTTCCTTTCCTTCTCATAACGAACATGGAGTGTTTTTCCTTATGCTCCACACGTCAGTGAGACCATAAGATAATTGACTCTCTCCCCTTGATTTATTTCACTCTGCATAATCTCTCCCAGTCCCATCCATTTTGTTGATACAAAAGTTGGGTATTCATCCTTTCTGATGGAGGCATAATATTCCATTGTATATATGGACCATATCTTCTTTATCCATTCATCTGTTGAAGGGCATTTTGGTTATTTCCACAGTTTGATTGTGGCCATTGCTGCTGTGAACATTGGGGTACACATGGCCCTTCTTTGTACTGCATCTGCTTCTTTGGGGTCATACTTTGTACTTTGTACTGCATCTGCTTCTTTGGGGCCATGGCAGGGTCATAGGGTAGCTCTATTGTTAATTTCTTGAGGAATCTCCACACTATTTACCAACTTGCATCCCCACCAACAGTGTAAGAGGATTCCCCTTTCTCCACACCCTCTCCAACATTTGTTGTTTACTGTCTTGTTGATTTTGGCCATTCTAACTGATATAAGGTGGTATCTCAGTGTGGTTTTGATTTGAATCTCCCTGATGGCTAAAGATGATGAATATTTTTTTCATGTGTCTATTAGCCATTTGTATGTCTTCTTTGGAAAAGTGTCTCTTCATGTCTTCTGCCCATTTTTTGATGTGATTATTGGTTTTGTGAGTGTTGAGTTTGAGGAGTTCTTTATAGATCTTAGATATCAGACCTTTGTCTGTAGTGTCATTCGCGAATATCCTCTCCCATTCTGTGGGTTGCCTGTTTGTTTTGTTGACTGTTTCCTTCACTGTGCAGAAGCTTTTTACCTTGATGAAGTCCCAAAAGTTCCTTTTTGCTTTTGTTTCCTTTGCCTTTGGAGACATGTCCTGAAGAGACTCCTTCTTCAAACTATTAGAACTCATACAGCAATTCAGTAATGTGGCAGGATACAAAATCAATGCACAGAAATCAGTTGCTTTCCTATACAGTGACAATGAAAATATGGAACGGAAATTAGAGAACCAATTCCACTTACTGTAGCAGCAGGAACCATAAGATACCTGGGAATAAACCTAACCAAAGAGGTAAAGGTTCTGTACGCGAGGGACTACAGAACACTCATGAAAGTAATTGAAGTAGACACAAAAAGGTGGGAAAGCATTCCATGCTTATGGATCAGAAGAATAAACATTGTTAAAATGTCTGTACTGCCCAGATCAATCTATACTTTAAATGCCATCCTGATCAAAATTCCACCGGTTTTTTTAAAGAGCTGGAACAATCCATCCTAAAATTTGTGTGGAACCAGAAAAGACCCCGAATTGCTAAGCAAATGTTGAAAAAGACAAACAAAGCTGGAGGTATCACATTGCCTGATTTCAAGCTTTACTACAAAGCGGTGATTACCAAGACAGCATGGTTCTGGCACAAAAACAGACACATAGACCAGTGGAACAGAATAGAGAGCCTAGATGTGGACCTGTAACTCTACGGTCAAACCGTCTTTGACAAAACAGGAAAAAAATATCCAGTGGAAAAAAGACAGTCTCTCCAATAAATAAATGGTGCTGGGGAAACTGGACAACTCTATGTAGAAGAATGAAACTTGACCATTCTCTTATACCATACACAAAAATAAACTCAAAATGGATAAAAGACCTCAACATGAGACAGGAATCTATCAAAATCCTGGAGAAGAATATAGGCAGTAACCTCTTCAACATCAGCCACAGCAACTTCTTTCAGGATATGAGTATTTATTTTTAAAAAATGCCATGTACCATGATGCTCTCTGTAGGAGCAATTCCTCTTTTCAGAGGAATTACATATGGTGGTTACAGTTAATATTCTATTTTTCACTGATGAAGAATTCAAAATAATCATGCTATATGCTTTGGATTTGTTCCTAAGCAAACACTAGCTAACAGCTAACACAAAAGAGACATCTGGTAATCTGTTTGTATTTGATAAGTCAATTATCTTCTTTTTCTGCAGTTATCAAGCCTATGACTTCTATTTCTCTGCACTCTACTCCTTCATCATGACAGATAAGGGTTATTTCCTTTATTCTGTGTTAGGAATCGAAATGACACTGATAGGTTTTGCAGAGCAAAACCACATTGAGATACCACCTTATACCACTTAGAATGGCAAAAATGAACAAGGGAAGAAACAACAAATGTTGGAGAGGATATGAAGAAAGGGGAACCCTCTTACACTGTTAGTGGGAATGCAATTTCCTGCAGGCACTTTGGAACACAGTGTGGAGGTTCCTCAGAAAGTTAAAAATAGAGTTACTTTATGACCTGCCAATTGCATTACTGGGCATTTACCCCAAAGATGCAATGTAGTGAAAAGAAAGGCCATATGCACTCCAATGTTCATAGCAGCAATTTCCACAGTAGCCAAACTGTGGAAAGAGCTGAGATGCTCTTCAACAGACGAATGGATAAAGAAGATATGGTCTATATATACAATGGAATAGTACTCAGCCATCAGAAAGGATGAATACCCAACTTTTGCATCAACACAGATGGGACTGGAGGAGATTATGTTAAGTGAAATAAGTCAAGCAGAGAAAGTCAATTATCCACTTATTTTTGGAACATAAGGAATAGCATGGAGGACATTAGGAAAAAGGAGGAAAAAATGAAAGGAGGGAATTGGAAAGGGAGATGAACCATCAGACACTGTGGACTCCTAGAAAAAAACTGAGGGTTTTAGAGGAGAGTGGCCATGTGCAATGGGTTAGCCCAGTGATGGTTATTAAGGAGGACATGTATTGCATGGAGTATTGGGTGTTATAGGTAAACAATGAACCTTGGAAAACTACATAAAATACTAATGACCAATTAATCTTGTAACACTGAAAAAATAAAATAAACATATTTGGGAAAAAAAACTAATGACGTACGGTATGGTTACTAACTAACATAACATAATAAAAAATAAAAATAAAATAAAAAATAAAATGTTATGCTAAGTGAAATAAGTCAACCAGGGAAAAACAGTAATATGATTTCACTTATATGTGGAATTTAAGAAACAAAAAGAAGATCATAAGCAAAGGGAGAAAAAATAAAAATAAAGTTAGAAGAAATCAATGAGGGAGACAAACCATAAGAAACTCTTAACTATAGGAAACAAACTGAAGGTTGCTGGAGGGGAGGTGGGTAGAGGGATAGGGTAATTAGGTGATGGGCATAAGGAGGGCTCATGATGTAATGAGCATGGGTGTTCTATGCAACAGATGACTCTCTGAACTCTACTTCTGAAACTGATAATACATTATATATTAATTAATTGAACTTAAAAAAGAAAATAAAATGTTATTTTCATCTTCTCCTGTGTTTTAAACACCTCAACATTAAATGTGGGATTTAAATACATACACACACACACACACACACACACACACACATCACACCACATACACACACACACGCTTAAAACAGGTTAAAAATGTATACATTGAGACTATTTCCTCCAGTAATTCTCATCTTAATATGCTCTCATTGTTCTTGTACATAGTAATTATAAGATAAAGTATTAGAAGAATAGAAAAAGATATAACTATAATGAATTAGAATAAAAGAGCCAGGCAGTAAACTTTATCTTTTCTCAAATTTCCAAAAAAGTAGAAAAGATAAAGAAAATATATACTTATTAAAATAAATTAATTAAAATTTTGTAGCAATGTCAGAATCAATCCAATAGCAGTGAAAAGCCAAAGATTATGTCTTCTTTATCTAGGATGAGACAATTCAGAAATTTTGCATCTAAAAATTATAATATATATACATTATATACATGTATTTCCAAACATTATATCTAAGTAGAGGTTGTGTTTCATAATCAGTAATTAAGATAAAAATTACATACTGTTACCAAATGAACAAAAAGCACTTGATTAAAATGCTTTAAAACTTTCTATGATAAGTGTAATAAAGTATTTCAACATATCTTTAATTAACCAAAGAGAAAAAAATACAATTGACCCTTTAACAACTCAGGGTTTAGGGTTGCGAACCCCCCACACAGTTGAAAATTTGAGTATGACTTTGACCCTCCAAAAATTTAACTATGATAGCCTACTGTTGACTGGAAGCCTTAAAATATCATAAAAAATTGATCGACATTTTTTGGATGCTATGTGTATTATATACTGTTTTACAATAAAGTAAGCTAGAGAAAAAATAATTATTAAGAAAATAAAAAACACAAGAACATTTATAATACTATACTGCATTTATTGATACATAAATTTGTATTGCCTAAACAGATAAGATGAATCATCTATCAGTACCTACATCAACATTGTGTATTATATGATACAAAAGACTGTAGATTTATACATGTTACTAACACTAAACATCAAAAATGAAAAGATAAAAAATGTAAAGATAATGTGAAAATAAATTTATATTTATTTATAGGTATAATAGTCTTTGCATTGATAACACCAAAAAAAATAGTATCATTGCTTCATGGTAGCCTTTCTATACACTCATGAAGAAGCCATAAAATTTTTATATTATACAGAACTATAGTCATATTCATAATATGGTATTGGAAGCATTATTACTTAAAAAAGAAAGCACTTGTAATGATACACTGATACATAGTTTCTCCAATTATGGGCTGGGGAGGATAACTGTATGATAAGGCAATTATTTGAAAGCAGAGTTGTAAAATAGTAAAAAAACTAACACATTAGTAATTTTATGTTAAATATCACTCATCTTATGTCTCTGTAAAGACAGGCTATCCACTTCCACACAAGTTTTGCTCATTATGCTCTACACAATGAATACTTAGACAATGATGATGACAGAAAAAAGTCTCACATAGTTCTTATCATACAGTTATTAGATTTTCACACAAACACACTCACACACATCAACAACAGATAAGCTTTTTAACTGTACAGTATAATAATTAATTACTATTATTAAGTGGAAAAAGGTCATCATAAAGTTCTTCATTTTCCTAATCTTCACATTGAGTATGCTAAGGAGGAGGAGAATGAAGAGAAGTTGTTCTTGTCTTGGAGTGAGAGGCAGAAGTAGAGGAGGTGGAAGGGCAGGCAGGAGAGGCAGGCACAATTGGTGTAACTTTGCAGAAATACATTGCAATTTCTGTGAGACATTTTTTGCTTTTTCACTTCTCTAAAAATATTTCTATGCAATACCAGTCCTTATTCTGCCATTTACTTGAATTTTATTGCATATATCATAGAAGCATCTATGTTTTACAAGAAGTCAAAAGCATTCTTGAATAATCAGAACCCTTCTGCCAGATTGTCTACCATCATTTTGTTTTCTGGTACTGTTTCATCTACATCTCCTTCCTCATTGTCTGGTATTCTTTCAGATGCACTAGTCTCCATCAAGTCATCTTCTGTTAATTCCTCTGGTGTGGTGTCTGTTAGACTAGAGTTTCTCCAAGATCCCTATCTTGAAACACTTCACTCCCTACTTTTTATGCCATATTCCCAATTGCTTTTATTATTTCCTTGATTGGATCTGTTGTAAATCTTGTGAAGTCATGCACAACATTTGGATACAGTTTTATTCAGCAAGAATTTTATATATTTTATGCTTGGTGGCTTTCAAGGCTTTTTCTTTAACAATGATAGCATTTCCAATGGTGCAATCCTTCCTGATTTTCATGATATTTTCTTTACCAGGGTTCTTTTCCATAGCATTGGCAAGCCTTTCCATAGAATGCCATGTGTAATGAGACTTAACCATCCTTGTGAACTTCTGATCTAGAGGTTAAGTTAGAGACACCGTGTTTGGAGGCAAGTAAACCACTCCCATGCCTTCAGTGTTGAACTCACGGGGTTCTGGATGGCCAGGGGGCATTGCCCAATATCAAAAGAACTTTGAAAGGGAGTCCTTCACTGGCAAGGAACTTCCAACTTTAGGGACAAAATATGGATGGAACCAATCCTGAAAAAGTGTTCTTGTTGTCCAGGACTTCTTGTTCAACCAGAAGACTGATAGCTGGTGTTTATTTTTTTCCCTTTAAGGTTCAGGAGTTAGTGGTTTTATAGCTAAAGGCAGTCCTGATTATAAATGGGATTGCACTTCCACAAAATGGTACAGGTAGCCTATCCCTTCCTATCTTAAATCACGGTGGTCACTTCTCCTCCTTACTAATAAATGCTTATTTTGGCACCTTTCTTCCAGTATAGTGCACTTTAACTTGCATTAAATACTTGTTCAGATGGATATTCTTTCTCCTCCTTGACTTTCTTAATGACAGCTCAGAACTCCTTTCCTGCCTCTTGGTTGGCAGAAGGTACTTCTCCAGTTAGCTTGACATTTTTTTAAAAAGCCAAACTTCTTTCTAAAATTATCAAACTATCCTTTGTTGGTATCAAATTCTCCAGGGTTAGATCCTTTACTTTCCCTTTGCTTTAAGTTGTCATGTAGTAACTTCCTTTTTCTCAAATCACATTAGAGTCTATAGGTATGCCTTCTTTATAGCAATCTTCTACCCACATAAATACTGCAATTCAACATGAGATAAAATGGCATTTCACAAAAAGTGCAAGGTTTTCACACTTGTTGACATAGCTGCAGTTACAGCTTCATGAATTTCCTTTTTTTGCAATTATATTTATGCTGCATTCACTTATCTTAAAATGACAGACAGCTCCTGCTGCAGACCTCAGTCTATATAGTACATATCAAGCAATTCAACTTTTTCTTATAATGTGAAGACTTCTCTGCTTTTTGGGAGCACTTCCAGCATCTCTAGTGGCACTTCTTCTGGGTCTCATGTTGTTACTCACAATTTGTGGTAATGCATTAAACATGATGAAAAATACATGAGAAGTGCGAGATATAATTTTTTACTTCCATAAGCACTTGTGATAAACCCCAGGTGTTGTGTGTAAGTGTTGAATTACTAAAACTGATACCCCTACAACTAATATTACACTGTTAACTGGAATTTAAATAAAAACTTTGAAACAAGAAAATAAAACTGTTATTATTTGCCAAAAATAACAAGTGAGTTAAAGAAAGGGAAAGACAAAGAATATTATAGCTTTATCCTTTTCAACCTGTAAACTACTTCATTTTTAAAAAATATTTCTGTTTATCTATCTATCATCTATATCTATCTATCTATCTATCTATCTATCTATCTATCTATCTATCATCTATCTATTATCTATCTATCTATCATCTATCATCTATCTATCATCTATCTATCTATCTATCTATCATCTATCTATCTATCTATCTATCTATCTATCTATCATCTATCTATCATCTATCTATCTATCTATCATCTATCTATCATCTATCATCATCTATCATCTATTTATTTATTTGAGAGAGAGAGTGAAAGAAAGCTTAAGCATGGAAGAGGGGCAGAAGGAGAAGGAGAAGGAGAAGGAGAAGCAGACTCTCCGCTGGGCAAGGAGCCCAATGCAGGGCTCAGTCCCAGGGCCCTGAGATCGTGGGCTGAAGGCAGACACAACCAACTGAGTCACTCAGGCATCCAAGCTGTAAACTACTTTAAAAAATTTATAATTTTCTCTGGATATTTGTGAAGTTTTCATTTCTTTCCTGTTATATGTCCTATTTACAAGTCTTGTCAAGTTAGGTTAAACTTTATCAAGTTGTTTTAAAAAGTTCAAGTTCTTCTAGAAAATAGCATCATATTTAAAATAAACTCATGGAATTTTCTAAAATTAACCATTGGAGAAGATGTCAGGAAGAGGACAGAAGGAAAACTCAAAGATTTTCAAGCATGAACTCAGAGAGTTAAAGCCATCAGTAGTACAAAGAACACAGTAATGGAAGGCTACTAGCTTACTGACACCAGAGACTTTAGTCAAATATTATTTCTTCCTCTTAAGAAAGATCATTGCATATGCTCTCTTATGCTCATAACCATATCTTCGATCTGGTCATGTAATAAAAAGCAAGCAGTTCAGGCATTACTTCATCCCATTCTGTAATTTTAAGAAAGTCTTACATTTTTAATTTAATATATATATTATTTATATATATATTGATATATATATCCATATATCTATATCTATATCTATTGATCTATCTATTTATCTATATATATGAGTTAAATTTTTAAAAATAAAAGTCAGAATACTATTATATTTTCCAATTCAATTATTTGCTTGGCAACTATTTAGAGAAAAAATAAAAATATTCTGAAATTTTCTTTTTCTTTTTTTTAAAATTAATTTTTATTAACATATAACGTATTATTT
>CM053611.1:109499821-109523796 GCA_028646535.1 Procyon lotor
TTTTTTTATCCATTCTGATACTCTGTGTCTTTTGATTGGGGCATTTAGCCCATTTACATTCAGGGTCACTATTGACAGATATGACTTTAGTGCCATTTTATTGCCTGTTAGGTGACTGTTAACTGTATATTGTCTCTGTTCCTTTCTGTTCTATGTTCCTTTTAGGCTCTCTCTTTGCTTAGAGGACTCCTTTCAATATTTCCTGTAGGGCTGGTTTGGTGTTTGCAAATTCTTTCAGTTTTTGTTTGTCCTGGAAGCTTTTTATCTCTCCCTCTATTTTTAGGGATAGCCTAGCTGAATATAGTAGTCTTGGCTGCATATTTTTCTCATATAGTGCTCTGAATATATCATGCCAGTCTTTTCTGGCCTGCCAGGTCTCTGTGGATAGGTCTGCTGTCAATCTAACATTTTTGCCTTTGCATGTTACAGACTTCTTGTCCCGAGCTGCTTTCAGGATTTTCTCTTTGTCCTTGAGACTTGTAAGTTTTACTATTAGATGATAGGGTTTAGATCTATTTTTATTGATTTTTAGGGGGGTTGTCTGTGCGTCCTGGATTTTGATGCTTGTTCCATTTGCTCGATTGGGAAAATTCTCTGTAATAATCTGTATTTAAATCTAAACTAGGTTTTAGGTACAAAGCATAATTTATCCAGGAAGACCATATTCAGTTCCCTAGGGTCATTGTGTTATCATAGTTCTCTAAATTTTATTATACAATATATTTTTGCATTTTTAAAAAGTGTTAATTTTATTTTATTTAACATTTATAAAATGTTAATTTTATTACACAGTATATTTTTGCATTTTTAAAAAATGTTAATCTCCCTTACCTGAATGCATGTTCTATTAAGATACAGACTGTACTATTCAATATACTTAATATCATATTTATGATCAATAAATACATAAATAATTAACAGATTAACAGATTACATATGCCATTACCTTTATGCCAATGAATGTGAAATGACAGGCTGCACTGAAAGTTGTATAGAGCAGATATTACAATCACATCTGCAGACTTTTACCCAATGTTCTTTGTACTCCAGCATGATGTCTCACCTATAGTGCATAGAGAAAGGGATGATGCAATGGAGAAAATCTTCCAGAGAAATAAATGAGCGTGGCTTATCAGAGAACTGTGAAAGTGCTTTTTTAAGGGCACTAGACATTTACATGGGATTGGTATAATGCTTTAAGTGTGAACTTCAGCCATCATTTCCCATTATCATCTCCAGATTGCTCACCACACCTTCCTTTAATACCTATATCAGCTTCCATTTTACATAGGAATACAATATTACTGTTGTTAAGACCTTGTATTACAATTATTCAATAGTTCTCAAATACATATTCTTATAGCTCATTTAATGTCATTATTTTTGAGAATAAACAATATATCTTGAGATAAATTGTTCTAAAAACCTAGTTTATTTTTCCTAGCTTTAATAAAATATAATTGACATTTGACATTGTGTAAGGTTAAGGTGTATTATGTGATGGTTTGATACAAATATATATTGCAGATGTTTATCAAATTATGTTAAATACATACCTCACATAATTACCATTTTTCTTGTTCTAGATGGTGGGAACATTAAAGCTCTAATCTCATAACAACTACTAAGCATACAACATTGTCAAATATAGTCTCTATGTTGTATATTAGATCCCATAGAACTTATTGAAAGTTTGTACTTTTTGCCCAACATCTCCCCATTTTCCCACATCTTCATCCCCAGAAATCATGATTCTTCTTGCTGATTTTTTAGATTTCATATATAACTGACATCGTACAGTATTTGTCTTTCTCTGACATATTTCACTTATTGTAATACCCAAAATGTCCATCCATGATGTCACAAATGGGAGAATTTCCTTGCTTTTAGTGGCTGAGTAATATTCAATTATCTGTTGATTAGATAGATGGTGATAGATATATAGGGAGACAGAGAGAGATCTCACATCTTTACTAGCTCATTTGTCAATGGACATTCAGGTTCTTGCCATATGTTGACTATTATGAATAAGGCTTTAATGAACATGCATATGCAAATATATTTTAGAGAATATGATTTCATCTTCTTCAAATGCATACCAAGAAGTAGGATTGCTAGATCCTATAGTAGCTCTATTTTATTTTTTGTTTGTTTGTTTGTTTGATTTTTTGTTCTTGTTCTAAGGAACTGCCATACCCATTTCCTTAGAAGCTATATCAATTTATTTTACTACCCCAAAAACAAGAATCAAGGGCCAGATGGATTCTCAGGAGAATTCTACCAAACATTTAAAGAAGAAATAATACCTATTCTACCGAATCTGTTTCAAAAATAGAGATGAAAAGAAAACTTCCAAACCCTTTCTATGAGGCCAACATTACCCTAATCCCAAGACCAGGCAAAGACCTCACCAAAAAGAAGCAATACAGACCAATGTCCCAGATGAACATGAATGCCAAAATAGCCAACAAGATCCTAGCCAATAGGATCCAACAGTATATTAAAAGGATTATTCACCACGACCAAGTGTAATTTGTTCCTGCACTGCAAGGATGGCTCAACATTCGCAAATCAATCAACATGATAGCGCACATTAAAAGAAAAAAACCATATGATCCTCTCAAGTGATTCAGAAAAAGCATTTGACAAAATACAGCATCCTGTCTTCATTAAAATTCTTCAAAGCATAGGGATAGAGGGAACATTTATTAATATAATAAAAACCATCTATGAAAAGCCCATAGTGAATATCAGCCTCAATGGAGAATCAATGGAGAAAAACTAAGGAACTCAATGGAGAATCAATGGAGAAAAACTAAGGAACATGAAAAGTATGCCCACTTTCCCTACTATTGTTCAACATAACAATATGTATGTTGTTATGGATGTATGGAATCGACATCCACTAGCAATCCTAATCTCAGCAATCAGACAACAAAAAGAAATAAAAGTCATTCAAATTGGCAAAAAAAGAGTCAAACTCTCCCTTCACAGATGACATGATATGTTATGTGGAAAACCCAAAAGACACCCCACCCCAAATTACTAGAATATGTACAGAAACAATATTTTAATCAATCAATAGTTCATTTAATTATTTAATATTTAATTAATATGTACAGAATATTATTTTACAGATATCAAAATCAATGCACAGAAATTGGTGGCATGTCTATACACTAACAGTGTGATTTAGGAAAGAGAAATTAAAGAATCAATTCCATTTACAATAGCAACAAAGTCATAAGATACCTAACCAAAGAAGTAAAGGATCTATATTCTAGAAACTACAGAATGCTTATGAAAGAAATTGAGGAAGACACAAAGAGATGGGAAAACATTCCATGCTCACGGATTGGAAGAATTAACATTAACATTAACATTAAAGCATCTATGCTGCAGAGAGCAATCTACATATTCAATGCAATCCCTATCAAAATACCATTGACATTTTTCACAGAGCTGGAACAAACAATCCTAAAATTTGTATGGAATCAGTAAAGACTCCAAATAGTAGAGAAATGTTGAAAAAGAAAACCAAAGCCAGAGACATCAAAGTGCTGGACTTCAAGCTATATTACAAAACTATGGTCATCAAGACAGCATGGTATTGGCACAAAAACAGACACATCGATCAATAGAACAAGATAGAGATCCTAGAAATAGACCCTCAACACTATGGTCAATTAATCTTTGACAAATCAGGAAATATCCAATGGAAAAAAGGTAGTCTCTTCAATAAGTGGTTCTGGGAAAATTGGACAGCCACATGCAGAAGAATGAAACTGGACCATTCTCTTACACCATACGCAAAGATAAACTCTAAATGGATGAAAGACCTCAATGTGAGACAGGAAACCATCAAAATCCTACAGGAGAGTGCAAGCAGTAACCTCATCAACATCGACCATAGCAACTTCTTACAAGACATGTCTCTAAAAGGGAGGGAAACAAAAACAAAAATGAACTATTGGGACTTCATTAAGATATAAAGCTTCTGCACAGCAAAGGAAATGATCAACAAAACTAAAAGGCAACCCAAAGAATTGGAGAAGATATTTGTGTTAGGACCAGCTTAGCTAAAGCAACTCCATTTTCGCCCAGCCAGCCATACTGTTGCTTATTGGCTCCCTTTGAGAAATCACCTGGTATCAGTTCCTGGTATTGGTCCCCGGTAATGGGGCCAGAAAACAAAAGTGAGCTGAATGGGTGGAAACAATCATGGGTGGAAACAAAACAAATACATGCACAACTCCTAGGCAACTATGTAACTATGGTCAACTTGTGGTTTGTGGTTTTGCCTATAAAACCTAGCCTGTAAGACTAGGCGGCAGCGTTCTCTCCATGGAGATGGCCCTGACTGGTCAGCATAATTCTCCATGCTTGGCGCGGAATAAAGCTTTGCTTGACCTTCACTTTGTATCAGACTCATTCCTTTGACCACGGACCCTAACAATTTGCAAGTGACAAATCAGATAAAGACCTGGTATCCAAGATCTATCAAGAACTTCATAAACTCAACACTCAAAAAACAAATAATCCAGTCAAAAAAAGGGCAAAGACATGTGATCACGGTATTTAGAAAATAATTTATTTAGAGGTATATAGAAAATCTTAGATTTTCTAAGATTCTACCAAATAATCAAGATCAAGATCAACTCAAAAATCAAGATTCCACCAAATAACTGTTAAAAATAAACAAATTCAGGAAAGTTTCTGAATACAAATTCATCATATGAAAACCAGGCACATTTCTATATACCCATAATATATTATCTGAAAAAGAAGTAAAAAAAAATTCTATATACAGTAACACTGAAAAACAATACTTAGTAATAAATTTACACTGAGAAAGTAAGGGATCTTGTGTGTAGGGGATCTTAATCTTATGAATCAAGTTTTTCTCTTTCTCTATGATTTAAACCCAGTAGCGTTTCATGTTTCTAAGAAAGTGTCCAGATCTTCTACCTTTCCTAAGCTAGTGATATAAATTTTTTGTGTAGCTTCTTATTACCCTTTGTACTTCTCTGGTGTCAGGTGTAATGTCTCATTTTTATTTATTATTTTATTTATTTGAGTCCTCTTTTTTCTTGGCAAGTCTGAATAAAGATTTGTGAATTTTGCTTATCATTTCAAAAAAAGGCACAACTTTTAGTTTTCTTGTTCTTTTCTATTGCTTTTCTATTCTTTATTTCATTTCTGTTCTGATCTTGTTATATCTTTCCTTCTGCTACATTTAAGCTTATTGTTTTCTTTTTAAAATTTCTTAAAGTGCAAATTTAAGTTGCTTAAGATTTTTTTTTAAAAAATAGACATTTATCACTATAAACTTCCCTTTCATTCTGTTTTGCTGCATCACATAAGTTCTGGTATGTTGTATTTTCATTTTCATTTGTTTCAAGATATTTTTTATTTCCCTTTTGGTTTCATCTTTGACACATTGGTTGTTTCTGAGTGTGTTGTTTAATTTCTACATATATGTGAGTTTTTCAGTTGTATTCATATTATTGATTTGTAATTTATCTATCATCTATCTATCTATCTATCTATCTATCTATCTATCTATCATCTATCTATCTATCATTTATTTATTTTCCCAAATATGTTTATTTTTTCAATGTTACAAGATTAATTGTTCATGCACCACACCCAGTGCTCCATGCAATACGTGCCCTCCTCAATACCCACAACCAGGCTCACCCAACCCCCCACCTCCTCCCCTCCAAAACCGTGTTTGTTGCTCAGAGTCCACAGTCTCTCATGTTTCATCTCCACCTCTGATTTCTACTTTCAAACCATTGTAGTCAGAAAAGATATTTAGTATGATTTAAATCTTTTAAGACTTGCTAAGACTTGTATTGTTACCTATTATATAATGTGTTCCACAGAATATACCATTTGCAATAGGGCAGAATATGAATTCTGCTTCTATTGAATGAATTTCTTTATTTTTTTAAAAAGGTTTTTATTTATTTAAAGATTTAAAAAAATTTTCTTTTTTTAAATTTTATTTTATTATTTTTTTTATTAACATATAAAGTATTATTAGCTCCAAGGTACATGTCTGTGAATCGTCAGGCTTACACATTTCATAGCACTCACCATAGCACATAACCTCCCCAATGTCCATAACCCAGCCACCCTATCCTTACCCCCACACCTCCCAGCCACCCTTAGTTCATTTCATGAGTTTAGGAGTCTCTTATTGTTTGTCTCCTTCCCCATCCCATCCTGTTTCATTTCTCTCCCCCACTTCCCCACGGCCCCCCACCTGCCTCTCAGATTCTTCATATCAGAGAGATCATGTGATACTTGTCTTTCTCTGACTGACCTATTTTGCTTAGCCTAATACCCTCCAGTTCCATCCAATGCAAATTTTGCAAATGGCAAAATTTTATTTCTCTTGATGGCTGCATAGTATTCCATTATATATATATACCACATCTTCTTTATCCTGAATGAATTTCTTTAGATGCCCATTAGATTCATTTGATGTTAAGAATAATTCAAGTCCAGTGTTTGATTTTTCTGGATGATTTGTTTATTGTTAAAAGTGGAGTATTAAAATCCTCTATTATTAGTGAATTGTCATCTATTACTTCCTTCATATCTGTTAGTATTTGATTAGTATATTTAAATACTCTGATGTTGGGTGAATATATATTTAAAATTTTTATATCCTGTAGATGAATGACCACTTTATAATGATCTTCTTTGTCCGTTATAGTTTTTGACTTAAAGTGCATTCTTTCTGATGCAAATATTTGTATCCCTACTCTTTTGTGATTTCCATTTGTGTGGAATGTCTTTTCAGTCATTTCCCTTCTAGTCTAAGTATGTCTCCGAAACCGGAGTAATTTTTCGGTAGCAGCATGTATATGGGTAACCATTTAATTCATTCAGCCATTGTATGCTTTTGGTTGGAAAGCTTAATCTATTTACACTTAAGTAATTAACCATCTTATTCATTATTTTCTGAATGTTTGGTACTTATTTTATTCCTTTCTTCTTGTCTTGTTGTCTTTCGCTGTGAATTGATAATTTTTCATAGTGATATGCTTTGATTTACTTTTCTTTATCTTGTGTGTATCCAATATAGATTTTGTTCTGTGGTTACTCTGATTTTCAAAATATGCTATTGATATGATAGTCTATTATGATCTGCTCGCTTAACTTCAGTTATGTACAAAAACACTACAAAATACTCATACAAAAATGTTTTTCCACGTTTTTTGGTGTTACAATTTACAAATTTTTAGATTGTGTTGCCATTAACAAATTACCAGAGCTCTAGGGGTGATTGAGTGGCTCAGTCAATTAAAGCATCTGACTATTGGTTTTGGCTCAGATTGTAATCTCATGGGTCCTGGGATCAATCCCCATCTCAGCCTTGGTACTCAGTGGGGAGTCTGCTTGAAGATTCTCTCCCACTGCCCTCCCTCTGTTCTCTTTCTTTTGCATGCTCTCTGCGACTCTCTAAAATAAATAAATAAATCATTAAAAAATTATTGTAGCTATAGCTATGTTTAATATCTTTTTAAAAAATCTTTCAACTCCGCACTGGAGTTAAGTGGCTAACACCACCTATTACAGTATATAAGTATTCTGAATCAGATTATATATTTACCTTTATCAGTGTTAAATATTTTCATAAGTTTTCATATTAGTAATTAGTGGTTTTTTGTTTGTTTCAGCCTAAAGAATTTTTTTCAGTATTTATGTAAGGGACATCTAGTGGTGATGAACTCCTTCAGTTTTTACATTGGGGAAGGTCTTTATTGCACCTTTATTTCTGAAGGGCAAGTTTGCTTAGTAAAATGTCTTTGGTTGGCAGTTTTTTCTTTCAGCACTTTGTATATATCATCTCACTCTCTCCTGGACTGAAAAGTTACTGTTAAGAAATTTGCAATAAAGAGGTTTCCTTGTATGAGAGAATTTTCTTTTTCTTGTAAAATTCTTTCTTCATCTTGGATTTTGGAAACTTTTATTATAATGTGTCTTGGAGAAGACTACTGTATTGGAGTTTTGAAAACACCTATTAACTTTATGATCTAGATGTACAGATGTCTCCCCAAAGTTGGAAAGGTTGCAACCATTATTTAAATAAGCTTTCTGCTCCTTTCTTCTTGCCCTCTTCTGTGACACTAGTGATGCACAGATTACTTCTTGCAGTGTTATCCTATAAATTCTATAGACTTTCTCCATTCATTTTCATTATTTTTTTTTCTCCTCTGACTGGATAATTTCAAATGATTTGTCTTCAGGCTTACAAATTTTTTCATCTGCTTGGCCCAATCTGCTGTCAAAGCTCTTTATCAAATTCTCCAGGTCAGTCTCTGTATTCTTTACCTTAAAATTTTGTTTTTTGGTATTTTCTATATCTTTATAGAATTTCTCATTTTGTTCTTGTATTATCATCCTGAATTTGTTAAATTATTTATCTATACTCTTTGCTAGCTTTCTAATCATCTTTAGAACAATTATTTTGAATTATTTGTATGACAATTCATGGATCTCCATTTTTCTTTGAGGTTAGTCACTGGAAGTTTACTGTGTTTCTTTAGTGGTGTCATGTTTCCCTGATTCTTCATGATTTTTATGGCTTTAGGGAGGTATCTATACATTTGAAGAAGCAGTCATTTCTTTCAGAAGTTTTGAGTGGCTTTGGTAAGGGAATATCTTTTCTTAAGGGGGGGCACACTGGATCATGCTGTGATCTTGGGTTTAATTCTGCAGAGCATCAAGTATGGAAGAATGTGGTGGGTCTGTGGAGGCATAATGGTTTTTTGGTTCAGTCTTCCTGTGTCCACAGCATTGACAACTGTGTCATCCTTGATGAGTGTAGTATACCTGCAGTTGTTGCAAGGGGTGTCTGGGTCCTCAACACACCTCCAAGTTCAATGATTATGGACCAAGATTGGCAGTGGTGGTGGCCATAGTGGTGGTGGCCACATAATAAACTGTGGGGACCACATGCATAGGGCTTGTAGAGTCAAGTTCTGGTTGTACACATACACATCAGCAAGGGCCAGTATCAGGCACACATACACTGGAAGTTATTGGGGCTCTGGAGGTTCATATGTACTATATTGATTCATGGTTTTCCTATGGTAGAGCTCATAGCAGTGGAGGCCAGTGACAGAAATCAGACTGAGGGGGTACAGTTGTACAGCTGGAGGAGCTGTCCCCAAACATACACATGGCAGTAAGTGTCAAACATGGGTGACTAGACTGGTGTGTTGTTACAGAGTCCTAGGTTGGTTGCCAGTGTAGATTCCCATTTCTGAGAGGCAGAAAGGATGAGCAGGAAGGGATTCAGGTGACTGGCTTCTGAAAATGTGAATACCGAGAAACAAAAACCAATAAAATATGCAGGAAATTCATGGCAGTTCTGCTGGGCATTGATATCTTCAGTGACAAAATCTTCTTGAGTCCTCTGCAGAACAGGTCACTGGCAACCGTTAGCAATTTTATTGTGGGGGTGATACTGATAGCCCCTAGTTTTCTTTCCTGTTCCTTGCTATCTCTGTAGTTTCAGTTTTGCTGATCTGTGGGTGGGGTAAAACTAAAGTGGGTCCTTCTAGAGGTGCCCCAAAAGTCTAAAGGAGTTGTTTGCTCACCACAGACTTCCCTTTCCTAAGGGCAGGGAAAATGGGATTGTCAGAACCTCAGGAAAGACTTCAACTGTGGCCTCTAATGCTGAGAGTGCTGTGTTCCTCTCTTCTTGATTGATTTTTCTTTGCATGTCAAACTTCATTTTTTTCCATACATTTTTCATGTTGTGGAAAACATAAACATTGATTATTATCAATTTTGTATCCTATGGTTTAAACCACCAAATTAATTAAAACACACACACACACACACACACACACACACACAGAATAAATTTGATCAGGTTCCCTCTCAGGTTCTCAAAGAGTTGGGATGATCAAGTAAAAAGACAGCAGCTTTCATTTGAAGCTGAGGAAGAAGTACTTCCTCAAGAATAGGTTGATGACAATCTTCCAGTCTTCTTAAGTTTAGAATTAAATTAAAACAAAAAGTCAATAACCAATTTACTTAGGATCATGTAAATATTTTCCATTGTTTTATACAATGTTTCTTACTTTTTTCAATTATCATTTTTTTACTGTTCTTCCTCTACGCTTTCTAAAAAAATAATTCCTTTGAATTTTTTGGGAACAGATGAAGAGCAAAAAATATTCAACAAGTAATTTAAAACATTGGACTTCTAGGCACTATATTTGCTAAGATAATTCCGTTGAAAAAATATTAAGGGAGGGGCACCTGGGTGGCTCAGTGGATTAAGCCTCTGCCTTTGGCTCAGTCATGATCTCAGGGTCCTGGGATCGAGCCCTGCATTGGGCTCTCTGCTCAGCAGGGAGCCTGCTTCTCCTTCTCCCTCTGCCTCCTTCTCTGCGTACTTGTGATCTCTTTCTCTGTCAAATAAATAAATAAAATCTTCAAAAAAAAAGAGAAAAACATTAAGAGATATTTATCACACTTTCAAAAGTTTGAGAAAATGTACTATTGAAGATGTGTAGATAACTTCTCTCTAATTTTGATACTGGGAAGAACTTATTTATTTACTTATTTAATTTTTAAAGATTTATTTATTTGAGGGGTGCCTGGATGGCTCAGTTGGTTAAGTGTCTGCCTTCAGCTCAAGTCATGATTCCAAGGTTCTAAGATGGAGCCCTGCATTGGGCTTTCTGTCCACAGGGATTCTGCTTCTCTCTCTCCCTCTATCTGCTGTTCTCCTGCTTATGCATGAGCACTCTCTCTTTCTCTCTCTGTTGGAATCTTAAAAAATTACATTTATTTATTTAAGAGAAAGAAAAATAGAGAGTATTTGTGTGAGTGGGGAAGGGGTAGAGGGTGAGGAGAGAAGCAGACTTCTTGTTGAGCACAGAACCCCATGTAGCACTTGATCTCAAGACCCATGAGATCATGACCTGAACCAAAACCAAGAGTAGACCACTTAATTGACTGAGCCACCCAGACACCCTGATACTGGGAAATATTTAGATATAACCTCCAATTCTCTTGTAATACAAGAGTAGAAATAATTTTCCCTACAAAAGAAGACAGTGCTTTGGTTGTCAAGAAAACAGTAGTGAGAATAGAAGACAGCTAAAGAATGTAAAAGCAGCAAAAGGAGTAGTGAGACAACTGTCTTGGTACATACTGGTCCTCTACATCATGTGCTTAATTTTAGTGGTTGATTTTTCCTTATAAATGGCCAGGAATGTACATTGTTTCCTGCTTTACTGTAATCATAATAAAAACATTCCTTCCAAATCTCAGCTAGCAGATCTATATAGCAATGAAAGGATTGAAGTTAGCTGATTTTATTTGTTTGACAGAGAGAGATCACAAGTAGGCAGAGAGGCAGGCAGAGAGAGAGGAGGAAGCAGGCTCCCTGCTGAGCAGAGAGCCCAATGTGGGGCTCGAACCCAGGACCCTGAGATCATGACCCGAGCTGAAGGCAGAGGCTTAACCCACTGAGCCACTCAGGCGCTCCTGAAGTTAGCTGATTTTAAACTAGAGAAGAATATCTTCAGATGCAGAATTTTTCCTTTAAGCTTGCTATGGTCTTTGATAAAATGGCTCATATTGCTGACTTTCTTCACATTAGGGTTAGATTATAAGTGGTTCTAAAAAGACTATTGATGATTATCAGCATTAACAATAATAAACTAAATTTATAATAAATGAAATATTGTTTAGCAATTACCCAAAGTGTCATTTTTAAGTTAATCAATCTATGTTTTTATTTCAAAATAAAGGTGGCTTTAGAGTTTGATTTTGGGCAAATAATGTAATTATTTTTAAGAAAGTCCTTTAAATAATACTTAATGATGTCAAAAATTTGCAGTAATTTGTTGAGGTACACAGAATTGTATAAAAGAAAATACCAGATACTCTCTTGTTTGTGGTGAGTGACTTGGATTTCTCATAATGAACTGCACTTCAAGTTTTGCTCACAAAAATATCATTATATCAAAACCATAAAATAGTTTCTTTGTAATATTCAGAAAATATTATTTGGACTTATAGTATAGCTCGCCATATAAATTTTTTATTAATTTTTGATAAGTTTTTTTAATGGTATATTGCTAGAGTACATTGATTGTTTTCAGCAATAGGTAGGACTATGAGACAGTATAGTGGCACAAAATAAGGGTTCCTAACTCAATCTTTGTACACTTGGAGATTTTTTTTGACTTATATGATCTAGTCTCAAAAGTTTCACAAAATTACTTCTACCTCCATTTAATATTAATTAAACTAAACCACGAAGACAAGTATAGATTCAATAAGTGAACAAAATGATATCACTTCTTGATAAGAAGCAATGCAAACTATGGTGGGATATGTTCTCACTCTCTAGCCACAATTTTTATTTTCTTCCACTTATAAAATATGTTCACTGTACCCAGCAATATGCTAGGTTTTAGGGTCAATTAATCTTTGACAAATCAGGGAGAAATATCCAATGGAAAAGACAGTCTCTTCAATAAGTGGTGCTGGGAAAATTAGGCAGCTACATATAGGATGAAACTGAACCATTCCCTTATACCATACACAAAGATAAACTCAAAATGGGTAAAGGATCTCAATGTGAGACAGGAATCCATGAAAATCCTAGTGGAGAACATAGGCAATAACCTCTTTGACAATGGCCACAGTAACTTCTTTCAAGACATGTCTCCAAAGGCAAGGGAAACAAAAGCAAAATGAACTATTTGGACTTCATCAAGATAAAAAGCTTCTGTACAGCAAAGGGAATAGTCAACAAGACTAAGACTCAACCCAGAGAATGAGAGAAATTATTTGCAAAAGACATTACAAATAAAGGGCTGATATTGAGGATTTATAAAGAACTTCTCAAACTCAACACTCAAAAAACAAATAACCCAGTCAACAAATGGGTAGGAGACGGGAACAAACCCTTCCCTAGAGGGGACTTACAAATGGCTAAGACACATGAAAAAATGCTCCATATTTCTAGCCATCAGGGAAATTCAAATCAAAACCACAATGAGATACCACCTTACATCAGTTAGAATGGCAAAAGTTAACAAACAGGAAACAACAAATGTTGCCAAGGATGTGGAGCAAAGGGAACTCTCTTACGCTATTGGTATAGGAATGCAAGTTCCAGCCACTCTGGAAAACAGTATGGAGGGGTCTTCAAGATGCTAAAAACAGAGCTACCCTATGACTGAGCAATTGCATTAGTAGGTATTTACACCAAAGATACAGATGTAGTGAAAAGAAGGTGCACAGGCACTTCAATGTTCATAGAAGCAATGTCCACAATATCCAAACTGTGGAAGGAGCCCAGATGCCCTTCAACAGGATGAATGGAAAATGATGTGGTATATATATACAATGGAATATTATTCAGCCATCAGAAATGAATACCCATATTTGCACCAAAATGGATGGAACTGGAAAGAATTATGCTAAGTGGAGTAAATTAAGCAGAGAAAGATAATTATATGATTTCACTTATATGTGGAACATAAGCAATAGCATGGAGGATCATAGGAGAAGGGCAAGAAATCTGAAGGGGGAGAAATCAGAGAGGGAGATGAACAATGAGAAACTATGGATCCCGGGAAAGAAACTGAGGATTTCAGAGTAGAGGGGCTTGGGAGGGAAAGGGGAACAGAATGATGAGTATTAAGGAGGGAACCCGCTGTGATGAACACTGTGTGTTATACATAATTAATGAATCATTGAACATGACTTCAAAAACTAATAATATACTACACAGTGGCTAACTGAACATAAGAAAAAGTGACAAGTAGCTTTCTAAATTTCCTTTCCTAATGAAGACATGTTGAATATATTAGAGGACATTAACTGGGTTGTTTATTTTCAAGTTACTAAACCTTGAGAAGCGACATCTAGACCTGACTCAAATGATATGTATTACTCAGTGTCTTGGCTTAGAGAAAATACTAGATAAAAATTTGCTTTAAGTGTTTTTCATTTTTTGTTTGTGTTTGCGTTTTATTGTTGCTTTTATTGTGTGTGAGAGAGATTGTATCTTATTGAGTACAAGATAATTTCTGATTTTAGGTAGAAATGTTTTTTATAAGAATATATATGGAAATAAATATGCATGTCAAAGCATCCTTCTCTAGGGAACTTAACCATCACTTTTCCAATAGTCCTGCTTGGCCTTAGGGCCAGGCACATAACCTATGCTGAACCATCCAGAGAATCCTAAAACTCTATCAGCAGCTGGTTCAGAGGGCATTATGTAATCTAAGCAGAGATAAACAATTTTTTTCTAAGATTGTATATTAAAATTGAGAAGGAAAGAGAGAGAGAATGAGCAGATATCTGTGTGCTGAGCTTGGTAACTAGTAGTATGTCAGTCTGGGCCTGCCAAAAACTAACTGCATGCTTATAAAAGCTGTAGAAAAAAAGCAGAGTAGAGAGAGAAAAAGAGATTTGTCAACATTGTTTTAGTTCCTGGATTTCACTGACCCCAGAAATACTCTTGTTCCCCTCAGTTTAATAAACCAGCAAATTCTCAAACTAGTTTGAGTTGACTTTGACACTTACATGAAGGAATTTTTAATATGACCTCACAAATCAAATCAGATAGAGAAGACAAGCACAACAACTAGAAACGACAACATAATTCCACAGAAAATGTAGGAATTCAAACTTGATATTAAGCAACTTGAGTAAATTATATATGCCGTAATACACGAGGAAAAACCTATAATATACCACAAGTTCTAGGCTACATGTAATGACAGGAAATATACATTCATTTAAAATTAGTCACTTATATTTCAGGCAGTTAAACAGTGATCCATCTGCTATTACTTGGCACAGGAGTTATTTTTCATGATACTCCAATGTCATAAAGACACAAAAATATAAAATAACAAAACTCATTCAAAGATTAAGCTATAAACACATGTGCCCATGAGCTGAATACACACATACAAGAAACACAGGGAAATAGAAAAAAAAAAAAACAAATAAAATTTAAAAACGAGTCTTTGTATTTGTCAGAAGCACTTAATCAAAATCACACATGATTATAAATCTACAATAAAACTTATTAGTGTCAGCAATCTCTTCAGTGACACCAGCAAGTATGGGCAGCATGAGGAGTTTCTTTGTCCTTTGAATGACTCTCTAAGGTTAAGGAAGTTCCAGTAAGCAGAATGGACCTCACATATATGAGTAATTCTTCCTATCTTCCTCACTGTTTCACACACACACACACACACACACACACACACACACACACACACACACATTTTGTTCTATTGTATCTCCCATAAGATGTCTAGAAAAGACTATAATATCTTTCATTACAGAAATAAAAAATACATTGAGGTCTTTGATCCATTTTGAGTCTATTTTTGTGTGTGGTGTAAGGAAATAGGTCAGTTTCATTCTTCTGCATATGGCTGTCCAGTTTTTCCAACACCATTTGTTGAAGATACTGTCTTTTTCCTGCCTTGTCAAAGATCTCAATGTGAGACAGGGCTCCATCAAAATCCTGGAGGAGAACACAGGCAGCAATCTCTTCAACCTCAGCTGCAGCAACATCTTCTTAGAAACATCTCCAAAGGCATGGGAAGCAAGGGCAAAAATGAACTATTGGGACTTCATCAAGATCAAAAGCTTTTGCACAGCAAAGGAAACAGTCCACAAAACCAAAAGACAACTGACAGAATGGGAGAAGATATTCGCAAATGACATATCAGATAAAGGGCTAGTATTCAAACTCTATAAAGAACTTCTCAAACTCAACACCCAAAGAACAAATAATCCATTGAAGAAATGGGCAGAAGATATGAACAGACATTTCTGCAAAGAGGACATCCAAATGGCCAAGAGACACATGAAAAAGTGCTCCGCATCACTCATCATCAGAAAAATACAAATCAAAACCACAGTGAGATACCACCTCATACCAGTCAGAATGGCTAAAATAAGCAAGTCAGGAAATGACAGATGATGGCAAGGATGCAGAGAAAAGGGAACCCTCCTACACTTTTGGTGGGAAGGCAAGCTGGTACAGCCACTCTGGAAAGTATGGAGGTTCCTCAAAAGTTGTAAATAGAGCTACCCTATGACCCAGCAATCGCACTACTGGGTATTTACCCTAAATTTACAGACATCGTGATCTGAAGGGGCACGTGTACCCAAATGTTTATAGCAGCAATGTCCACAATAGCCAAACTCTGGAAAGACCCTAGATGTCCATCAACAGATGAATGGATAAAGAAGATGTGGTATATATATACAGTGGAATACTATGCAGCCATCAGGAGAAACGAAATCTTGCCATTTGCAATGACATGGATGGAACTGGAGGGTATTATGCTAAGCAAAATAAGTCAGTCAGAGAAAGACAATTATCACATGATCTCTCTGATATGAAGAGTTTGAGAGGCAAGGCAGGGGTTTGTGGGGGTTGGGGGAGAGAAACGAAACAGGAGGGGATGGGAGGGATACAAAGCATAAGAGATTCCTAGACTCATGAAACGAACTAAGGGTAGCTGGGAGGCAGGGTGGGTAGGGATAGGGTGGTTGGGTTGTGGACATTGGGGAGGGTATGTGCTATGGTAAGTGCTGTGAAATGTGTAAGCCTGACGATTCACAGACATGTAACCTGAGGCAAATAATACATCTTCTTGTTGAAGAGAGTGTCTTTTTCCACTGGATATTCTTTCCTGCCTTGTCAAAGATCAGCTGACCATAGAGTTGGGGGTCCATTTCTGGGTTCTCTATTCTGTTCCATTCATCTATGTGTCTATTTTTGTGCCAGTACCACACTATCTTGATGATTACAGTTTTGTACTAGAGCTTGAAGTCAGGAATTGTGATATCGCTGACTTTGGTTTTCTTTTACCCCTTTCAATATTTCCTGTAGGGCTGGTTTGGTGTTTGCAAATTCTTTCAGTTTTTGCTTATCCTGGAAGCTTTCTATCTCTCCCTCTATTTTCAGGGACAGCTTAGCTGGATATAGTAGTCTTGGCTGCATATTTTTCTCATTTAGTGCTCTGAATATATCATGCCAGTCTTTTCTGGTCTGTCAGGTCTCTGTGGATAGGTCTGCTGTCAATCTAACATTTTTGCCTTTGCATGTTACACTTCTTGTCCCGAGCTGCTTTCAGGATTTTCTCTTTGTCTCTGAGACTTGTAAGTTTTACTATTAGATAATAGGGTTTAGATCTATTTTTATTGATTTTGAAGGGGGTTGTCTGTGCGTCCTGGATCTTGATGCTTGTTCCCTTTGCCAGATGAGGGAAATTCTCCACAGTAATTTTCTCCAATATACCTTCCACCCCTGTCTCTCTTTCATCTTCTTCTGGGATCCCAGTTATTCTAATATTGTTGCATTTTATGGTATCACTTATCTCTCAAACTCTCCCCTCGTGGTCCAGTAGTTGTTTGTCTCTCTTTTTCTCAGCTTCTTTATTCTCCGTCATTTGGTCTTCTATATCGCTAATTCTTTCTTCAGCCTTATTTATTCTAGCAGTGAGAGCCTCCATTTTTAATTGTACCTTGTTAATAGCTTTTTAAATTTCAACTTCGTTAGATTTTATTTCTTTTATTTCTCCAGAAAGGGCTTTTATTTCTCCTGAAAGAGATTCTCTAATATCTTCTATGCTTTTTTAGAGCCTGGCTAGCATCTTGATAACTGTCATTTTGAACTCTATTTCTGACATATTACTAATGTCCGAATTGACTAGGTCTCTAGCCTTTGGTACTTTCTCTTTTTTTTTTGTGGTGAGTTTTTCTGCCTAGTCATTTTGTCAAGGTAAGAGTAGATAGGTGAGTGAAAGATTCTGTGGAGTTCCGCAGTTTTCACTGATTGATTAACTAGGTCTTGGCTGGATAGTCTTGCTGATCTTCTGGGGGAGGCACCCGTTGTTGTGGTTCTCAAATGACTTTGCCTGAGGCGGAATTGCACCGCCCTTGGCAGGGGATGGGCCAAGCACTTTGCTCAGGTTCACTCTCGGGAGTCTTTGTTCCCTGAGCACTTTCTGTACCGCCCTGGAGGCCTGGAATGAAAATGGTGGCCTCCCAGTCTCTGGCCCAGAGGAACCGAGTGCTGGCACCAAGCTCCTCCACACACCTTCAGAGGAATCTGAGGAATTGGTCAATCACTCCTGTCTCCCTTGTCTGTAGCCCGCACTCTGTGCTCAGCTAGCCCGTAGTGGAGGGCCTCTATCTGTGGCACACACGGCCCTGTCTGAAGTCCCCAACCCAGCAGATTCCTGCTGCATGCTCCCACACTGCTCCTCCTGGAGGAGGAAGGAGGGGATGTTCCCAGAGCTGCTTCCTGTGGATGTCCATCCCCGTTTGAAGTGCAGCAGCCCTAAATGAACTATATGTTTCAGTTCATATAGTCCAAGATAAGCCTAAGTGGGCATGGCATTCCGTGGCTCCTTCTCTACCACTGGCTTCTCTGCCCCAATACCTGGGAGCTCTGCTTCACTCAGGGTCCCCTGGACCCTCAGCGACACCACGGGTCCTGAAACCACCCTGTTCCCGCAAGGGCTGAACCCCCTCTTAGCCTCCGGAGTGATGTCCCTCAGCGGAGCAGACTAAAATTTCCGGATTTTGTACTCTGCAGCTCTGCAGCTGCTGGGTGCCAGCCCCTCCCCCCAGGGTCTCTCTTCCCGTCACTTTGGATTCATTTTTTCCACACATCCACCTTTCGGAAAGTGGTCGATTTTCTGTTCCTAGAATTGCTGTTCTTACTCTCCTCTCTCCTGTTGTGTTTGCCGGCTTTTAGAATGGTTTGTTGCCTTTCTAGCTGGACTTCTGGGATCCAGGGCTCTCTGTGCCTCCTACACCTCCGCCATCTTGCTCGCTTACTATATCCATAACTTCTTAGAAAAGTGTTTACATAAACAGTCAAAATTAATCTCAAAATATGTTACATTAAGTTATATTGAATATGTGACTGAGTCAATGATAATATAATATATTGGGTTGTTTATTCAGGTGACATGGGATTTGGATATTGAACTTTTCTTAGGTATCTGCTGCAGGGAAAATTTTTATGGAGAAAAAATTCCCATAGTGAGAAAGTGTCTCTGGGGCAAAGGCACTTAATCCTACCCTACCCTGAAGAGTAAGTTACAGAGTACAATTAGAATGTGAGCAGTTACAAAGTTAGTAGAAGTCATAGAAGGAAACATGTTTTCTGTTTGCTTTCTTGTTAGAAAATCAAAGAAAATTTACAATATACTTGAAGGTTGTAATGGGAGATGAGAAGATTTTTCGATATTTTCAATCAAAGTATGTGACAACAGCAAGAGTGGTTGAATGCAAGACAGGGGACGCTAGGTTGGCAAAGACTGATTTTCTGCCTTCTATATATAATTGCTGATTTAAAATTATAAAATTTAAATTTTTCTCAGTGTGAACAGAATCAGATTATCAGGATTATAAGTCATTAAGTAAGTAATATAATAAAAACTATTATGATATAATTGAAGATATTCAGAGCAAGTCTAAGCTTTTCAAACCAACCCTGAACAAGTAAAGACCGTTATCTTTGAGGACCCACTGTCATCAATTTCATTTTTTTTAAAATCATTAGCTTTAAGCAGATCCTTCCAATGTTTTCACTGCTCCAAAGTTAAGATCTGACTTGCCTGTTATGGGTAGGAAATAATTTTTGAATTTGTAATACTGAGGTCAGTGAAATAGTTGATGCCAGAGTTTTAGTGATAAATATGTAATATCTATAACTTGTTAAAAAAAAAGCAATACTTTTTCAGGATGATGAAAGCAGAATAAGAATGACACTAATAGCAATGCAATTGAATAATTCTTTTATTTCAAATAAGATGTATCTCCCAAAAATGTTAGGTAAAAAACCAAATTTTAGAGTAGTTAACATCATGAATAATAATTGTTAAATACAGTTTTACTTATTTTATTTGTAATTGCTCACTTGTATTGTAAACCTTGCCAACTTTTCAGTACTTTGTGCACAAAATTTATATTGTAGCATCTTTAATCTCAGGTCTTGAGGGGGGGAACACAACTAATATTTGTAAGCAAAAGGAAGACAAAGATAGCTTTAACCTCAGAATCTGAACAATATAGTCAATAAATTGATAAATAAGTTAATTAAAAGGATTTCAAAAGAATTGTAAAAAACTACATATAATGAAACACATACTATTGAGGGACAGACTTAAAAGCTATTGTACAAATAATAACTTCAAAATAGCTGCAAATTTCAATGCTCCTAGACACTAAAAAGCAAGTAGTACTTTTAACTGTGCATCCTTACATAAACAGTTCAATGAAATTTTGTTTTCTCTTGATATCATTGAGAATATTTTGTACAGCAATATAATGTTTTCTTTATCATAATAGCAGATATATTTTTTATCTCAGATCTCATTCCCAGTTAGGTCTCTTCAGCAAATACTTTGCTATCTAAAAATTTGATTCTGTGAATTTCTGAGGTGATTGAATTTCCTCTTCAGGGTGGTACCTCATTCTATTTTAGAATGAATGATGTTGTATAATGGTTACAGTAAGTTCTTGCTAAAATGTAATTTAATGGAAGGCAAGAACTTTATCTTCATCATCTGCCTCCCTGTGTAAGTCCTAATAGACACATAAAGGTCCATATATAAATATTAGTATGGGGCGCCTGGATGGCTCAGTGGATTAAAGCCTCTACCTTCTGCTCAGGTCATGATCTCAGGGTCCTGGGATTAAGCCCTGCATCAGTCTCTGTGCTCAGCAGGGAGCCTGCTTCCTCCTCTCTCTCTGCCTGCCTCTCTGCCTACTTGTGATCTCTCTCTCTGTCAAATAAATAAACAAAATCTTAAAAAATAAGTAAATAGTATATTTTAAAAAATAAATGGATAGATGAATGAAATATAACTAAGGTCCAGCCAATGCAAAGGATTTTATGGCCTAACTTTTTACTTTAATTTTTATCTATACTTTAACTTTTTTCTATCCTGACTTCTAAATTTATAATTTCCTGACTATTTTTAAACTATTTGTCCACTGTTTATAATACTTGATTGAAAAAGAAGGGTGTAAGGATTTTATTTATTTATTTATTTATTTATTTATTTATTTATTTATTTATTTATTAAATTTATTTATTTATCAGAGAGAGAGTATAAACAGGAGTAATGGGAGGCAGAGAGAGAAGGAGGAACCCAATGCAGGACCCAATCCCAGTACCTTGGAATCAAGACTTGAGCCAAAGGCAGAGGCTTAACTGACTGAGTCACCCAGCTGTCCTCAAAAAGGGAATAGATTAGATAGATAATGATAATAGATAGATTATAAAATCACATACTCTTAAATACTTTTTTCCCCGAATACATTTATTTTATTTTTTCAGTGTTACAAGATTTATTGTTCATGCACCACACCCAGTGCTCCATGCAATATGTGCCCTCCTCAATACCCACCACCAGGCTCGCCCAACCCCCCACCCCCACCCCTCCTAAACCCTCAGTTTGTTGCTCAGAGTCCACAGTCTCTCGTGGTTTATCTCCCTTCTGATTTCCCCCCATTCACCTTTCCCTTCCTTCTCACAATGCCCTCCATGTTTTTCTTTATGCTTGGCACGTAAATGAGACCATAAGGTAATTGGTTCTCTCTGCTTGACTGATTTCACTCCGCATAATCTCTTCCAGTCCCATCCATGTTGATACAAAAGTTAAATACTTTTTTAAGGCTTACCATTTAGAATATGAGAGAAAGAAGGAAAAAAGTGTTCTGCAGTGCTTAGTGTGGCTTGATTTTTTTCTCTCTTGTGATTTGAATGGCAATTGCTAGAATGGAAATGAGTAAACATATTCTAATAGTGAAAATGTTCAACCAAGTTCAATTTAGGAACCCATAAACCAAGCACCTAGTACTGTATCCATCTCTTGACTGTTACATTTATTTTCTTTCTGTTTTCAGATAAATACTGCCCAAATAAGATTGAGAAGGTGCACCAATGAATAATATTCAGATGTTTGGGTAGTTTAAAGTCATTGTAGATATAACATAGATATCAGCTGAAGTTGAGATAAATGAGCAGGTCAGGACTTCAAGACTGATTGCCTCACTGGGGAAGACACAATCAACTTTAAACAGTTTGATATAACAAGAATAATAAGGAAAATAGTTTTCAAAATCTGTCTAAATATTTCTAGTTCACTTGTAATAAGATCTAAAAATAAGAATCACAGCATTTACTATTTCTGAAGCTTTCCACTCTTCATTGAAAACTATCTCAGTTTATTAGCTCCTTAGATTTTTAGATCATCCTTCTCAACATGATCTCCACAAAAGGGCTAAATATGGCACTGCTTGTTTGTAAATAAATAAAATAAGTCTCACAATTTATATGCTTACTCTCAGTACACTGATGAGATGAGAAAGTATACATAAAACAATATATTTGACATTGACATAATTATAAGAAAACCTTTCAAATTGAGTACTGGTTGATCAAACAGAAGAGTCTAAGATGAGGTTGCTTTAGTTTTTGTTGTTTTTTCTTTTCTTTTATTTTTTAAAGATTTTATTTATTTATTTCGGAGAGTGAAAGAGTGAGAGAGAGAGTGCAAGAGAAGGGGTAGTGTCAGAGGGAGAAGCAGACTCCCTACTGAGCAGGGAGCCAGATGCCAAACTCTGTCCTGGGACTCCAGGATCATGACCCGAGCTGAAGGCAGTTAATTAATGAACTGAGCCACCCAGGCACCCCTAGTTTTTGTTGTTTTTTCATTTGACTGAATAATTTGCTTGTGAAGTGTTCATATTTTATATACCAAGTTGACAAGATCATGGGGTACCCAGATCTTTGGCTAAGTATTATTTCTGGGTATGTCTGTGAGGATGTTTCTGAATGAGATTAACATTTTAATCTGCAAACTGTCTAATGCAGATTGCCTTTTCTAGTGTGGGTGGACATCATCTGGACATCATCCAATCCACTGAAGGCCTAACTCAGGCAAAAAAAAAAAAAGTAGAGGAAGAGATAATTTGCTTTCTATGCTTGACTGCTTGAACTGGAACACCAATTTTCTTCTGCCCTTAAACTGGAAATTACACCATTAGCTCCCCCTGTTCTAAGAATCAGACTGAAGTACACCATTGGCTTTCCTGGGTGTCCAGCCTATTGATGCTAAATAGTGTGACCTCTCATCTTCCGTAGCCATGTGAGTTAATATATTATAAAACTCTCTGTCTCTCCCAATCAGTGTGTGTGTGTATCTGTGTATGTAAAATTGGTTTTTTTTCTCTGTAGTTGTGAAGTTGGAAAAACAGAGTTTTTTGTTGAGTGTGTGCATAGAAATTTTCTAAAAAGGGAATATGAGTCATTCTCTGATAGAAATGGGGTATGAGTTAAATCCTGGGTAGCTATTTCCCAATTACTTGAAGAACAAAGACTATTTCTAGTCATGAAGGGCTGCTATATGTAAATTTTGTCTTTATATTTTTGTTGTTTTCTAATTTATCATCTAAAAAGATGATACTGAGGAGCCAAGCTGGAAAAACCTAAGACAGGAAAATCCCTTAGTGAAAATTTAAAAATTCTATGGAAATATTAATTTGCCATTATTTTGCTTGGGACCATAGAAAACTTAATTGTTTTCAGTTTTTGCCCTCAATTTTGTAGGACGTTTAATTTTTTTTAATAGGGTTCATTCAGAAATTAGTAAATAACAAAGAGTATTTCAGTATATTGGACAATAGCATTTATAGATAGAATTTTCCCCTCTGTTTATTAATACTGGATCACAAAACTGGCTCATCCAGAAAATTTTCACTCTAAACAACAAATGATCAAAACAGATCACTCACTCAAGGGGGCTTTAAGGAAAGGAAAAGTTGGCAGAACTGGAGAGAGCCTAAAATACTGTGATATCAAAAGATAAGATTTTCCTACAAACTAATTTTACATCCAGCTTTTCTTTTTTTTTTTT
>CM053611.1:109524296-109556554 GCA_028646535.1 Procyon lotor
ACTGATTTCTGTGTATTAATTTTATATCTTGATACTTGACTGAATTCCTGGATGAGTTCCGGCAGTCTTGGAGTGGAGTCTTTGGATTTTCCACATAAAGTATCATATCTGCAAAGAGTGAGAGTTTGACTTCTTCTTTGCCTATCTAGATGCCTTTGATTTCTTTTTGTTGTCTGATTGCTGAGGCTAGGACTTCTAGCACTATGTTGAATAGCAGTGGAGATAGTGGGCATCCCTGCCGTGTTCCTGATCTCAGGGGAAATGCTGAGAGTTTTTCCCCATTGAGAATGATATATGCTGGGGGGTTTTCATAGATGGCCTTGATGATGTTGAGGAATGTGCCCTCTATGCCTACGCTGTGAAGAGTTTTGATCAGGAAGGGATGCTGTACTTTGTCAAGGATGCCCACTTTTGCCACTGTTGTTCAACACAGTACTAGAAGTTCTAGCAACAGCAATCAGACAACAAAAAGAAATACAAGGTATTCAAATTGGCAAAGAAGAAGTCAAACTCTCTCTCTTCATAGATGATATGATACTTAATGTGGAAAACCCAAAAGTTTCCATGCCCCAACTACTAGAACTCATACAGCAATTCAGTAATGTGGCCAGGTACAAAATTTATGCACAGAAATCAGTTGCTTCCTTATACACTAACAATGAAACTGTTGAAAAGGAAATTAGAGTTTCAATTACATTTACAATAGTACCAAACCATAAGATACCTTAGAATAAACCTAACCAAAGAGGATCTATACTCCAGAAACTACAGAACATTCATGAAAGAAATTGAAGAAGACACAAAAAGGTTGAAAAACATTCCATGTTCCTGGATCAGAAGAATAAACATTGTTAAAATGTATATGCTCCCCAGAGCAATCTATGTTCAATGGCATCCCAATCAAAATACCAGTGGCATTTTTCAATGTGCTGGAAAAAACAATATTAAAATTGTTTTTATGGAACAGAAAAGACCCTTAATTGCCAAGGAAATGTTGAAAAAGAAAAACAAAGCTGGGGGCATCACATTGCCGGATTTCAAGCCTTATTTCAAAGTTGTGATCACCAACAGAGCATGGTTTTGGCATAAATGGTCATTTAGACCAATGAAACAGAGTAGAGAGCCCAGATATGGACCCTTGACTCTATGGTCAAATAATCTTCGAGAAAGCAGGAAATATATCCAGTGGAAAAAACACAGTCTCTTCAATAAATGGTTCTGGGAAAATTGAACAGCCATGTATAGAAGAACCAAACTCAACCACTCTCTTACACCATACACAAACTCGAAAAGGATAAAAGACCTAAACGTGAGACAGGAACCCATTAAAATCCTAGGGGAGAACATAGTAACCTCTTTCATATCAGCTACAGCAACTTCTTTCAAGAAACATCTCCAAAGGCAAGGGAAACAAAAGTGAAAATAAACTTTTGGGACTTCATCAGGATAAAAAACTTCTGCACAGCAAAGGAAACAGTCAACAAAACAAAAAGGCAACCCATGGAATGGGAGAAGATATTCAGAAATGACACTACAGACAAAGAGCTAATATCCAAGATCTATAAAGAACTTCTCAAACTCAATACCCAAAAAACAGATAATCACGTCAAAAAATGGGCAGAAGACATGAACAGACACTTCTCCAAAGAAGACATACAAATGCCTAGCAGACAGATGAAAAAATATTCATCATCATTAGCCATCAGATCAAAATCAACATTGAGATACTACCTTACACCAGTTAGAATAGCAAAAATTAACAAGGTAGGAAACAGCAAATGTTGACGAGGGTATGAAGAAAGGGCAACCCCCCTACCCTATTGGTGGGAATGCAATTTGGTGCAGCCATTTTGAGAAACAGTGTGGATGTTCCTCAAAAAATTAAAAATAGAACTACCTTATGACCTGGCAATTGCACTACTGGGTATTTACCCCAAAGAAACAGATGTAGTGAAAAGAAGGGCCATATGTACTCCAATGTTCATAGTGGCAATGTCCACAATAGCCAAACTGTGGAAAGAACTGAGATGCCCTTCAACAAACGAATGGATAAAGATGAACTTTACTCAGTCATCAGAAAGGATGAATACTCAACTTTTGCATCAGCATGAATGGGACTGGAGGAGATTATGCTAAGTGAAATAAGCTGAGCAGAAAAATTCAATTATCTTTGGTTTCACTTACTTGTGGAATACAAAGAATAACATGGAGGACATTAGGAGAAGGAAAGGAAAAGTGAAGGGGGGAATCAGAGAGGGAGATGAACCATGAGAGACTGTGGACTCTGAGAAACAAACTGAGTGCTTTAAAGGGAGAAGGGTAGGGGGATGTGTGAGTCTGGTGGTGGGTATTAAGGAGGGCACATATTGCATGGAGCACTGGGTGTTATACATAAACATTTTGTCTCACGGCTCACACGTTTGAGGAATCACAATACTAGTGTCTGTTTCTCTACCTTCTTTCTTATTCCCTTTGTGCCCTGTGTCTCTTTATTGACCTAGGAAGTTTACTTTTAGCTTCTTTTGGTTTTTATGTCTTCTCTATTGGTCTCTTATTCTTACCTTCTTTTTTCTCTCATATTTTTAAATGTCATTTTCAAATGTTCTCTAACATATTAATTAAATTGGTATATTCTAACTCTTTTATTTTATATTTGGTCATTTTTTGCTTTTTTAACTTCCTATCTTAGGTAACTATTTCAATCTGTATTCTATCAGTATGTTTATTTTATATTTTTCATTTACTTGGATGTGACTTTTATACTAAAATTGCAGTTCTCTGAAAAATTTTCGTATGATTTGGAGAACTAAGTATATGCAAGTACAACTTCCACATACAACTGATAACACAAAACAACCATATAAGGAAATTGCCATCAAAGTGGTATCGAGTAGAAATCATTAAAGACATTAATGAATAGAACAAGATAATTAATTGCATTGTGTACATTTACATGCATAATTGATAATTATGTATAGGTAGTATACCTGTGTTTTAATTGACTATTTTTATAAATAGCAATTCATTCCTAAATGTCCTTTTAACCTTTTATATAAATTACATTTTTATTGTTAGAATTTAATTTATGTAATTTTCTTCTTCAATATATGTAAATGTAAAGATCTTCCATTGATACAATTCTTATATTTCTGTGTCATTTTTAGCATCTATAACAGAGACTAGGTAATAGCTCTGTTTTTTCCTCTTCTCCTGGGCCACATGGTTCCTGGGTAATTGTGGTCATGCATTTGAATTCTAGGCAATGAAATATGATCAGAAGGCTATAAGCCTAATCCTCTCATCCAATAGTGAGTCTCTATCTCATTGGAGGAGGAAGTCTTTCCTCTGCTCTACAAGGTCCTTCTAGCTGGACTTGGAATTAAATTGGCATGAGACAGTAACAGGAGAAAATCAAATTTAATAGACAGACACATGTATGGGGAATCCACACAGACATGATATTCCAAATACCATGAGGCAACATGAAGTTTGTATGAACTAAAGAGAGGAGTAGGATCTGAGGATACACAGGGGAGGAAAGACATTAGCAGGAAGGTGAAAGGAGATGTTTTGAAAAACTAAGGTTGCCCTGTTATGCAGGTAAGTTACTTATGTAAAAGTGAATCTCTGTGGCTCTCTTCCTGGTACAGGCTTTCTATTCCAATGTAAAATTAGGCAGTTGAGGACCAGGAAGAGAGCTTTTCCTGCATCTGTTGGATTTTGATTACTTTTCACTGAAAATAAAGTTCATGCCAAAGTGGCCCATCTTAGGGCAGCCTACCCCTGGCCCCTACAGCCTGCCCTTCACCCCTATAGTTCCCACATCTGAAATTTCCCTCAAGTTTCATACATTAAAAGTTGAGCTGGTAAATTATTCCATTTCATTGAACCAGTCTTTATCCTGAGAATATGTCAGCTCAGTTACACTCATTTTAGGAGGTGATAATGCAGATGTGTTTTCTTCTTCCTAAGTTCCTTCCTCCCTCCCTCCTCCCTGCCTTCTTCCTTCTTTCCTTCCTTCCTTCCTTCCTTCCTTCCTTCCTTCCTTCCTTCCTTCCTTCCTTCCTTCCTTCCTTCCTTCCTTCTTTCTTTCATTTAAATTCAATTAATTAACATATTGAGTATTATTTATTTCAGGCATACAGGTCTATGATTCATCAGCCTCACATAACACCCAGCACTCACCACAACACATACCCTCCCCAATGTCCATCAGCCAGCCACCCATCCCCCACCACCTCCCCTCCAGCAACTTTTAGTTTGTTTCTTAAGATTAAGAGTCTCTTATGTTTTTTTTTCTCTCTGGTTCCATCTTACTTCATTTTTTCCTCTCTTCCCTTGTGATGGCTTGTTTCCTAGATTCCAAATATCAGTGAGATCATTTGATAATTGTCTTACTGTAATTGACTTATTTCTTTTAACGTAATACCCTCTAGTTCCTTCCATGTGATTGCAAATGGAAAGATTTCAATTTTCGATGGCTGCATTATATTCCATTGCACACACACACACACACACACACACACACACACACAAATAACACATCTACTTTATTCATTCATCCCAGATGTGTTTTCAAAGTTAGATCTGTGCTTCAAGAAATTAGCGATTAAACAACAGGCATTTCTACAGAAACAAAAGAAAAACAAATGGCTAATGATTAGATCAAAATAAAAATCACTGTCTATATGGTAAACAACTTGTATGGTTATTATAGTACATATAAATTTACATATACATTTATATATTTATTTATAAATAATCATTATATTTACATATGTATATCATATTTATCATTGCATACTATATATGTGTGTGTGTATGTGTATATATGATCACCCAAGCATGCTTAGGAAATTCATACCATCATCACCAGTTTAGAAATTAAAAACTGAGGCTTACAGAAGTTAAGTAATTAGTTGAAGTTGCCATCAGTACCACCAATTATGTGTTAAGTAAATAAGCAGATTCTAAAGAGTGACACAGCGAAAATGAGGTGGCAAAATTTATTTCATATATATTAGAGAGAGAGAAGCCTGGATCCTCAGATAGTAAAAGAGCCACCTGAGATCAAAGTTGACATGATGCTGCTCTGGTCAAAGCACAGGTCACCTAAAATGTGTCAGAATGGGTTGGAGAGAGCCCTGGGCTTAGATGACATATTTAAATTATGACTTCCATTTGGTGGTTGTGTGGCTAAGGTTATATCTCAGTATCTGTGATTTTTGGTTTTCTTTTTTCATGAAGCTATAGAATGTACAATTACACAAATATTTTTTACTCTGAAAAGATTTTTATCTGGCTTGTATATATTTGTTTGAAGAAATGTACAGAAATATGCAATCTTCCTAAAAAAGTGCTTTCCAGTTGGACATTTCATGCTCCCTCCAGCCACAAATGCATGGATAATGTTATTTGAAGGTAGAATAATAGATAATATAGTGATGAAACAACATTTTGTACATTAAAACTGTTAACGTTTAAAAAAAAAAAACTGTTAACGTTTGCTAAAAGAAGAAAAAAATATTAAACCATTAAGGAAAGTTACAAGTATTTGTGCCACACATTACACATATTTTCAATAAAAATTGTCATTTTACAAGGAAGGATCTAGTTGATTATGAAACTTATTTAAGGGCCACCTCAGTCTAGGTGAAATGGTATACCATCAAAAGTAGGCTTTTAATTACTCATGTTTTACTTTTTGTGTCCGTTTTTAGCTATAGTTTTTATCTAAAAAAGTTATAACTCAAAATAATTACTTTTCCCCAATACTTCCTTACTTCAAAACATTCCTCAATTATACTAGTATCTTTGTATTCTATAGTAACTGAATGATAACACATCCGTCTACTCATTAGTTGATTTGGGTGATTGAAGTGTATCTATATCTATTTTGGAGACATTATAAATTTTATCTTTATTTACTGATAATTCACATGGCTGTAAATACTTTAAGGAGATAGGAATTTATTAGTAGGCAATTTGTACAACTACAGGATCAGGCTCCAAGCTTGGTTTACAAGAGCGGCTCCTATGAACAGGAAAGCAGCCACTGTCACTGAGGGAAGCTGCCAAGTCAGGAAGCTTCTGGTTGCAAATCTCCAATGTCTCTGCCATGATCTTTTTCTCAACATAGTTGCTTAGTGACCTTCTTTCTTTTTCTCTCCTAAGTCAGATCTGAATGCAATTCTAAACATACTGATGAAATTAGAGTCACAGTCAGAGAGGAAGTCTGAAAAACATAATATTAACATTTTAGGCTCTGCAGGGCAACACATTAGACAAGAGTTTCACATCCTCAGTGCTATGGTCATTTTAACAAATGACAAATGTTTAAATAATAAATAATGTTTAATTTAATTTAATTTAAACAAATGTTTAAATAAATAAATGTTTACATTTAATTTAATTTAAATTTTAAACAAAATGTTTAAATTAAATAAACAAATGTTTAACAAAACATTCTTTGTTGAGGGGAGCTGTGCTATGCATTGTAGGATGATTAGACTATACCCAATTAATACTCTCCCCATTGTGACAGTCAAAATATCTACAAACGTTGCCATATATCCACCAGGAGAAAAAATCACTCCAATTGAGAGCAGTTAGTGCTTTGCATTCTGCAGGTCACCACACATTAGAGAGTTATAAAATCACTATTTTAAAAACACATATAGATTAGAATAAAATGTGTAGAATATCTTACTGTTTATACTAAGCTATACTATAGAAAGCACAGGTATTATAATAGGTAAATATAGTTTCATAATATTTTTAGTTCTGTCAATGTGCTTACTGGATTCAAAGACTAATATATTTCCTATTGTGATTATTAATGCATTTCATATTGTGGATAGTTTTCACGAAGTTTGAAAACAACTAATTTACAATATTGCAAGAGAAGTAGAACAAACCAGTCTATGGTATACTCAACAAAACTTTTTACTCTAAATATGACCAAAAGAAATTAATTAGCATTTCCTCCACTTCTTCTACTGTATCCTTATCTATATAAAATTCAGCATTATTGAACTTGCTTGTCTAATCTTTCTCTAATAGTATTATACCACCCATAATCTCTTTTTTATAAAAAGATTTTATTTATTTATTTGAAAGAAAGAGAGAGTACAGAAGTGGCGGGAAGGGGTAGAGGGAGAAGCAGACTCCCTGCAGAGCCGGGACCCCCATTTAGGGCTAGATACTATGGCCCTGAGCTAGAGGCAGCAAACAACTGAGCCACCCAGGCACTCCTACCTACAAACTCTTTTACGTGTGCTCTATGACAGAACTTTTGCTCCATAATTTTCACAAATGTAAGTATATTTTTCCTTAAATATTGGTAAGATTATATGTGATGACTATGATAAAAAATAAATTGCAGAGTGTCATCTTGTCCTATTCTTCTGGCTGAAAAAGAAACCATATTGCTGAAGGAAATTTAATACTTAAGACTCAAAGTTGCAGGCACCCAGGCAGCTCAGTCTTTACATCTGCCTTTGGCTGGGGTCATGATCCCAGGGTCCTGGGATGGAGCCCCACATTGGGCTTCCTGCTCCACGGGAAACCTGCTTTCCCTCTCCCACTCCCCCTGCTTGTGTTCCTGCTCTCACTGTCCCTCTTTCTCTGTCAAATAAATAAATAAAATCTTTTTTAAAAAAAGACTTGAAGTTGCATATTGATAGATATGCATCGAGTCACATACCTGGAAATACCCATGGATAAGCCACAGTATGGTCATGCTGTATAACTGTGATAAACATAGGATTGACTTTGTAGGATATGCTATGGCAACCCACAAATATGATATAATATCTATAGCAAAGGGTAAACTCAACAAGTTCATTAGATAGAATCCTACAGATGCTAAATATTTTTGAAATAAAGTGTTTACATTAAAAATAGCCACTAATATTTTTGTGATGAAAATATTTTAATCCTTAAAAATGTTTTGAAATTTCATACCTCTCATAGGAACCCAATGTTAAACAATGTTTGTTCATTTCAACACTTTTTTTTTAATTTTTAAAAAATATTTTATTTATTTATTTGACAGAGAGAGAGATCACAAGTAGGCAAAGAGGCAGGAAGAGAGAGAGGGGGAAGCAGGCTCCCTGTTGAGCAGAGGGCCCGATGTAGGGCTCGATCCCAGAACCCTGAGATCATGACCTGAGCCGAAGGCAGAGGCTTTAACCCACTGAGCCACCCAGGCACCCCAATTTCAACACTTCTATCCAATGCATAGTGTTTTACTTAAATTAACACAGCAATAAACTTTGTAATACAAAAGTAAAACCACCATGATACAAATTTACATAATGATTCTCCCTTAAGGAAGCTGTTGACCTCTACATGATTAATTTTAAGATTCAACAATACCCTAAAAATAAAATAGTGAAGTTCTATTTACATTATCAAGTAAAAGTCTTCTAATATTATTAGCCATATTAGTTATGTATTTAATACAAAAAACACAGCTATAATAGACAATACCACATGTTAAAGAATGATGTTCTGGGTGCCTATATTTTCTGGTACTTCATTAAGTTCATTCTTTTAAAAAGAATATCTTGCTAGTGATAAAAATATGATATGAAGTCATCCTTTTAATTAATACTTCTTGCTTTTTAGAATCTTGACTCTATATGACTTTCTTGTATGAAATAAATGTTAGTTCCCTATCAGCTATGTTCAACAATCCTAAAAGGTTTATTGGCCCTTTCATTCCAGCATAACAGTTTCTGACTTGCATAGTTCTGCATTTAATAAATCTATTTTGCATAGCCCTCATGCTGAAGCCATGTTGACAGGATTCACTGAATTCCAGAATTTTTGATGACTGCATTTGTCACCAGATCCTAAAGTCTCACATTTTTCCAGTTCATGTGTTAGGCCTCAGGGGACTCCAGAGTTAAATAATTCAATGCCAGGACTTGCTTTATGGGCATATCATCAAATCTCATCATGACTTTGTATCAATGGAAGCATTTTCCATAGTGTTTAACTCTCTCACCCTACCCCATGTGTTCCTTTACCACATTTTCATGTAAGTCAGGAAACATTCTGCAATCATAAGAAAAGTTTTGATGTCAGTTGACTGAGGCAGGACTGTAAATATCACCCCATAATTTCAAGTGAGAGAGATGAAATTAGAGACATTTTCCATTTTCTCTTCTCCCTCAGGGCCAGTTTTAGGCTGTATTATGAAATAAATTTTAGCAGCTCCCAGAATTCCACTTCTGACCCTTGCTCTGTGTCATAAACACAGCAATTTCTTAAGGTTTGTTTTATATAATTCTTCAAGCAAGTTTGTGATTTGCTTGAACACCTAACTTAACACACATTGTCCATGTATTCAAATAGTGCTGTGGCATGACTCTAGACATAGAGACTGAATAAGTAATGTTTTATTCTTTGCTACTTTAGATTTTGTGGTAGCATAATTGATACTGCCTTCATTGTTGACTAATGTGGTTAGGTTCTTGGTACCCATTTTATCCCACTGAATGAGATTATTGTGAATGATTGCTTGTTTTACAGGAAATGCATTAGCCTCCTACCATCCAAAATAGCTCAGGATTTTCACTTGGTGATAGCAAATTCAGAAAATTAACAAACATGATGATTGATAGAGAAAATTAATATTAAAATTTCTATCACCAGTTTGGCTTGATGCAGTGCAGTTGTGTGTGATTAAAATTCCAGTTCCATTAAACGCTATCTTCTCAAAGAACCTGATATTCTAACATATCAGTAAAAGTGAATCTTATACTTGGAATAGAAAGAAGTGAGTAGCTATGCTGAAGTTTAGTAAGTTTAAATCTGGTAATTCAAATAATAAGCTTCTTCATCAGAGCCTGATAATTTCTGAATATAAAGGGCTTTTCTCATTAAGGAAGGAAATCACTTATGTGTAACAACTCTGCCCTATGGGGAAGCTTTGCTTAGCAGATTTTTTTTTTCTTTTATACATAATTAGATAACCAACTGCTTCTGGTACTGTGTTTTGACTCCTGTGAAATTATATAACTAGTTAGTTTAATTATCAAATAATTTTTAAGGAATTAATAAACTCAAGGAAACTTCCAGACACAGTGAAAATAGGGAATAGGAAAAATGTAGCCTTTAGGCCTTCAAGATACCTGTAACCTAGTTAGGGAAGCAGATTATAAAATATAGAAAAGTTGAATAGTGCACAAGTTAAATATAACATGACTTAACAGTAGGGGAATATTGCAAGGTGTTTATTTATTAAATGACAAATTTAAAATTCCATCAGTTGTTACTTTGACTCTTTTGGCGTACATAAACAACTAAGAGTAAAATACACTGAATGAATCATTGTATCCACCCACTTGGTTCCAATGTATAGAACACAGCTGTAGTAGACAAAACCACATGTTAAAGAATGATGTCCTGGGTGCCTGTTTTTTCTGGTATTCCATAACTAATGCTGTTTTTAGAATCATGACTCCAAGATCTAGGTCTGTCAAGTTTCCCAGCCTAGCTCTGTAATTGTTGTTAACAAGAAGCTCTTATTGCTTGCATGAAAAAATTATCCTAAGAATTCAAGTCCAAATATAGAGCACTAATTTCATGATTCTTTGGTGCAAGCTGTTCGATGTCAGATGTGACAGAAGAAATAGTTATTAAAACTTTTGTAATCTGAACTTTACTTTCGGAAATTGAAGTGTAAGCATTTTAATGAAGGATCAAGGTATAACGCAACAAAACACTCTGTGCTTGTATTTCCTGTTTTAGTGAATTCCACTTCTGGCCCTTGCTCTGTGTCATATCAACACTACTTGATAATTAAGAAGTGGTATTCATTTCAGGAAGCTTTTAACAATTTAAAGCACAAAGCATTTAAAGTTATGTCTATTTTATTTTTTCAGTGTTACAAGAAAAATAAAATAAACATATTTGAGAAAAAAATAAAGTTATGTCTATGTGACACTAAAACATATGGTGAAAATTTCAAATGGTAATTTGGACGTTCTTTATATGTCAAACAACTGGACATTTGGAAATACGATAATAAGGTTTTTTAATATTACATAAGTACTTATGAAAAACTTCTCATAGTGATATTTTGGGGCATGAAAAATAGACATTAGTGCCTTTTATAACACATCTACTTTTCTAACTAGAAACAACCTTCTATAAAAACAAAGTTGGATCTACACACAGTAAAGCTAGAATGTAGCAGATGATATTGTCCACAATCACAGTAACAAAAATTAGAATTTCTTAGTATAAATCCTTGGAAAAGTCTCTTGTCAGTGTATATACAGAAGATTGTGATTTTTAATTTCTTGGAGTAGAGTGAGGGGTAGAATGAAAAAGAGTGATTCACAGCCCTTTAAAAAGTTGTGTTTATGCTCTTTCTGTAAATCACCAAGGCATGGAGAAGAGGGCTCCTTTACCATTCTTACAAATGCAGCTGCTTGAAGCAAGACAGACAGTAGTGACAGGGCTCCATCAGGAAATACAAATGAGATACCCAATCTGCCCTGGTTAACCTGATATTCTCAAGAGTTTCTGCACCATTATTAACCAAAGCAAAAGATTACCATAAATGCAGGTGGTAGGAAGCTGAAGAAAGCAGACCACTTTAAGTCCCTTTGGCATTTGTTTTTTGGATGGTGTATGTTTTATTGTCTTTGCAAATAAAACACAGGTGTTCTCACAACACAAAACTCCTGTTTTATTACTTCTTTCTTCATTTCCACTTGCTCTTTTATTTCTTTCTTTCCTCCTCCTCTTCCTTCCCTTTTTCTGAAATTTATTCTTGGTAGTGGCCAGGAAAGAGAAGGGCAAAGAGAATCCTTCTAATTCCATATTTGCTTCTGAAAACGACATTTTATAATATTGTATATATATATTTAAATAAACACATATAAATTTAAATATTTAGATATATTTAAATTTAAAATTTAAATAAATATATAAAACATAAGGAAACATTTTCAGAAGCAAATATATAATATATATAATGTAAATATATATTTCTTATATTTTGATTTTATGTCATGTTTGTATTTAATTTCTTGGAAACTGGCTAGTATAATATAATTCCTTTTGAAGAATATTTTATGACACATGGACTCAAGGGACAAGAAAATGGAAAAAAAATTAGGGTAGAGGGGGAAGTGTCTAAAGCTTTTTTTGCTCTAGGTATCTTTAAATTTTTACTCATCCACTAAGAAAAATAAACTTTCCTATTTCACTTGGCCTCACAGGTGGTCTCAGTATATAAAAGTGCCATTGCTTGTGTATTCTCTGTTTCATATTTGATAATGTTGCATGTGGGCTTCAGATGGCAGAGGACCAGGATATCACATGTTTCTTCACATACTTTACTTTCTTAATGTTAATTTCATGTGGTTACACTATGGAATACCAAAAGTCCTAGTCTATTCTGAGTGTTGGATCTCCTATCATTTCTGCATGAGGACATTTTTATATCTGCTTTACTGCTACAAAAAGCATGGTGCAAAATGCACACCCATGCTTAATGAGATGCTCTAAAGTGAATTCCCAGCTTTTTTTTTCCTAACATGCATACAAAGTTGGGAAGTTCTCTATGCATCATTTTGACCAAGTCCATTTTTGGATTTTTCCTAAGTAAAGCATCTACCCAGAAAAGACGTTCAAATTTGAGCCAATTGGTTCAGAGAGTGACACCAGTAGAATCAGTAACCAAGTATTTATAATTTTATAATGTAAACAAAAAATACCTCATTTCACTTGTTTCCATGCCTTTCTATTTTTATTGGCATTTCTCTAGTTTAGGGAAATTCTTGTTCAAGACCACTGCAACAAACTTTTGAACTGTTCTGATGGCCTCTGTTCTCATTTACTTTCAACCCATTTTCTACACTGTTGTCAACACGAGTCTTCCATATTGCAAATAATTATATTATCTTCAAAAAAGAGAGCAATATCTTCCCATTGTTTTTGATTTTATAAAGTTTATATTTGTGACACATCTACCCTTTGCCTGCTTCTTCTGCCTCATATTTGACAAAATGCTTTTCAGTCTACATGATTCTTTTTGGTCTACACTATTTAGCCTCTGAATGTTCATGCTTTATCTATAATATCCACTTTCCCCACGTTGAGTGTCCCATTTTATGTTTCCATATCATCCCCTTCCTTTCTCTTTATAGCTCTTATCATACTTTAATGTAATTACTAACATAATTCTCATCTTCACTAGTAGAAAGCTCCTTGAAAGTAGAGGCATTGCCTACCTCTTCTGGTTTAATATCACCTCACAAAGGAAGTGGCACAGAAAAAGAATGTTAAATATTTTTGAATAAATGAATAATACGCTGGACATTCATACTGTGACTTGTTAGCTGAAAGTAACATTGCATAAGGCAGTCAAATAGCCAGTTATCAGGAAGATAAACAAGAAATATATATTATATATATTTATAAGAATTATATATATATTTATAAGAATTATATATATATTTATAAGAATTATATATATATATAATTTTATTTTCTTCTGACAATCAAATTCAAACTTGAACTGGGGACTCAAGCTGAAAGGTAACCAGGAAAAAACCTTTCTTTCTTAAACCAATCTCTAAGTAGAAATGAACTAGAATGGAAGATGCAGGGTTCATGTGTTACACATTCAAACGGATTCTTCAAGTTTAATACAAAATAATTGCTTCCCAATTTATATTTTTTATCTCCAAACTCCTAATGCTAAATGTATCTGTTTTCATAATATGTACATCTGACTAATGATTTGTTAATGATTGATACAATTCATGGCTGAGGAAATATCATTTTGAGTACAATGTGAGTATGCAGTGCTTTTATGTCATAATGTAAAGAAGAGAAATGCTTTGATCCACTGGCGCTGGCACCAGAGTTTGAAAATAATGAAAATAAAGAAACTTCCATTTGTAATTGCTCTGTAAAATTTTAGTTTAAATTTTCAAGACTCTTTCCCCCAACCCCCCCTTAACATTCTGTGATCTGGTTAAACAAGTATGCACTTTACCTGTAACATTCATGCTATCAAAGATTTTATTCATGTCTGCTTTCATTGTTTCAAAATTTAAAAATTCTTATCTTTACAATTTTTTCTGAATAGTAATAGTTCAAACCGTTAATCATTTTGGTTGTCCTAAATAATCCAAGTACTATTAAGGGAAAAAACCCCACCATGTTTTCCTTTTCCTTTCATGACAGTTCAGTTTGTAACATTTTGTTTTCTGAAAAGCCAAGATATTTTTTTTATAATTCACTTATTTTTATGTAATCTAAATGCACAGTACAGTAGAATTAAGAAGCTTAACACTTTTAAAATTACTTCTCCAAATACAATGTAGTTTTTTATTCTAGTTATTTATTCTTGCACTCATTCATGCATGCATTTAATTATTGTTAAAATTATTTATAAATTATAAAGCATTTATAAACTATAAATTATTAAAACTACTTGATTTTAACACTAATATGACTTTGGGGTTAGTGGAAAATACATACAAAAATATAGACATGGAGCACCTGGGTGACTCTGTTAGTTAAGAATCTGCCTTCAGCTCAGGTCCTGATCTAGGAGTCCTGGGTTTGAGCCCCACTCAGGCCCACTGCTCAGTGGGGAGCCTGGTTTTCCCTTTCACCCTGACCCCTTCCATGATTTGTCTCTCCCTCTCTCTCTCTCAAATAAACAGATAAAATCTTTAAAAAATATAGAGAGACAGGGAAATGATGTCAACACAATGGTGAAATAAGATATCATTTATTTTGTCCTCTTTGCCAAAAACAAGAATGAAAAGTGTGAAAAAAAACTTGTATGGTTACCATCAAAAGTACACATTTTTGTATTATTAAAGTTCCAACAGAAGAATGGGGGAAAAGAGAGAAGAATTTAATTTTAATTTAATAAATTTAAAAAATAATGGCTGAGAAATTCCTTATCTAGGGAGATATTTGGATAGCTAAGGTTATGAATTTCATAGGCCAAAAAAACAACAAAAATCAACTTAAAGAGATCCTCTCTAAGACATATTATAATAAAAATGTCAAGAATAAAGACAAAAAGAGAATTTTAAAACCAGCAAAAGAGAAAAAGCTTGTAATTTAGAAGATAATCTCCATAACTTTCTTAGAAGATTTCTCAGTAAAACTATACAGGACAGAAGACAGTGGGATGATATATTCAAAATACTGAAAGAAAAAAAAAACACAACTGCCAATCTTTAGCAGGCAAAATAATCCATTAGAAATGAAGAAATAACTTTTCCCAAACAAACAGAAGCTGAGGAAATTCATTACCAGTAGAAATGACTTATGAGAAAAACTAAAATGAGTTCTTCAAGTAGAAATCAAAGAACACTAATTCATAACAAAAAACAGGACAATATACAGAAGGCTGATAAAGATAAAGATGTATGCAAAGTCAGAATACATTAATACTGTAATATGTTCTAGTATTGATCACTTAAATTTAGTACAAAGGTTAAAGTACAAAAGTATTGAAAACAGCTATAGCTACAAAAATTTCTTAAACACAGGATAAACAGAAAACTGTGACACAAAAACAGTACAAGGGGAGTAAAAAGGTTGAGTTTTTGTATATGATCAAAGTTATATAAGTAAAAAGACATATCTACAAGAGGTTTATGTAAGCCTCATGGTAACCACAAAACAGAAACCTACAGTAAATTCACAAGAGAGGGAGCAAAAACGCATCACTACAGAAAACCATCAATTCACAAAGAAAGGCATCAAAAGAGGGAAAAAAAATAAGAAAACTGCAAAACAGTCAGAAAACAATAAGATGTTATTAATGAATTCTTACTTATCAATAATTATTACAAATGGAAATGGATTGAATTCTCTAATCAAAAGTCATGGAGTAGTTGGATAGATTAAAAAGAAGGAAAAAAGAACCCATAAAATGTTACCTGTGGGAAATTCACCTCAGCTTAAGGAAAACACATAAGGTTATATTTTAAGAGATGGAAAGATGGAGAGATGGAAAAAGATATTTGTGAAAGCAGAAGTTAAAAGAAAAAAATTTAGCCATACTTATATGAAATAAAATATACTTCAATAATGGTCACAAAAGATAAAGAGGGTATATATAATTGCAAAGGGATTAATTTATCAGAAAATTATAGTAAGCATATATATGCGCTGAATTTGAGCATATAAATATATAAACACTAACAGATAGGAAGGAAGAAATAGAAATGACACAATAGTAGTAGAAAACTTAAATACTGATTTTCAACAATGGATAGATTGTCCAGACAGAAATCAATAAGGAAACATTGTAATTTGACCATACTTTAGACCAAATAGATTTAACAAACATACACAGAAGATTCCTTCCACAGTAGCAGAATACACATTTTTCTCAAATGCATACAGAACACTCCTAAAAATAAATCATATTCTGTCACAGAACAATCGTAGCAAATTTAAGATGATAGAAATTATAGTAAGTACCCTTTCCAACCACAGTGGTATAAAACTAAAAATCAATAAGAGAACAAAAACTGTATAATTCACAAATATGTGGAAATTAAGCAACACACATCCAAACACAAATGGATCAAAGAAGAAAACAAAAGAGGAATTAAGGATATACCTTTAAATAAAAATTTAAAACACAGCATACAAAAACCTATGACATGCTGTAAATACATTTTTTTAATTAACATATAATGTATTATTTGTTATGGGGGTACAGGTCTGTGATTCACCAGTCTTACATAATACACATCATTCACCATAGCACATACCCTCCTGATTGTCCATCACTCAGCCACCACATCCCTCCTACCCGCTTCCCATCCAGCAACCTTCAGTTTTGTAAGCACAATCTTAAGATGGTATTTTATAGTGCTAATATATGTTAAGAAAAAAAGAAAGATTTCAAATAAACATCCTAACTTTATACCTCCAGGAACCAGGAAAAAATAAAACAAAGGAAAGCTCAGAGTTAGCAGAAGGAAGAAAGAAAATAACAAAAATTAGAGTATTAGAGTAGAAATAAATGAAATAGAGACCGGAAAAAAAAATAGAAAAGATTAACCAAACTGAGAAGTAGTTCTTTGAAATAAACAACATTAACAGAACTTGCACTAGACTAAGAAAAAAAAAAGACTCAAATAAATAATTTTATAAATAAAAGAGGAGACATTACAACTGATACTGCAAAACACAAAGAGCACTATAAGACACTATTATGAACAATTTCTACACCCATAAAATGGATAAACTAAAAGATGTGAGTAAAGGTCCAGAAATATATACCTACCATGACTGAATTATGAAGAAATAGAAAATCTGAACAGACCAATGATGAGTTAAGAGATTGAATCACTAATAAAAATTTCCCAAAAAGGAAAAGTCCAGGACCAGATATTTTCTCTAGAGAATTTTACCAAATATTGAAAGGAGAAAAAACAGCAATCTTTCTCAAAAGCTATCTTTTTTAAAAAAGATTTTATTTATTTATTTCACAGAGAGAGAGATATCACAAGTAGGCAGAGAGGCAGGCAGAGAGAGAGGGGGAAGCAGGTTCCCCACCAAGCAGAGAGCCCAATGTGGGGCTGGATCCCAAGACCCTGAGATCATGACCTGAGTCAAAGGCGGAGGCTTTAACCCAGTGAGTCACCCAGGCACCCCACAAAAGCTTCTAACAAATTAAAGACCATAGAACACTATGTAATATGACATACATATATAATTATGTAACATATGTAATATGAGTATGTAACATATGTAATATGAGTCATATTTAGTAATACGAGTTATATTACAACACACTCACAGTCAACATACTCAAAAATGAAAAATTCAAAGCTTTTCCTGTAAGATCAGAAACAAGAGTAGTGTCCTTAATTTCACCACTTCTATTCAACATAATACTAGAAATCCCAGCCAGAATAGTGAGGGAATGAAAGGCATCCAAATTCATAAAAGTAAAATTGTCTTTCAAAAATTGTTTTTTCTTATATATAAAATATCCTAAAGACACCACCAAAAAAACTACTAGAAGTAATAAATTAAGTGAACTTGTAGGATAGAAAATCAACATAGAGAAACCAGTCACATTTCTACACACTAAAAATGAAGTATCTTAAAAAAAATAAAGAAAACTTTTATTCTCAGTAACACCAAAACTAATAAAAAACTAAGAAATAAATTTAACTAAGGATGGGAAAGGTCTGTTTACTGGGAACTACAAAACTTTGGTCAAAATAATTGAAGAAGGCATAAATATTAAGAAAGCTATTCTGTGTTTATGGATCAGAATTAATATTGCTAAAATGTCCATATTGAAATTCCAATGGCATTTTTTAGAGAAACACAAAAAACAATCCTAAAATTTGTATGGTACTGGAAGAGTCTGAATCACATTTCCTGGTTTCAATTATTCTACAAAGAAAACTATATTATCAAAATAGTATGGTATTGACATAAATATAGATACATAGACCAATGGAAGAAACTCAAGAGCCCCACAGCAGACTCTCACTTACAAGATCAAATAGTATTTGATAAGAGTGGCAAACATATTGGATGGGATTAGGAGAATCATTTCAATAAGTGATGTTGGAAAAAACATAACCACATGCAAAAGAAGGAAATTTAACCCTTATATTACATCACTTACAAAAATTAACTTTAAGTGGATTAGAGAATTAAATATAAAACTGAAAAACCCTTAAAAGAAGACAGGACAAATCTTGATTTTAGTCTTTGCAGTGAGTTTTTGGATATGATAGCAAAAGTGCAAGAAAGTAAAAAATAAATAACTGAAGGTACATCAAACTGAATATCTATTAGATAGCAAAAGAAACAATCAGCAAAATGAAAAGGCAACCTACAGAAAGAGAGAAAATATGTGCAAATCATTTATCTGATAGAGGTTAATAGCCAAAATATATAAGGAACTCATACAACTCAATAGTGGGGGAAAAAAAGAAAAGAAAAAAAATCCAGTTTAAAAATGGGAAGAAGAACTGAACATTTTTCCAAAGAAGACATACAAATGGTCAATGAGTACTTGCAGAGGTGCTTGACATCATTAATCATCAGGGAAATGCAAATCAAATCTAGAATGAGATTTCTTCTCATACTTATTTGAATGGTTATTGCCAAAAGACAAGAAATAGGTGTTGGCAAGGATGTGGATAAATGGAAACCATTGTGCACTACCGGTGAGAATGTAAATTGGTACATCATGGAGGTTCCTCAAAAATTAAAATAGAACCACCGTATGATCTAGCAATCCTACTTCTGGGTATATATATACAAGGAAAATGAAAACATGATCATGCCTGTACTCCCTGCTCATTGCAGCATTATGTACAATAGCTAAGACATGGAAACAATCAAAGGACCATTGACAGATGAATGGATACAGAGAAAAACATATACAATGGAATATAATTCAGTTATGGGAAATGGAAATCCTGTTACTTGTGATAAGATGGATTATTAAAGGCATTATGATAAGTGAAATAACTCACACAGAGAAAGACAAATACTGTATGATCTCACTTAGATGTGGAAACTTAAAAAACCAAGTCATAAAAACAATGAGTAGAATGGTGGTTACCAGGGAGTATGGTGTAGGGAAAATGGGGAGATATTGATCAAAGATTCAAACTTCCAACTTCCATTTATAAAATGAATACATTTTGGGGATCATGTGAAACATGGTAATAATAGTTAATAATATTGTGTTACATGCTGCAATGTGGCTCAGAGAGTAGATATTAAATGTTCTCACCTCAAAAATGAAATGGTAATTTTGTGACATAATGAAAGTGTTAGCTAAAGCTATTGTGGTAATCATCTTATAATATATGTGTATCAGGTATTAATACACATATGCATAATGATATTTTACTATCTTAAACTTACACAATGCTATATGGCAATGATAGCTTAATAAAGGTAGGAAAATAAATAAGAAAAAAATGAATACAAGTAGTTATATCTACACTTATAGTATAGTTCCCTAAACTTTGGGATCTAAAAGCAACAACAAATAATCACTCAGAACTATATTTGCTAACTATAGGAGACTGAAATTCCCACATTAATTCCTTGTCCATTTGAGATAACATATTAAAAAGCTTTATGGAATGCTATCAGCAATTAATATTTGAGAACCTATATTAAATATTCCCAATTTGTCTCAATATGTTTAGCAGCTTTTTGCTTCTAGAGGCACAAACTGAAATATCTATATATGTCAATGAAGAAATTAACATCAGGAGACTATCCAAGGAAAGAAACTTAAGGGTCAACCTATTCTACTGATTACTTTGAAAAAAAAATACGAGAAATGAGTACCTACTGAGGAAAAGAGTCCTATAATAAAATAAATAGAGTGTTTCAGGGGCACCTGGATAGCTCAAGTCAGTTAAGAATCTGCCTTCTGCTCAGGTCATGATCCTGGAATCCTGGGAGACTGGGCTCTAACCCTGCATTGGGGGGGTCCCTGCTCAGCAGAGAGTCTGCTTCTCACTCTCCTGTTCCCCCTCCCCCCCAACTTATTCTCTCTTTCACTCTCTCTCAAATAAATAAACACAAATCTAAAAAAAAAAAAGCTTTTCAAATTGGTATGAATACAAACATCACCAATTATAAACATAGCTTGGGACCAAAGAAACTATCAGTCAAGAGCTCAACTTCATTAGCCAAATTTATCTGAAAGTTAAATTTACCCCATGGGAAGATATTGAACAGTGGTCAATGTCTTTCTACTTTACATGATGAATAATTACACTCTTAATCTTTCTTTGACAATCTAAAACCTGATAATAATAACTATTCATAGTGCTTTCCAGGCATAGGTGCATTATCTTCATTAATCCTTGAACAGATACTTCTCCAATGAAGACATGTAAATGGCTGATGGACACATGATAAAATGTTCATCATCATTAGCTATCAGGAAAATTCAAATCAAAACCACATTGCATGAACAATAAATCTTGTAACACTGAAAAAATAAAATAAACATATTTGGGGGAAAAAAAGAGCAAAAAAAACCCCCAAAACCCCACATTGAGATACCACCTTACACCAGTTAGAATGGCAAAAATTAACAAGTCAAAAAACAGCAAATGTTGGAGAGGATGTGGAGAAAGGGGAACCCTCTTACACTGTTGGCGTGAATACCAGTTGGTGCAGCTACTTTGGAAAAACAGTGTGGAGATTCCTCAAAAAATTAAAAATAGAGCTACTTTCTGACCTGGCAACTGCACTACCAGGTAGTTACCCCAAAGATAGAGATGTAGTGAAAAGAGGGCCATATGTACTCCAATGTTCATAACAACAATGTCCACAATATCCAAATTGTGGAAAGAGCTGAGATGCCTTTCAACAGACACATGGATAAAGAAGATGTGGTCCAGGGGCATCTGGGTGGCTCAGTGGGTTAAAGCCTCTACCTTCAGCTCAGGTCATGATCTCAGGGTTCTGGGATCAAGCCCCACATCGGGCTCTCTGCTCAGTGGGGAGCCTGCTTCCCTCTCTCTCTCTGCCTGCCTCTCTGCCTACTTGTGATATCTGTCTCCATCAAATAAATAAATAAAATCAAGAAAGAAAGAAAGAAAGAGGGAGGGAGGGAGGAAGGAAGGAAGGAAGGAAGGAAGGAAGGAAGGAAGGAAGGAAGGAAGGAAGGAAAAAAGGAAGGAAGGAAAAAAGGAAGAAAGAAAGATGTGGTCCACATACATAATGGAATAGTACTCAGTCATCAAAAAGGATGAATACCCAACTTTTGCATCAACATGGATGGGACTGGAGGAGATTATGCTGAGTGACGTAAGTCAACCAGAGAAAGTGAATTATCATATGGTTTCACTTACTTGTAGAACATAAGGAGTAGCATGGAGGACTTTAGGAGAAGAAAGGAAAAATGAAAGAGAAATCAGAGTAGGAGACAAACCATGAGACTGTGGACTCAAGGAAACAAACTTAGGGTTTTAGAGGGGAGGGGGGATGGGTTGGGCCAGTGATGTGTATTAAGAGGGCACATATTGCATGGAGCATTGGGTGGTATATATAAACAATGAATCTTGGAACACTACATCATAACCTAATGACATACTGTATGGTGACCGACAACGTAATAAAAAATAATAATTAAAATATACAAAATTATCCTTGTTTTACAGACAAAAAAATTGAGACTTTCGGGGATTGATAAATTTTCACCCAACTAATCCCAAGAAACATAATTTTCTTTTAGAGACTGACCTTTCAAACATATTATACTGTGATCTCATTAATTTATCCTCCAATAAATATCTAAACATCCATTTTGAGTTAGACACTGATTTTGAGATATATACTTTTTACAAAGAATTATGCTAAATATAATATGCAATATTTTTTACTTTGTTCATAATATTTTTCACATTAAAATGATTTTAGTTGATTTTTTTTCATTAAAAAAGTTATTTAGTATATTTGCTACCTGGTCTTTGATCACGGTGCACACATTTTCTGTTAGTTCACTTCATGTCATTAAGACTGCAAATTAACATATAATTTCTGAGCATCTGTTTCATGTCTTGGACTCTGCTATGTTAGGTGCTATAAGAAAGTTCTCTGTCCTCATAGGATCTATTGTGAAGGGTTAAACATGAAAAATGGAGATACTTTACATTGAAGATGTACCACAACAGAAGAAAAACTACAATCAAATGGAAATGCCCACAACAGAGGTCTGAGCTCATCAGGGAAGTCTCCCTAGAAAACAGGAAGTATACAGGAAGTATAAGGAGTCAGCTAAGTAAAAAGAAAAAACAAAAAAAGAGTAGGAAAAGTGTGTGAGAGACCTGAATGAGAGAAAGCAGACACACTTTGGAAAAGGAATGAAGTTGAGTGGGTCAGGATTGTGGAGCCATGGGAGTATAGAGAAAGATACACAGGAAAAAAAACATTGAGATAGAGGCCCAATGGTTGTGCAAGCCAGACTAAGACCGGACCAGGGGCTTTGAAACTTTTTCATCTATTTTAAAACCATGTTTCTTTGCCTTATCAAGTAAAAAAAATAACAACTGATGCCTTGATGTGAAAGGTATGCTTTTAGTTAACTTACAGTCCTTATTCCATAATGTCTTATAAGTATACATATGTGTATATGTACATGTGTGTGTATGTGTGTGAAAACATGCATGTACATTTGTTTACATTTGTTTCACTGTTGGTTTCATTTGTAATTATAAATAATCCTTTTAAATCTCTAATTTTGAAACACCAAATTCTGAAAGCATTTGAATATCTTTACAAGCAATGGATATTATATATACTTGTTATGCCCTAATTTTTCTAGATTCCACATAGAAGGATAATAGTATTTACTATTAGTATTAGTATTAGTATTATTAGTATTAGCTATTCCAATGAAGTTTTTGTTTGTTTTGTCTATAAATTGATTAAGAATTGAGCATAAAATATATACATTATCATGATTACATAGATAGTGCTTAATGATGTGCTAAGACAGTTTTACACTTTCCTTTTCACTGGGTTCAGTGTATACTGGACTCATGGTAAAAAGTATATTTGCCTTTCATAAAAGCCATTAGTTTTTCATAATCATGTTAAATCTTTTCTACTTCATATTTCAATCAAGTCTTTGTCAAAATATTTTTTTCCTATAGTTTCTAATTCTCTTTCTTTTGTTTCCCATTTTTGAAACAGTTATCTTTATATAACAGTCAAATCTCTATCGAGATCTCCAAGATTTCCCCCTTGGAGTCCTCTATTCTCCTACTTCAATTTGGAGTGGTAAGCAGCTCCCACCTGGGAAATTACTTCAGCACTGTCTTTGTTTGGAGCTGCTATTAAAATGAAGGGACCAAGTTTAGCTTGATTTGATTGTGGCATGGCTAGTAGGAATTTAGATATACTAGTGTGGAGCTTATTTAAGTATTTGCAGCCATCAGGTTTGATTAAATTAACCAGTGAGGACACAATACAAAATTCTGATAGTAACATACAATAATATATGTGCAATATTGGTTGTTTTATGAATCAAAATATTAATTGAGTTAATTATTTCTTCATGATTCAATAACATTTAGCTCATATCAGAAAAAAATGTGATTATACAGAGCAATAGAATTATTGAGATAGCCATTATACTATGAAATTCAAGTAATTCAGTCTAGAAAGCAATGCTAATCATATATAATCTAAACTTTAAATATACTTTATTTTCAAGACAAAGAAAATGAAATGGATTTTTGAAAAAACTGCTCATTTGATTTCCATTATAAATTGTGGCCATTTCTGGGGCGCCTGGGTGGCTCAGTCGTTAAGAGTCTGCCTTCGGTTCAGGTCATGATCCTAGGGTCCTGGGATGAGCCCCGCATTGGGCTCCCTGCTTGGCAGGAAGCCTGCTTCTCCCACTACCATTCCTTCTGCTTGTGTTCCCTCTCTCGCTGTGTTTCTCTCTGTCACAAAAATAAAATCTTTAAAAAAAAAAAAGAAAAAAAATTGTGGCTATTTCAAAATGTTGAAGTTTTTCTTTCAATTACGTACCTATATGATACATTTAATTAACAGTTGTTCTTCCTATTGACACAGGGAAATACATATTGGGTGTTTTTTACATATACTTGCATATATATATATATATATATGGCTCTATCTGAATACAGACATCCATCAACACATTTCAATTAATCCCTTTAAGCTGATATTTACCTTATTTGAAATATATCATAAGTGCATTTATTAAATACATGGTACATTATTTACATTTAGGGTATAAGCTTGAATTAAACTACACATAGGCAAGTTTAAAGAGCAATGCCTTGAGATAAATAGTACTTCTGTGAAGGAGTATGTCATCACAAAATCAAATATCTTTTCTACATTCTTTTTAGGTGAGAAATCTTTTTTATATTATTTGGATCTCACACAATAAATTCTACGTTAATTTTTTTCTTCTTACAGCGAGCAGTGGGGGAGGGACCTAAAATAGCAGACGAAAAAGAAAATTTGATTTTACATTTTCTCTTTTTCTTAAATGTTTATTTATTTTTGTGTGTGAGAGAGAGAGAGAAAGAGAAAGAATGATCAGGGAGAGGGAAAGAGGAATGGGGAGACAAGGAGATCCCCTGCTCAGAGTGAAGCCAGGACCCTGAGATCATGACCAGAGCCAAAATCAAGAGTTAGATGCTTAACCAACTAAGCCACCCAGACACCCCAATATTTTAGGTTTTCTTTTTTTAAAGAATTGTTATATTATTAAAATCATGTGGAATAAAATTGGCCAGATTCTTCTAATGTATATTATACTTTTAGAAATTGTAAGAGCACTTGTATGCTATTTTATTTAGAAAGCAATTCATAACCAAAAATAATATTTGTGACAGGTAGCTATATATTCTGATATCTACTTATCTACAGTATATGCTTTAATATTTAGATCATCATAAATTCTCATTTTTATAAATTTCAAAATACTCCTTTATATTTATAAAAACACTGCATTTTTTTAATACTGAGAAAGGCAAGACAATACCCATTTGTGTTTTTTCCTATTATGGATGCTATTAAATATTTCATTGGTCACACACACACAAATTTCCTATATAAATAGCTGACAAAGCAGCATTGCATGTACCTTTTATCTAGCAATTTACAAACTAATGAACCTGTCATTATATAGACTATTAATGGTATGTGTCTTTTTTACACATTTTTAGAAGCTGTTTAAGCACATTGAGCAACTACAAATTGATTTTGCTAAGCATTAATAATGTGAAGAAGGTAATCTGGAGATAGGTCTTAAAGAGTAAGGGACTAGAGTTCCAACGGTAATTAAAATGTTTCTAGTTGCTTGCCATGAACTGGCAGCAAAAGAAAAGCTATTTAATAACATAAAATATTGTAACTGAGATGACAGACTCTTGACAAGCAGTTTCCAGATAGTTCTAACTTTGTGTGTATAAAACCCATGCTTTTTTTGCCCAGGCTAATCAGATGTAAAATCATAAGCAAGTATGATGAGGCAATTAATTCTATCTCTTTGTTGACAATTTTGAAGCAAGATATAAAGAACAAATTACTCCAAGCCTGCTTTTCACTTTGCATTTAGAAATGGACAAGGTTACTGAAATGAACTTTCTCAGAGTCAAACTTAGCAAAGAATTGGGAATTTATTTGGTATAGAGGAGGCACAATTTTTCCACAAAATTTCATTGTACTACTGACATTTATGTTTTTATAAATGAGAAGGCAATTTGGTTTTAATTATGTCAACTTGATCAAAACTTCTAGCAGTTAATTGCAAGAAGCGAGTGTACTTTAGAGGTTGAATAACATACTGTTTTAAATAAATTGGTATGTATTAATTACTATTTATATAATAGAATATACTAATCAAGATAATTGCTTTAAAACTTCTAGTACTCTAGCTAGAGACAGTTCTGTTTTTGCATATGTATACACTTTCCATAATGTATATAATGTATAAGTCTAATAGTCCTTCATTTGTGTATGCAATTGGTTATTCCTTATATTCATGTTTAAATTAGTTTTACTATAAAGGACTACCATATAAATTCAAATGACTTAGCACGAAGTTCTTCTAAGTCTCAAAGTATGTCTCATAGAAGATTTGCTTTAAATTCACATGAAAAAATAATTTATATATTTTTCACTTATTTATTCGATAAAGATTAAGCATATGTTCTGTATCAGGTTATGGTATAGATGGTTTGTATACTTCAGTGAACCAAGGAATCAACAATCATCTCTATAATGTTCACATTCTAAAGATGATAGATAAGAACTATATTGTATAGGATAACAGAATACAAAACCTATATGGGAAAAAGAGAAAGTAGAGTGGGGTTTGGGTGTGTAAAACAAGCAGATTATATTATTAAATGGGGTGATCAGGTGAAATGATGCTAGGAGAAGAAAGACTGTAAGGAGGTAAGGGAGCTGACCATGGCCAAGAGAAAGTTGCAAGCAGAATCAAACTCTGAGGTGGGAGAACATGGCTGACATGTTTGAAGAACCTTAAAGTCAATGTGTCTAAAGCCAAATGAACTTAAGAAGGAGTAGTCGGAGATGAGAATAGAGGAGTAATGGTGGTCCAGATCCAAAAGACCCTGTTGTAGATCATTTTAAGGATATTGACTATCATTTAGTATACAATGAAGAACCATAATAATATTTTAAAAAGAGGAGTGCCATGATTTCATTAATGCCTCAGAGGAATCATTAACTATATTTGAGAAAGATTGACATGGGGCTAGATGGGAGCTGAGAGATCAATTAAGAGAAAATTTTAATATTAGATCAAAGTACTAGTAAGAGAAGTATAGTAGTGTATAAATTCTGAATAAATCTTAAAGGAAGAGTCAGTAAGATTTCCTGTTGTATTGACTGGTTGTGTAGGAGAGAATAGTTAGGAATGGGTCTATAGATTTTAGCTTGAGAAAACTAGAAGGATGAATTCCATCTCTACAGGCTGAGATGAAATCTGTAGGTAAAGCAGTTTGGGATGAATTTATCAAGAAACCTAATTTGGAAATGCTAAGCTTGAAAACACTAGTTTACATTAAAGAGATGTCTTAACTGAATATAAGTATTTGGGCTTCATAAAGATGTGTGGGCTGCAGATAAATATTTACAAAATATTGGCAGATATATAGCATTTGCACATAAATAAGATGAAATTAAATTAGCAAGGAACTTATTATGACTAGAAAAATAAATCAAAGACTAAAATCCTGGCACAAGTTCTTGACAAGAGGTCAGAAAGTCCACAGATGATACTGTGAAAGGACATTAATGTGGTTGGAAGAAAACTATGAATGTATAGGGAGGGTCCTGAAAGTGAAGGGAGACACAGTATTAAGAAAAGGAATTGGTTAACAAAATACCCTCTAGTTCCACCTACATCATTGCAAATGGCAATATTTCATTTCTCTTGATGGCTGCATAGTATTCCATTGTGTGTATATATATACCACATCTTTATCATTCATCTGTTGAAGGACATCTAGGTTCTTTCCATAGTTTGTTTATTGTGGACATTGCTGCTATAAACATTCAGGTGCACATGCCCCTTTGGATCACTACATTCATATTTTTATGGTAAAAGACAATTATCATATGATCTCTCTGATATGAAGATTTGAGAGGCAGGGTGGGTATCATGGGGGGTGGGGGAGAAATGAAACAAGATGGGATAGGGAGGGAGACAAATCATAAGAGACTCTCAATCTCATGAAGCAAACTGAGGGTTGCTAGCGGGTAGGGGGTAGGGATAGTGTGACTAAGTTATGGACATTGGGGAAGGTATATGCTATGGTGAGTCCTGTGAAGTGTGTAAGTCTGATGATTCACAGACCTGTACCCTTGGGGAAAATAATACATTATATGTTAATTTTTTAAATATTTTTTTAAATTTTATTTTATTATTTATTTGACAGAGAGAGAGAGATCACAAGTAGGAAGAGAGGCATGCAAAGGAAGAGGAAGAAGCAGGCTCCCTACTGAGCAGAGAGCCCGATGCAGGGCTTGATCCCTTGATCCCTGAGATGATGACCTAAGCCAAAGGCAGAGGCTTTAACACACTGAGCCACCCAGGTGCTCCTACATTATATGTTAATTTTTTAAAAAGTTAATAAAAAAAAGAAAAAGAAGTAGTAACTGTGTCTAATGCTGTCAACAAGTCAGGTAAAAAGAAAACTGAAAAGTGACTATCAATTTAGCAAACTGAAGGTCACTGTTGATCTTCACCAAAGTGGTTTTTGTAAAATGGTTGAGGTGAAAGCCAGATTGTAATAAAATTCTACAAATATTTTTCTCTCTCAAATTTTACAACTATAGTTTTTATACCTTAGTGAATTAAATCCTTCCTTTTTCCACAGAACATAGTTCAATTTAACAGAATGGAAGAATTCATTAACCTTATGGTTATCTTATGAGCAATGATAATTCTAAGTTAATATTTAAATATATGTTTTTATATTTAACTCACATATTTAGTTCATACATATCTCCACTCTTGGAAAAGGATATGGCTATTATATGGTCTATCAGGAGGATGATACCTTCTAAGAGAGTACCAATGCTAACCCAAGTTCAGACCAGTGCTTTTTTTTTTCTCTTTTCAGATATTCCCAGAATTCTTGGAGTGAACGGAATTTGCCAGACTGCACTCTTAACTAAATGATAAGGCTCTCCTGTAGTCTAAAATAAAGTTCTTGTAAAGTCTAAAGTGTATAAGATCCTGTGTAAATTTTGAATCCTATTAAACAAATATAACTAGTAACTAACTTCTGATAAGATAAAAGACTGATTTTATGTTATATATATATATATATATATATATTTAATTAAAAACAACAGCAAGTTTTTTCCCCCTGATTAATTAGACAAGCTTAAAAGGAAAGGAAATAGCCAAGGACCACAAGGAGAGAGATAAAAGATAGAATGGGTTAAAGGAGTTAAAGCCTGCAAGACACAGAAATTTTAGATTAGAGGGCCTAGAAGCTTGAACTTTGTCTTCCTGTGCTTATATTGGAACAGAGGATGTAGGCTTACATAAAAAAGGGGAGCTAGAACTCAGCTACCCACCATTATAATAAAGACTTCAAAATATTATTTCATATAAGCTAGAAAACAATACACAATTATCTTGAAAAAGCAGCTATAAATCTTGCTATGTAGTATTTGAAGATGGGAAAATTTCCATTACAATAAAAACACGTACAGTCAATAAATAAATAGATTTTTCAAACATTCCAATATCATAATTTAAATTACAAATAATTCTTTTTTTAAATTTTTTATTGTGTTACGTTAGTCACCATACAATACATCATTAGATTTTGATGTAGTGCTCCAAGATTCATTGTTTACATATAATACCCAGTGCTCCATGCAATACATTCCCTCCTTAATACCCAACACCAGGCTCACCCATCCCCCCACTCCTCTCCCTTTAAAACACTCAGTCTTTTTCTCTGAGTACATAGTCACTCAAGGTTCAACTGCCACTCCAATTTCCCCTATTTCACTTCTTTTCCTTTTAATGTCCTCCATATTATTCCCTATATTTGACAAGTAAATGAAACCACATGATAATTGACTTTCTCTGCTTGACTTATTTCACTCAGCATAATCTCCTCCAGTCCCATCCTTGTTGATGTTGATGAAGTTGGGTATTCATCCTTTCTGATGGCTGAGTACTATCCCATTGTGTATACGGACAACATCTTCTTTATCCATTTGTCTGGATAAAGCCATCATGACTTTTTCTACAGTTTGGCTATTGTGGACATTGCCACTATGAACATTGGGGTACATATGGCCCTTATTTTCACTACATCAGTATCTTTGGGGTAAATACATGGTAGTGCAATTGCCAGGTCAGAGAGTAGCTATATTTTTAATTTTTTGAGGAACCGCCACACTATTTTCCAAAGTGTCTGCACATACTGGCATTCCCAACAACAGTTTAAGAGGGTTTCCCTTTCTCTACATTTTCTCCAATATTTGTTGTTTCCTGCCTTGTTAACTTTAGCCATTCTAACTGGTGTAAGGTCGTATCTCAACGTGGCTTTGATTTGAATTTCCCATATCATATGTCTGTTAGCCATTTGTATGTCTGGTGTAAGGTCGTATCTCAACGTGGCTTTGATTTGAATTTCCCATATCATATGTCTGTTAGCCATTTGTATATCTTCTTTGGAGCAGTGTCTTTTCATGTGTTCTGCCCAATTTTGACTTGATTGTTCTTTTTTTGGGTGCTGAATTAGAGAAGTTCTTTATAAATCTTGGATATCAGCCCTTGAAATTACAAATAATTCCTTTTAAAAAATTTTATTAACATATAATCTATTATTTGCCCCAGAGGTACATGTGTGTGAATCATCAGGCTTACAAATTTCACAGAACATACCATAGCACATATCCTCCCAAATAATAACCCAGCCACCCTATCCCTAACTCCCTTACCCCCCAACTACCCTCAGTTTGTTTCATGAGTTTAGGAGTCTCTTATGGTTTGTCTCCTTCCGGATCCCATCTTGTTTCATTTCCCTACCCACTCCCCCCATGACCACCAGCCTGCCTTTAAAATTCTTCATATCAGAAAGATCATATGACAATTATCTTTTTCAGAATGAATGATTTGGCTTAGCATAATAGCCTCTAGTTCCCTCCACATTGTTGCAAATGGCAAGATTTCGTTTCTCTTGATGGCTGCATAGTATTCCATTGTATATGGCATATATATATGCCACATCTTCTTTATCCATTCACTTGTTGATGGACATCTAGATTCTTTCCATAGTTTGGCTATTGTGGACATTGTTGCTATAAACATTTGGGTGCACGTGCCCCTTTGGATCACTACATTTGTATCTTTAGGGTAAATACGCAGTAGTGTGATTGCTGGGTCAGAGGGTAGCTCTATTTTCAACTTTTTGAGGAATCTCCATACTGTTTTCCAGAGTGGCTGTACCAGCTTGCTTTCCCACCAGCCATGTAGGAGGGTTCCCCTTTCTCCACATCCTCTCCAACATCTGTCATTTCCTATCTTGTTAATTTTAGCCATTCTGACTGGTGTGAGGTGGTATCTCACTGTGGTTTTGATTTGTATTTCTCTGATGCTGAGTGATGTGGAGCACTTTTTCATGTGTCTCTTGGCCATTTGGATGTGATTTGATTGATTTGTTCTATGGTTCTTTTGGTTTCTACTTCATTGATTTCTGCCCTGATCTTTATTATTTCTCTTCTTCTGCTGGGTTTAGGCTTTCTTTGCTGTTCTTTCTCCAGCTCCTTTAGGTGTAGGGTTAGGTTATGTATTTGAGATCTTTCCTGTTTCTTGAGAAAAGCTTGTATTGCTATATAATTTCCTCTCAGGACCGCCTTTACTGTGTCCCAAGGATTTTGAACTGTTGTGCTTTCATTTTCATTTGTTTCCATGAATTTTTTAAATTCTTCTTTAATTTCCTGGTTAACCCATTTGTTCTTTAGTAGGATGCTCTTTAGTCTCCATGTATTTGAGTTCTTTCCATCTTTCCTCTTGTGATTGAGTGGTATTTCACTGGCGGATTTCATGGCGTTGTGGTCTGAAAATATGCAGGGAATGATCCCAATCTTTTGGTACTGATTGAGACCTGATTTGTGTCCCAGGATGTGATCTATTCTGGAGAATGTTCCATGTGCACTCGAGAAGAGTGTGTATTCTGTTGCTTTGGGATGGA